>JACSYO010000928.1:1327500-1625000 GCA_016806645.1 Ophiodon elongatus | reverse complement strand
ACCCCAAACCTGAATCTGTGCAAAACTTTTGTGGCAGGAAAGAATCCTCTAATTAAGTGACTAGAAGTATATTTAAAAATAAAATTAAATAAAAAAAAAATGCTTGGCTTTGCATCACTAAAGATTATTGTCCCCCTAAAGAAGCACAGTAAGATAAGCTGCTCTGTTAGATAGAGCCACCTACTGTATTTATTTTATATTAAATAAAGAATCTTTCATGTTACTAATTTTAATTTTATTTAAAAAAGAGAAATTATAAGAAATATATATATATATATATATATATATTTATATAAATCCGATCGTGCTGTGTTTTTTAAACTACGGGGACATTTTCAATCAGGATTTCGAAACATTTAGCAAGATAATATGTAGATGAGATGTTGATGAAACATGTGACCTCTCGGTCTTGTCACTGGAAGTGCTCTGTCTGAGCAAATAGGGGCAGATGCTCTTTTTGTAGATGGTACTAGTGGGGGGCAAGCTGCCCTTATAAGCACGAAACCCCTGAAAACCAAAGCTGTTTCTGAAACAGTTGCAGCTAAAAACCCAGGGAGCATCATCCCTGAGGAAACACTGGCTGTCGGTGTGCCTGAGGTCGCACCAGAAGAAGCAAACATCAAAAGTCATAGACATGTTAAAGGTCTCACTGCAGGAGAGACTGGGGCAACTTGTAAACTAAATCTTGATTTGGGTGTATTCACGAGCATGTATTGCATGTGTCGACTGAATTTGTCCTAACTTTGTCCTGAGTCTGTTGCAGAATTGTGGATATTATGATCCTGCAAGATTTGTGTTTGTTTCTGTGTCGGACGCTCTCTTCAGAGTTGTCTCAGAAAATTAGCAATAACTTGTGTTCAAATGTGTTTAGCACTGTTTTCTTGTTGAAACCCTCACCCTGCTTTTTCATATTTAAATCATCAACTTGTCACTTTTAAAGAGACGTTTTGGGGGAACAAGCTTATTTGCTTTCTTGCCGAGAATTATATAAAAGGATTACACCGCTCTTAAATCTGTCCATTAGATATGAAGCTTGAGGAAAGGGTTATCTTAGCTTGGTACAAAGACAGTAAACAGTATGCCTGCCTGTAAAACCACCATTTGGTCTTTTTACACCTAAAGGACTGGTAAAGATTAAACAAACAAGAAATAATGTGTTAGTTAGTGAGCTTTAGTAATGCTGGCAGGTGGATTTTGTTACATATGGACTGAGCCAGGCTAGCTGTTTCCCCTCCGTTTCCAGCCTTTATGCTAAGCTAAGCTAATGGTCCCCTGGCTGTAGTTTCATATTTACTTTACAGAGTGGTATCAATCTTCTCATCTAACTCTCTGCAACAAAGCGAATAAGCATGTTTCCCAAAATGTCAAACTGCCGTTTGAGAATTAACGAATTCCTGACTAAATGTGTGAAATGTGTTATTTTGTTGTTTTGTCCCTGTGTTATATGTTATCTTAATCCTTATGAAGTTTAATTTGGTGCATGAGGTAACTTTTAAGTTTAACCCACTGATTTTTTTTTTATTACATTGTCGTTCACTGATGTTGCAAGTGTAACATTATTTAGAGAAATTGTACATGGATCACTTCCAGCTAAGTCCTGATCAGCAGATTGTCCCTTCTGATTTTCAGAGAACGGAGGAGGAGCTTCCATCTTCAAGGGACAGGGAGCAAAACCAACCAAACCTGGTAAACATTTCTCTCTTTTCTTTGAATCATCACAAAATCTGAGTCCTGCCCCACAGACATCCATGAACCCCTCAGGATGAAGTGTAACAACTTTGGTGATCCCCACAATTTTAAATTTAGTGGTAATTAGCAGCGTGAGCAAACTAAACTAAACTAGTGAATATGGTTAACATTACACCTAAACATCAGCATGTTAGCATTGTAGACCTGTCTTTCTAGGAACAATAATGCAATATTACACTCTATACTCATCAGTAAAAATGTAACACATTGATCCTCAGAAATGTTACTGTGAATTAATGTTGTAGTTTGGTTCTTACCATCATGCGTATAGATATACCATGCTCTATGGAGAACTACTCTATAGAGAAATCTAAAGAATACTTAGAGGTGTATCATGGAGAAAAGTACATATGTGCAATTTAATGGAGAGAGTAGCTGATCATTAGAGGCCAAGTCAATGAAAATAATGAAAACCAAAACTAGTACATGGAGATTCTCAAATACTCCATTGTAAGCTGGAACACTTTATAGTTGAATATTTTAAATCTGATAATAATTAACGGGGATGAATGCTGCGCATCAATTTCATAGTTGTTTAATATATTTGGCGACTGCATTTGCATATGCAAAATACCGGTTTTGAATATTGTTGTCAATTAAAGCCTCTTTGAATGAATGTGGTTTGAATGTAAGTCAAAATGTTTGTTTACAAATTAATTCAGGTGATAAAATATTAATGAGTGCCTTATTTGTGCTTAAGTCATTCATACGCATGGTTTTTGCACAGAGGTTTTTACGCACTGTTTGTGAATAAGGCCCATTAACATTTCAACTAAGATATAATAGAGATTATTTCATTAGCATTTGGGGTTTTGATGATGTGCTTAAGTGACTAATGGGAGCTGCTGTTCACTAAATCAGAGGTAATTTGTGTTGGGCCAATTTTAGGCAAAATGGTAAAATCATCAAGAGTCCAAATATATTAATAACATAGTGCAGATATGCAAGCAGTTTTACTTTGTCAAATCTCAAATTACATTAAAACCACAATAATACAAAGTCTCCTTATTTGGAGGTTAATTGCTTGGTTGTAGGTACAAATATTTGTTTACTTTGAAATCTTGAATAGTGCTGGTAATACATGTTTTTGCTGGTGTTGTAGACTGCGGACCATCAGGAGTACCAAATGGACAATGGATGAAAATACCACGATCTGGTAAACCGGGAGTCTTATTATCTCCAATGGTCAAAAAGCATTTGCATGCTAAAAAGTGTATTTTTACTCTTACTACATGTACAATGTGGAAGTGGGATGGATTTCAAGTGGTTCAGTGAAAAATTGGAGGGAGGTTAGATTTTACATTAATCCACTGATTGCAGTACTTATTTATAACCCTACGTGAGCTTGGTCACTACCTTGACTTGAATATTAAACACAGAGACAAGGCAGATGATTAAAACTAATTGTACACATTGTTTTTGTCATGTCAAGGTTATAATGCCGGTGCTGGAGCATCCACTGGCACAAACACAAAAGGTACAGGAGTGTTTTTTTGCAGAGATAAAATAATACTTATTGTTTGCATGATTAATTATTGATGATTCTTTCATTTATTTTTAGGTTATGGAGCAGAAGCTGGTGTTCCAAACGGATATGATGCTAAACCCAACAGTAAATACATTTTATTTTTCATTGTCAATATTCATGTCTATGAAATGTTCACAATTGAGCATTTTGCAGATGATAATTAAAATTGAGTGATATTGTGTGATTGTTCAGGTCATGCTGCCAGTGCAGGGGGGTATTCAAATGGAGGTGGAGCTAAAGCAAACAAACCAGGTAGGAAGCCTGCTAATAAAATGGCTATTAGGGCAATATCTAAGATTTTAAGTACACAAAGTCAGATACATAATATTCAATCTATCAACCTATATATCACTGTACTTGTTTTCTATTCCATGGCATAAAGATGAAGGTAAAGACCTTATATTTCTCAATTAAGTTTTGTTCATCCAAAGGTTATGGAGCAGGAAGCTACCCTGTTCCTGAACACGGCAATGGATATGGTAACATTTAATGTCAATATAAACATACAGTGAATCTGGGTATTTTCCTGGTTTCCTCTTTCACTTAAGGAACTTCAGATGTGTTTTTAAAGTACCTTTTTATTTATGTGTGCAGCAGGCCTTGGAAATCCTTTTGCAGTGAAACCTAAGCAACCTGGTGAGTGTTTTTAAAGCAATATAACCTCATATATAGGGCATATGAATAATTATAATTTGAAGTGTGGAATGTGTTTTGATAATTGTTCTGCATGCTCTCAGGTTACGGACAAGGGGCGTACCTCGGAGCTGGATATAGAAATTCATATGGAGGTACAGTTTGAAAGGATAAGCTTTAATAGTTGTCTTTTAATTCAACTTGTAAGATGATAAGTGAGGCCAACATAGCTTTATGAACAATAAGGCTGAATTTGGACCTCCAAAAAACAGTCTTTGAATTGTTCTAGTATAAAATCTGTAGAGTTTTTCTCAGGAAATGCAGGTATGGGTGAAGCAGGCAAGTCCAAATCAGGTAGAATTTGAGGTTTAAGCTAACTTTGTTAAAGCACTGAATACATGAACAGATATGAAAGACTGTGAATTGATAGGTGATATATTCCAGTAGTTGCTGCTGTGATATTGTGGGCCATTTTGCTCAGCATATTAGTCTTAAATTCAGAGCACTAAAGTAGTTTATGATGTCTTTTTTGCAGGGAATGGAAATGGAAATGGCTACAATGCTGGTGTACAACCTGACTACGCAAGTAAGTGCTATTATTTATAAAATTTTGTTTATTTAATTTTGTGGCAATTACAGTAAAAGTAAGCATTTCTCTGTTTTCCAGGTCTTGGATATGGTGCTCACGAAAAATCAGGTATGATATGTGTGGCAAGTGAGGATGCAGTTACAGATAAATATTATATAAAGGTGAAGTAAATTAGGTCGACAAGGTATGGATAGTGAAACGGTGAAAATAATCCATTATTGTCCAATTTACTGCTGATTCTGCAGGTGGTGCCAAACAGATGCCTTACAATGGAGCTCCAGTGGTTCCTGCTGGACTAAATGGTAAAATATGCCATCATATAAAAAATATGATTTAACAGTGAGCTGAATAATCAACAGTGTAATCCACTGTGAAAACTGATTGTGTTTATATTTGATTGAGGAGTTTTCTATCTCATACAATTTGTTGTCAAGCCATCTCAGTATATCAGGTCCAGTTTGTAGCTCTATCCATGTGTTTGTATGTTCTTCAGGAATGAGCCAGTTTGAGCCTCAGGCCGCTGGCCTTGGTCCAAATGGAAAATTGAGCAGCATGTATGGTGGTATGTATAACTTTATTTCTTTCAAATCTTTAACGCAAGAAAACTCAGTGACAGAAAGCCCCCACCATACAGCATAAAATTAAGAAAAATTTTTTTGAAATGCAACATGCCAGAACCAAAACCTTCTCCAATGTTACAGGAATGGGCGGCTCGCCTTTTGGTGGTCAGACCATGGGAATGGGTGCGGAGAAATCAAACGGCAAGTACGGTGAGTGCTTGTTGGCCGTATTCAATGACTACACTATAATGTAGCCTGGATAGGGTGTTTTACTTACGGCTTCATGAGTTTGTAGCCCCTTGATGTTCACAACTCTCGTATAAATCTTGAACTTCTCATTATTCATGTGCCAACCAACATTATTCTCTGTTCAATCACTGCTTACTTTGATTTAGGCATTGGTGGGTTGCAATTTGGCGGACAACCCCTCAGTACAGAGACTAATGGAGGAGGTCAGTATGGTATGTCTATGATATGATATAATTGCATGCTTTCTTTTCAGTTTGTTGCATGAAGGCCTAATGGAAACTGCTCATTCATTCCTTGTTGATCCGTGTGTTTTATACACCAAAGTCACTATAGCCCATTAAGAATCAATACAATCATGAATTGTGAGTCTAATGAGTCCATGTGTGTCCCAATTATCCAGGTTATGGTGGGAGCCCCTATGGGCATGCTGGTGATGTCAAACCATCTGGAAAATATGGTGAGTCATTTGTCAAGCAGTGTGTTGTATTTCAAAATAATGTGTCGGTCCATGAATAGGCTAACCTTTCAGTGTGTTTGTCTCAAAGTGGGAGGCAAACCAGTTAATCTTGGCATGTTGGTGCCGTGCTCTTTTCACTGAGCTACAAAGGCCTTATGTCTAGCTTCAGTTAATGATATTAATTCAAAATACTTTGCAGGTGGTGTTGGTGCCGGCATGGGAGGGGATCCTGCACCCGCACAATATGGTCAGTGTGATGGGACAAAATGTTTTTTTTGCATTGGCTATTTTTATCTTCACTATTGTAGCCATTCCAGAAATGCACACACTGGAAAAATCAAATGAAATCTACAATCTACACTTGACTTATGAGGGTCCATTTTGAGAGGTCATGTAAACATGTTTTACTGTTTTCCCTCCATCTCTGATTAGGATATGGTGGGCTCCCCAACGCTGGGCAGCTTCTTGGCCTCGCCAATAATGGAAATGCAGCCGGCAAATATGGTGAATAATTAACTTTGATATCTCTTTTTATTGCTTTGCTTGCTACACACACCTCACCCCTTAATCTTTTATTATTTATTATTTCTCCATCTTGTACAGGTTATGGAAGAATGCCTTATGAAGCGCAACCAGCTGCACTAAGCCCTGAAGCCATGTCTACTGGCCATTATGGTAAAGACTTGTTGACATGTTGGGAAATGCTCTTATTAGCTTATTTGTATGGTAAATTGCCTTGAAACCAACAAGCAAATACTCCAGGAAATTACAGCCCTCAACCAAGAAATAGTTTGGCACATAACCTCTTGTAACAGCGATTCGTCGTGTTTCCAGTCTGTATGCTAAGCTTAAGTTAACTGACTGCTGGCATTAGTTTCCTATTTAGCGCACAGGTATGAGAGTAGTATCAATCTTCTAATCTTACTTTAGCCAAGAAAGCAAATAAGTGTATTTCCCAAAATTTGTTATATTTCTTTCAATGATTAGTCCATGAAAATGTGAATTATGAGAAAATAAAAATGTAGTTAGAGTCACGAAACCATAGGTTGGCTAGTTTTTCCCGACAAATATACTCACAGCTAATTTATTTATTAATGTGTTTTCTTCAAGATTTGGCTGGGTCACCATATCAGCCTGAACCTCTTGGACTTGGACAGCATGGAAAATTAACAGGCAAATACGGTGAGATTGAGAAAACATAACAGCTACCTTCTAATTGTCTCTTGTTTGTTTTATTTATTTGGTTTAACTTGACATCTCTATGTTGTTGCAAACTGCTAAGGTGGTGGTGAAGTTCCCTATGCACCAGAAGCTCTTGGTTTTAGGAGTGAAGAAAATCCTTTTGGGAAATATGGTACAGTACATCCATTTATTAGCCCTTTTCATGCCAATAATTTATAGCATTTCACAAAATAATGATTTCATGTCAATCTCTCAACAGATAACCAGAGGCCATACGAGTCGCAGCCCCTTGAATCTGCTTCTGAAAGCAGATCTGGTGGAGAATATGGTATTTTGTCATTATTGCCACTAATTTCCCACCAGTTGGGTTAGAAATGTAGTAATAAATAGTTTTCCCTTAAACAGATGCAGCTGGTTCACCTTATGATCCCCAGCCACTTGAGCCAGATTCAGCTGGAAACTCTTATGGTGCGTCAGGAAAAGAGGTTTCTTTTTACAAGATTATCTGCCTAAATATGCTTCAGACACCAGTCTCTTATCTTATGTTTATTTACTCCCGACCTCTTAGCGAACGGAGATGAACAGACACCAGCAATTGCAGTTGAAGGCGATGGGATGCCCAGTGATCGATACGGTAAGTATATAGTGGGTATTTCTACACGGTGGTCTCTTGTGGCTCAACTGCATTCAGGTAATTTTTAACCGTTTGTCACTTTCAGATAATGTGGGCTATATAAATGGACGAGTGCAGCCAGAAGGTAAAACTAGGAAATGTATTAAAGGAGCAGTGTGTAGGATTTAGTGGCATCTACTTTCCAAGCGTGTGGGTGAACTACGGTGGCCTTCAGATAACGTAAAAACCTGAAAGACTCTCTAACAGTGTTTGGTTTGTCCATTCTGGGCGACAGTAGGAACATGGCGGTTTCAGGTGATTATGTACTAATAAAAACAGTTATCAATATTATATTCCATTTCAGCAAATGGATCCGGCTAAATCCTACACACTATTCATCTAATCGCATACATTGTACATAGACAATAAAGACCAAAATTGAAATCTTAGTTTATAATATTTCAATTGTTTCTCTATTGTGTCTCTCCCTCTATAGTTGTTGAATTTCCTGCAGATCCCACTCCCAGCCCCACCCTGGCTTACCCCTCGGCTCCATCCTATCTGCCTGTGGACTCCTTCACACCTGATGTGGTGCCTGAAGCAGGCTTTGAGGACCTGCCTGAGCCCGCGGGCACTGCCGGCTTCGCTCTTGACTCCGCACCCGCTAAAGAAATGCAAGGCGTGGCTCACGTGCCTGAACAGCCTGATGACCTGCTTCATCAACAGCAGCTGCCACGTCAGATCCACATTCAGCAGCATCTCAAACTGCATTTTCACCCACAAGGTAAGTCCTGGAGAGGCCAGAACACTGTACTATAAAGTACGCTACTTGCTAAGTTGTGGTTTTATACACCAGGCAAGCTGTTTTCTCATTTCCAGTCTTCATGCTATTTAAGCTTCATACTTATCGGACAGATATGAAAGTGGCATCAATCTGAATAAGTGTGTTTCCCAAAATGTTAAACTAGTCGTTTAAGTGCCAAACATTAAAATCTGGGCAGATTCTTTTAAGTAAAACTTTATAAGTAATATTCCAAGATATAAAAGTATTTTGAAAACTTTCACATAACAGTTTAATTTTTTCTTTTCTTCATCCTCAGGAGAAAAGAAAGGCAAATATGACTTGAATGGCTTCTTTGGGAATAGTGGCTATCAAGGTAAGAGATCTAACTAAAAGATGATCATTCTCAGTTTGCAGACTGCTGTACAACCATCTCTACACTCTTTCTCCGTACAGGTTAACCCTGCAGACAACGACAAGCAATATTTTTCTGCCGTTGTATATTATCTTTGAATGTTTCCTATCTGTATATTATTTGTATTTTATTCTGTCTGTTGAATAGTTCTGGTATTTTTGTGTTTGTTAGTAGAGATAAAACAGCATTTAAACATTTTGAGTTGTTGGGTTTTCTGATATTTTTATGCACCCCGGCCTTACCTTTTTGTCCTGCACTTACTGCTCACTGTACATGCAGAGAATTGGTTGGTGGAGACATGCAGTTTGTCTGATGTATATTGTCAGTGTTTTGATTGAATCAGTCAGTTTTGCCTGATTAAAAATGAATACTGTAAAACATAATTCAGTGTAATTTATTTTTGCATGGAAGTTTTTTTTTTTTTACACTTGTGGCAAACATCTGTTTATTATTGTACAGAATGTGATTGAATAAAACCATCAGTGAAAACCAATAGCGGAGAATCCCTTGTTTATATGTGTCTCTGTTCATTTAGAATCCTCCATCATAGGCAAAACCTATTAATATGTTTAAATGTACATGCTAAGGAATTATCAGCGCCAGTGAGTGTCATTAAGAAAACAACCACCTCTTCAAGTGTTGTAATCCCCAGACCATCCTGAATGCAACGCTGTTTAATATGCGCATGGGGAATAGGAACATGTCTGCAGTCTATAAAAAGGGAAATACAGAATATACCTATGTTGAAGTTGAGGCGTTAGTCAGTTATGAGCCATGACAAGGAGCAGCTGCGGTAGTGCACATGGCTTTTTGTGAGGATTACCCCAGCTTAGGGATCAGAGCCCTTTGCTGATTGGCCCTACTGAAAGCATGCCACTTGGCCAGCTCAACAAGTCGCTTGCTTGGAATTACACCTGTCTAATGATGGATTTCAAGGAGCAGAATTTCCGGCTACCTGTGGACATGACTGTGCCTCAGAGTCCTGAGTGTGGACTCGTTTAGGATATGAATGGTGAGAGGCCTGCACTGTCAACTAAATGTGAGGGCATTGGCTGCAGAAAGTTGTGATGGTGCTTTACAAAGTGCCGCGGCTGTTGGATTTTGCAAAGACCCCTCAACACCTTCAGTTCAACAAATACGTCCTGAAGGGTTACCGGCCAGTGTCCACGGCTCCAGAATGCCTCAGGAGCCTCTTCTACATGCACAATGAGCTGGGCAACATTTACACTCATGGTAAGTCCAGAAAATAACTGTGCATGCCTTTGCTTTAAACTGATTTAAGTGTCAATCTGGACTAAAACCTAAAAATTGAAATTATTGTTTTTTTTTATCTACATCTGAATTATCCAATTGAAATATATCTTTATAGTAAAATAGCAAATTTTTCTCATGATTTAACTCATACGGGTGATTCAAAAGCAAAACAGGTGATATATGTCCACTACTCTCACTTATGACCAGTTACAAGCGTACTTGACAGGGTGTGTAATGAGGATATGGGGCATTAGCTGTAATCTGCCCTGGGAATCCTTGTCCTGGAAATATCTTACAGTTAATAAGGTATTTAGGTGCATGTTTGGCTGACATATTCCAGCTGTAAATACACATATGTATCATAACGGCCAAAGCATCCTGGAGATTCACACGTTTGCTTAAATTGCAAGCAGTTCCAAAATTAGAGTATGTTAAAAAAAAATTTAAATCTGTTTTTTTTTTTTTTATGTAAGACTTCAAAGACAAATTAAAACCTGGTTTAAATTGAGCAAAGACGTGTAAAAAAAGAAAAATGAACTGAAACCAGGATAACCTTGAACTTCTGAATGCTTCTTCCTCACGCTCCTTTATCTCCTTGGCTTTCCCATAAGTTCATTAAGGCTAACACTCTTACTAAGGGGAAGTGAAGGGCACTAGCTTTAGAGTCTTGCTCACGTTTCCGTATGCATGTTGCCAACAGTCAAGTCTTTCACGTTGTTCCTGGTAAAGAATAAAACAGAGTATTAAATTCCTCATATTGCTCTGCATGATGGGATATGCAACATCTGCTCAATATAAAAACAGATGCCACTAACCTACTCCATGATGTCCACCTCACAAACCTTTAAAACCTTTGGGCACACTGAAGAAATACCAATCTCCTACAATACTTAAGGGTAATGATTTATAATTAGAGGGCTTTCTAAAGAACTCACATCTGTGTAGGTTTCCAACATTTTTCATTTTTCTTCATCTCATTTAATTTAATTTCTTTCTTTCTCCTTTCAACTCCTCAGGAGTCCCTTTTTTCCTTTTCTTGGTCCTGCTACCTTTTAGTATCCCCTGGATGGAGGTGGACAGCGTCTGGATCTGTGCGGTCCACTACGTGGCCTGCCTCTGCCCCACCGTGGGCTCGGTTGTCTACCATGTGTTCATGAACCATGTGGGAGGAGAACATGTGTATGACACCCTGCTCTCCCTTGACATGTTTGGGGTCTGCCTCGTTAACACCCTGGGTAGGTCCTTGATGCTAACTGGCTCTGCTGTCTTCTGTGTGATTTTTTTTACCATCGAATAAAAGCTATTTTCAAATCGGACAAATGACATTTGACAGTTGTCATCAGTGTATCAGTTGTCTGATAAAGAATGAGATGCAGTTAAAAAGAAGAAGAAAAAAAAATATATACTGTATATATATTTAAATATATATATATATATATATATTAATTGGCTGGGAGCAGTGACTTCCAGAAGTCTGTTCGCCACCGTTGACAAGCAACCAGCAGAGGCTTCACAAAATCATTACTTTCAGCCAACAAATTGTTCTCTTTCTGTAATATGGACTAAGACTGAGCCAGGTTAGCTTTTTTCTCCGTTTCCAGTCTTTATGCTGAGCTACGCTATGCAGCTGCTTGTATATTTACTGCAGCTCCCACTCCCAGCCCCACCCTGGGTTACCCCTCTGTCCCATGCAGGAATATATTCATTACATTTAGCACACAGTGGCATTTTACAAGGGCAAAACCTACGGCTTGTTGATTTGAATATTTTTATGTCAAGACTCAAATCTGATTCCAGTCCAAGACTACACTGTGGCTAAAAATAACCTTGACAACAACCAAGACAATAAGACTTTTATTTTATTGCAGTTTATTCACTTGTCTATCTTCCCTCTGGTCACCAGGTGCTCTTCCCATCATACACATCACTCTTCTTTGCTACCCAGCCATACGACAGACTGCCTTGTTGGCCTACGTCCTCCTGTCAGCCTACGGCATCTACTGTGCCACCACGGCCCGTACCAACATCCTGCGCCTGCAAGCTTTCATCTGGCAGGCCGCGTTCCGCTTCAGCCTCTTCCTGTTCCGCGTGTTCGGCAGTGGCGCGGGCAGCCCAAACTCCCTGCGCCTCTTTGTCATCATGGACTCTCTGGCTGTTCTGGGTGGGCTGGTCAACATCATCCAGATCCCCGAGCGCCTCATCCCTGGCCTGTTTGACAACTGGGGCAACAGCCACCAGATAATGCATGTCATGGTTATTTGCTCAATTATCTACCTGCATTGGGGCACCCTGGAGGATTTAGCCTGGCTTAAGACCTACCAGTGTCCTACTGAGTGAGGCAAAGTGTATAAAGTACACACACGTATATACACTCAAGGCTACGCTGATAGAAATGAGATTTAGGATTCAATGAAGCAGGAGGAGTAAAGTACAAAGAGAGGCAAGTTGATTCAAAAGGCACTTTGGTCTTAGCTGCTGAAATTCTTCACATGGGAAGTTTGCAATTTGACATTTTACCAGAGCAGAATAAGAGGAACTTAGAGTTGAAACTGTGGAACTCAAAGAACAATACACCAAATTAAAAATCCTGAGCATACTTGATTTTTAGCTTGTTGACATGCAGTAGTTTTGGGTTGTGTTACCCATAACCAAAATAGTTTTTAAATTGAAAATGACATAACTGTATTTAATAAATTATATATTTTTACATCTTGCTCCAACATGTATTTCATTTATGAATGTTGAGAAGAGTTCATGTGACAAAGTAAAATTACGAACGTGGATGAATGATTCTGTTGTTTAATTGCAAGAGATATATTGTATATACACGTTTTTCTTCTTTTGCTGTCGGTCAAAACTTTAACCGCTTTCATTTGGACTTGGCAACAAATATTCCATCCTCTTCATTGGCATTGTTATCTGCTTTCAAACACACTGTCACCTTCAAACCAAAAGCATCAAAGCACTAAAAACGGCATTCAATTATTAAAAATGACGGCCTCTTCCAGAAAACAGGAGGTGTGTAGACTAGACGTGAGAATGTTGCAGAGGTGGCATACATAGAGTATAACGCACAAGTTTTATTGTTTCACAACACAGAGTCAATGCATTCTTGTGTTATCTGCAACACTGGACGACCTTCCTCTTCTTCATTTCTGTGGATTAGTCTTCGTCTGAGCTGCTGTCTTCCTCCGTCTCCGATAGGTCGGCGATGGGAAACCGCAAGATGGCAGCCACTCCACTCAGCTGAGTCAGTTCTGAGGAGACAGTCGAGGATAAATCAAAAAAGGGGGAAAGTACACAGCCGGAACTTGAGGCACATTTTATTTTTAAGAACAAAAGTGCAATTGTAGTTGAGCAACTGGAGGTCATCAATAAAGAGATAGTCAGGGCGTAAATCAATGTGTCTTATAAAGAAGGGACACTGGACACTTTCACCACAAGTAGCTCCATAGAGTAACGTTTGAAGAGCATCTTCCCGTTTTGTGTGCATCATGCAAAAGGATGTACATGCAAGCAGTCATTGCAATACAAATTATTCCGCTGAAAAACAGCTGGTGGCAGCAATGTGCTAAGAAGTCAGTAAAGAAGAAGCACGTCAGCAAACATGGACAATGAAGGGTCAAAATATTTTTTTTAAATCTGCCCTGCAAATGTTTGATGAGGAACTGAATACATTTAACACGTTTGTTCGGTGTCAAAGATACCCACAATGCCTTTTGGTGAGGAACACCAAATGTAAACATTTACTTTTTTTGTTTACATGACACTCCACAGATTACCTTCAATCCATAAGTAGATTGTGCTTGTATATGCTTGAGTATTTGTTTGACGAAATCATTGTCAAATAAATACTTCAGATATTCTACATTAGAAGACACGGGAGTTCTTTTAATAAACATAAGTAAAAATCTGTGTTTTAATAACTTACGTTCACCAGACACGTGAAGGCTTGAGAATATTCTGCATGAAAAAGTGAGAAAATTCATTAGCTGGATGCTCGACAAGGGATACTCTGCCAGTTCTTAGTGAATGTTCACGTTGTCAGTCTTTTAACGGGTGATTTGTACCTGACATTGCCGCCGTTGTCTCTCACGCTGTCCACCAAGCGAACATACCGACTCCTCGTGGGGATTTCCTGATGTCTGGACGTACGGATGGAGACACAAAACGTGCAGCGTTACCCAGATCAGATTTGACTGATCCCGAATGTGTGTTTACATCATTGATATGTTTAAAGCCAAAAATGTTGAAGGAATAGGGGAGGAACTATGTGAAAAGCTGAGAATTAAATCCATTTCATGTGAATTCTCTATCTTTTAAATGATTCTGATAGCATATATTTTCGATTGGATCCAGGAGAAAACTGTTGAAAATGTTGTTTGGTAGCAGCTAAAACATATTTCAGCAGCGACTAGGTTAACCCGACAAGCTGTCTGTAAAAACAAAAACATACCCTGTGATTTAAAATAGATAACCTAAAGAATGTCTCGGCATGTACCTGAACAGCTTATCGCTTATCAACAAGATGTCAATGGCGAGGGCTTCAGCAGCTTTCTCCACATGAGCCACTCTGAGGACGCAAAAACACAACGGTTGTGGATTACCAGCGTGAATGTGGAGGACTCAAGTGGGTCACTTCCTGTTGACTGTTCCAGTCCATTACCACTCACCCATAGAAGGCCCGGTCAGGCTCATGCTGGAGCATCTTGTAAAAATCTTCCAGGATTTTCACCTCTCCAGCCGCCTGAGGGTTAAACAGAAATGCCAGTGAGTCACTTTAGTCGACTTGTGAGCATTTGTTTGCAAAACGATAAAACAAGCAGGGCGTATAATCACCTTGGTATCAGAGAGCCTACTCGTCACAGTGGGGTCAGAAAGGATTTCTGCAAAACAACAAGCTTCTCACTAAGTCTTCACCTTGTGATGAGATTTGATCGCTTAATTCTCTTTTATTGCCCACCAGCTCATACCTTTGAGTGAGTACTTGTGACCTGATGACGAGTGGACCAGCATGAATTTGGGTCGATTCTCCAGCAGGATTTTGTTGTCCTGACGCACCGCCTCTCTAAAGAGGTAGGTGATGAACTGGTCCCTCACAAACCCTGGACTGGCGACCAGGATGCACTTTACAACTAGTAGAAGGCAGGGAAGAGAAATAAAAAACAAAACTGTCATAATGTTCAATTCAACAGGAACTCTGTGCTGACAACAATAAAAAGGAGAAGCGTGCGACACAGAACAGGAACACACTTTGTATGTATGCATGTGAAAGTGTGTATGTCAGGCTCTACACAGCAGCACTACCATCAAAATTGATGTGGCGAAGAATTGCCTGCATCACAGCCTCATAGAACCTCTCCAGCGCCTGCAGACAGAGACAAACAGCTCCACGTCAGCCCACATGACTAATACACCAGGTCCCAATACTGAGGAACTGTGTATTAAAACTGGGGTCATCTTACCCACATGATAACTAAACAACAAACGTTATTATGCGTCCAACACACACACACTCTCTCTCTCTCTCTCTCTGACTCTTGCCTTAAAAAGGGAAAATTCACCACTTATGTGGATGCATAATCAGTGTTGATAGTCAATTGAAGCAATAAATTCCTCAGTGCATGCTATACGGAACGAGAAAGCAGAGTTCTCCTGCTCGCGAAGGCATGCGGGTAGTATCTACATTAATTTTCTGTTATTGATGTACACTATTTTACTTACTGTAAATATGTACTGTAAATTCTGTATTTATATTTCAATCTTGAAAACAACATCCTTTGTTTGAGCTCATTGCGGCCGTGCAGCTACAGAGAGCTGACCTACCTTCTCGTGCTGGGTGCAGCTTCCTCGTCTCTTGCGAGGAATGGTGACCTCCACCTTTGCACGGAGCAGAGTCATGGCGGGGGTCACGAGCACCACGTTGGCCAGACCCTCCTGCATCACCACAGCCGCCACATCCGCCTTCTGGGTGGCATCACACGCCTGCTCTAAAGGGTGGACAAGGCAACCATAAATGTGAGGTTGTGGCTACTTTGTGTGACATAGTCAAGAAATGTTTTATAGGTAATTGTAGTTGATTTATTACTAAGAATAAAAGAAAGAATTTTCTTCTTAAATGTAAGTTATTGTGGTGACGCAATGACTCAATGGACCTCCTCCAAATACATGACCCTCCCGTTTCTCACTATTCTGTTCCCATGACAACACTTTCTCTTTGATGGCAATGTAAATAAAAAAGAGGACTGTGCATTTTCTGTAAAAGAAAACAAGCTAATATGTCACCCTATCAGTCAGGCATTGCAGTCCTTATTAGTTTCGATCTACCTCATAATTATCAGTATCTAGGAGCAAGTCATAGTATCATTGTGAGACATTAGCTGACATAAAAAGAGGTCAAACAAAAGCAAGAACATCTGATCTGGAATTCTTCAAGCAAAGGGATTTACATAACTACTTGGACTCCTTGTGTTGTTTTAACCATATCGGCTCAGGTCACAATTACTTGTTGCTTCTAGCCAGAAGGAGGCAACGGTCTATGTTTTGTCAGAGTGAAAACATGTAAATCAATTCGGCATAATGGTTAAGTTGTCCACGGTCACAGTGGTTAATAACAGTGTTAACACCAAGAACTGGCGCCCAGAGCAGTCCAAGTGGAAAAAATACCTCAGATGTCATCAAAACAAGCAAACTTTTCTAAATATGGAATACTTTCTTTGAAACTCTAGAATCTTTTCTTTCAGTGGTTTGGTTAATTTGGTCAGTTGAGAAAAAATGTTATTCACACTGGGGAGCTCAACAAATAACTGCACCAAGAATGGGTGAAATGTCCTAATCCTCTTTGAGAGAACTATTGGCAGTCGGTTAGGAGTGGGAACAAATCGGAATTAGATACAAGAAATTAATCTCACATGCAGTTTCATGTGTTTAAAGAATTGGATTCTGAGATTCTGACAGCCGAGTGCAGTTGCTAAAGACCATGAAATTCAGTCTAGTAAACAAGATAGTTGTGAGGTCATGTGATTACTGTTTACAAGTCCTGGTTGACATGCAAGTGGGAAGTGTGGGATTGGATGAACCAAACACAAGAATGAAGGCAACATTTTCTGTTGTGATTAATCTGACCAAACAAGACAAATTAGAGTAAAATGTAAACAGTGGCAGCTGCTTACCGATTCTATCCAGCACAACGCTGTCCCAGCTCTTTTTAGCCAGAGTGAACTTCCTGTTGAGCTCGAGCTCGATAGTGTGGTAAGCCCCCATCTGAAGAATGAAGAAGAGAACACAATCACAACAACTACTTACATCAAACAGGAGTCCAACATTAAGACAAATGACAAGTCGTATTGGCTGGGCAATGACCAAAAAACTGCAGCAGAAGAAACAGAGTCTTCTGATTATGGCAAATATAATTAGTATGTTAACTATCGTCAGACCTTTGAGCGTGAAAAATAAATGACACTGCTGTTATTCTTTGACATATAATTCTGCTTGTGTTAGTCAATACATGGTATATATTGACTGTTCATTGCCTTGCCTCCCTAATTGCATTGCTCTAGTCCACCTGCCACACTTCAAAACATCTATACAGGTGACATGACAACAGCTGCCAGGTTGCTTAGAAATCTCAGACCTTGACATACTGGTTCTCCTCCAGGTTAGTGCCCTTTACTCTCAACTTGCAGGCCTGAGAGTCAAAGTCGATCGTCTCCACACTTAGGGTGAGAGTAGTGCGAACTCTGGAGCTGCCCACACTTCCAGTAGGTGACTCTGTCTGCACCTTCCTGTGGGAACAGGGGAAAGGGATCTGAGTCCTGTGTGGGTATTTGAGACCAAAACAAAGAGTGATACACAGACAGAGAGTGGGGAAAAAATAGGAACGCTGATAACCAAGCAAAATCGTTTGCAAAACACAGATTGACTTAAATAAATATAGCTTTAATAAAGCTAAACTGAACACTGACCTACAGTAAGAGCTACACTGGGGTATTGGAAACATTACATCACCATATTTGCATTTGCGTCGCGCTAAGGCATAAAGTTGAGATACAGCTAATTCAAGAGGGCTCGAGTGTTAGTCTTTAACAATATGGTGTTTACGGCTATTGGCTACATTGTGAAAGATTGACATTGAAAGAAATTGTATATAAATATATTGTTTATTGGTTCAAAAAAAGATTACATTGGCGCCAACTTTCCTGAACGCCATCCTGACAGATATTGCACAAATTGCAAATGGTATTAAACACTATTGTGATTCCTATCATGATCAAGCTATGCGTCTGAAGCAGTCTTTCTATTTCTATTGCTGAGAAGGTTCAAGTCAGAGCTGGAAATATGTTTGTCTTGCAAAAGCAGACTTTTTGCAAAAGCAGAAGTAATGTGTAAATAAAGCTTTTTGTGCAACTCTCCATTTCAGATCTGTCAAGTTAATACAAAGTCCACCTGCGTGGCCAGCTGCATTGATTGTTTTGGGTGATCAAATCTGATCAGTGGCCTTAATTAAGATGGACGGAAGCTAAACCTTGAGTAGCTTTGACTTGATACTATATAAATGTATGGAGAAACTAGTAGGAGAATCGACTTGATACTATATAAATGTAGACAGTAACTAGTAGGAGATTTGACTTGATACTATATAAATGTAGACAGTAACTAGTAGGAGATTTGACTTGATACTATATAAATGTAGACAGTAACTAGTGGGAGAATCAACTTGATACTATATAAATGTAGACAGTAACTAGTAGGAGACTTGACTTGATACTATATAAATGTAGACAGTAACTAGTAGGAGAATAGACTTGAGACTATATAAATGTATATTGTAACTAGTAGGAGAATCTTTATCCTTATCAGCTAATGGAGTAATGAATCACTGACATGAAACATGAAGCAAAAAGATGTTGCATTGCCAATCCTGCAGTGCTACAAGATAACAAAGGCAACATCCTTCTCCGTGACGCTGGGAAACTGTCAGATATGTGGGTGTACGTTGCATTACAGGGCTTCAACCTTCACTACATGCCATGAACGTGAGTGGTTACCTGATAGTGGAGGCTCTCAGGCTGTCCCCCATCTGCAGCAGGTTGTAGGTGTGCCACATATCCTCTGCCTCCTCTGGTATCAGGGTCACCTGGCTGGAGACAAGCAAGCAATCAATAAGCCAGGTTCTGAGTTGGTGTTGTTCATGTGGGTTTTGATTATCACAAAGTTAAACTGTGGATATGCTCGTACTTAAAGATGTCTCGTCATCACTGAGGCCAATTACACAGATGGTGCAGTTATTATGGAGTGTATATCAATTATAACAATATAGGGTTAGTGTTGTTTACTTACTTTGTTTTGTATACGCTCAGACATTAAAAGGGAAAACTTTTTCCACATGGTCTTTGTCATACAAGCAGTGCGTATATGGTTATGTGTCGTGTCCTGTGTGTGTGTGTTTTATTACATATCTAGGGGACTATTTTGTCCCAACTAGCCCAAAACGTGTCCTCCCGCTGTAACAGGAGAGTGTAAAGCACACATTGACACTCACCACGATGAAGTTGACACATGTAGCGTTACAATCAGCTGTAAAAAAAACATGCTGGTTAGCGTGCTAACATTAGCCGGTCACTCACCCGGCATTATCTTTCTCAATATCTTTAGTGAGCAGCTTCATGGTCGGATGGTTGTGTGAGACACACAAGAGCACTAGCGTGAAGTAGGTAGTCTCACGTGTGTCCGCCTTAGAGTCATGCTTGTCTCACAATCAAGAGGAAAACTAGGAAAGACATCTCTCAACTTCCAGATGATTCATTCGCTGCGTGTTGCCAGGCGCTGGGACATTGCGTCATGCCGACATACGTCGTCTTCTCTTCCCATCTTGGTCACTTCCGTGGGTGTCGCTTTACTGCGCAACAAATACAGGTCGACACAAACACCAAATAACTGAGTAAATGTGCTCAAACGAGGTTTATTTCTCACTGTTGACGAAATATTCCGATTACGGCCGACGAAAACGTGACATATACCCGAGAACGATTGTTCTTTTTTACATTGTGGTTTGAGATAAGCAAATGCTGACCGACGTTGACAACAGCCAATCAGGGAGACGTATGGCTCCCCGAGCGCCCGCCCCTTGGTCAAACCGGCCAACGGGAGCGCGGGACCGCTCAGACCTTTTTCCGTTCCGCCTCGCTCCGAGCTAGCGCTCATCTAGCCTCTTTTTGTCGATGGCATGGTGCTAGCAGCTACGGCAGAAACATAGGCGCCACGGGAAAATACCAATACTGATAATTAATTCGGACATCTGATGGAAAATAGTTGATTGAGGCGGATTTTTGAAGTACACGACAGCCAACACACCTTAAACAGTTCAGCACCAAGCCTCACATTTTGAGGTTGACGGTTCTGCCCCAAGGTTAGCGAGCTAGCGGGCTAACAGGCTAACGATAGCCGATTAACGCTAAACTAGTTGAGCTAACGGTAACTCTGTTAACAGGGACGACGTCGTGTGTTCGTGGGAGTGATTAGAAACCAACCAGACTAGAGGAATAGCATGGCCGAAGCCGATAAGTTGAACATCGACTCCATTATACAACGTCTGCTGGAAGGTAAGACTGTGTGGCTCGATATTTATTCTCCGAGGTAGCCATTTTAGCTAGCGGGGGCTAGACAACGACAGACACCGGAGTTCAGCTCCTGCTTTCTGCCAACGAAACACAGGCTGAGGACCGACAGTCGTGTTGGTCAGTCTCGTCCTTCCTGCAGTAAATTAACCGTGTGTTGTTTCTGCATTAACACGGAGTCACGTCAGTCCGTCTGTGTGTCTGATTTATGGCCTAGGAAGTAGATCACTGTACTGTATTGGAGTCGGTAGTGGAAGTGGCGTTTTCAAATAAAATGATCTATTTCGAGCAATTTAAAGCTTCTGTCGTCCAACAAGTCCTTGGACGAAATGTACCTTTTCTTTGTAGCCATTCAGGTCAAAATATAAATACAATGAAAACCGTAAATTGTAACATATTCAATATCTCCCTGTATATCATCAGGTGGCATGTTTTGAGTTATCTAGTAGTTACATAGTGGTCCTGAAAGTATTTAGTTTTTGCTTTATTTACATGCAAACGAGTTTAATTTCTAGAGCGAGCCCAACATATCTATGTATTGCATATCCATGTAATAGCACTCTCTTTGGTATCAGGAAGTCATGAGTTCACTGTTTATGGCTCAGCTCCAGGATTTGTCTCTAAAAGCTGCTTCTTGGCTAAATTTAATGCTTAAAAACTGATCATCAGAAATATAAATAGTTGACTTTTGGTTGTAGATTAGTACTCCTTGTAAAAACGTTCAATCTACAGTATCGCCATCTTTTCTTCCACATTTTAATCTGTAAATCAAACATTTGATTTAAGAGCGATTGCTTGTATGATGGGGGGAAAGAGTCCACGATTGAATACTAATGAGCGTGCACACACACAATAACAGTCTTATTTTGCTCATCACATGTGAAATCTATGTTAGGGTGTTTTTTCACATTTTAGTAATAAAATCCCAAATTTTGCCGTTATATCAAAATACTGTTCTAATTTTAACTCTTATTTTTTCCCACAGTTTAATAACACATGAGTATGAATCATAAACTCTACTGTTTTTACAGTCTTTTGTTTCAGTGTGCAATTTCTCACTCTTGTTGCATTTCTCTTCACAGTGAAAGGCTCCAGACCTGGCAAAAATGTTCAGCTGACAGAAAATGAAATCCGTGGTCTCTGCCTCAAATCCCGGGAGATCTTCCTCAGCCAGCCAATTCTGCTCGAACTTGAGGCGCCCCTCAAGATTTGTGGTGAGGCTTAGTTGTGTTCTTTTGAGTTCACTAGTGTGGTCAAAAAGCATTTACAAACACTCTTAGATTGTAGATTATAGTGCTGCACTATTATGAAAAGGCTTACATTCACGTTATATAGTGCATGGCTGTGACCTTGCCACATCATTACAGAACTATAGGGATGAGCTGGTAACACTGGCTTACTGGTGCAGTGCTGTTTTGTCCTCCTCGAGTCTCCCTGGATTTGCCCTCCCGCGTCAGACTGCTGATGCCACTTAATGAAGAATGTTAGTTTAAAGAAACAGTCTACAAATTTAAGGAACTGGCCAAGTTTGCAGTGTGGTGAGAATCACCAGCATCCTTAACCTAAATGCATGCTTGCACATTCAGTTAGTTGTCTCGTCACAAGAAACGAGTCAAACAACACAACAGAGTGTTAATTTAAAGTAATGCATGGCCAATCATGGAATGAAGTGCTGTTGTTAATTTGCAGGGTGCCGAGTGTTGTTGTACCTATCCAAGTCCTTTACCTTTTGTTGTGCATATATACACACACAACACCTTTGACCAACCATTGCTGTTTCCATTCTAATACTCCTTGTCTCACCAGGTGATGTTCATGGGCAGTACTATGATCTGCTGAGGCTGTTTGAATATGGGGGCTTTCCACCAGAGAGCAACTATCTCTTCCTGGGGGATTATGTAGACAGAGGCAAGCAGTCCCTCGAGACCATCTGCCTGTTGTTGGCATACAAGATCAAATACCCAGAAAACTTCTTCCTGCTGAGAGGAAACCATGAGTGCGCCTCCATTAACAGAATATATGGCTTCTACGATGAGTGTAAGTCATTCGGGATGCATACAGATACAAAAATACATTCATGTTACCACTTCTACCTACAGATACCAGCAGTTTGCTAAATATGTAAGCCCAAGCTTCAAGGCTTTTGTATAGTCATGGTAATGCGGTCATTGGTGTACATTAAGATGTTTTAAATGTAAAAACCTGGGGGGAGAAATTAAAAAGAAAGTATTGTTGAGAGTTGACAAAAAAGTGAAACTGACTTATTTGTAGTAACTAAAGCCGCAGCGCACATAACGTCTTGTTCCACCAGTCTTCGGGCTGAGGAGTATGAAAAGGCAGTAAATAATCACATGTCTTTGCTATTCAGCGTCATGTTTATGGAAGGTATTGTGTTCCTAATGTGATGCAATAGGTTCTGTTGTGAATTTTATTGGTCTCAAGATTAGATTGGGATCAAGTGATTTTGGTTTCCTCCCACAGGTAAGAGGCGATACAACATAAAGCTGTGGAAGACTTTCACTGACTGCTTCAACTGTTTGCCCGTTGCAGCCATTGTTGATGAGAAGATTTTCTGTTGCCATGGAGGTATCCTCTTCAAACAGTTCATTTGGCTTCTATCCAAAGCGCACACACACAAACTCGCCTCTGCACTGTGGTTACTGTCAACATAATGGTCAAAGGCCTGCTAGACTGTGTGGGATCTTAATATGTTGTATAAGTATATTTATATATCCTTGTCCTGTTCAGCGGTCATGGCTGTAGAGCATTTTCCTTCTGTTTCTTCTTTCTAATCACACTTATAGTGATTCTAACAAGTAGAAAAAAGTTTTGATGGACAGGTACAATTGTATCAGATTGTGCGTATGACTGGCATTGCTGGACTAAACGTGTAACAATATACCAAAGGCAATGCATTCTGTCCAATACAATTGGTGTCATGTGGGCTTTAACACATTTCATATGTCCTAAAAATGTATATACTCTCTGTAAACTTGTAATGGTCTTAAACAACTGACCATTTTAAACACATGCCCTCGTCAACCACTCACTAAATGCTCAGCTCGGACAGTAAAGGCAAAATGTAAATCTCTCTGTACACTTGACACCTACATATGTGTTACGGTGGGGCTGATTACATTTGTCTTGTTTTGGTTGGGATTTTTAAATCAAGATATTTTGTATTAATATTTTGTTTCTGGTGAATTTTTATCTTTAAAAAAAAAAAGGCAGTAAAACCAAACCTAGACTTCAGAACACCAAGAAACATACTGTATGTATTTTCGTCTTCTGCTTTCTAACATTTAATATTTCTACATTGAACTCCTCTAGGCCTGTCCCCAGACCTCCAGTCTATGGAGCAGGTGCGGAGGGTCATGCGCCCCACTGACGTGCCTGACCAGGGCCTCCTCTGCGATCTGCTGTGGGCCGACCCGGATAAGGATGTGCTCGGCTGGGGCGAGAACGACCGTGGCGTCTCCTTCACCTTTGGTGCCGATGTGGTCACAAAATTCCTCCACAAACACGACATGGACCTTATTTGTCGGGCCCATCAGGTCAGTGCAGGACCTTGATCCCAAGGTTAAGATGTAGGAAGGAAAGCCAATGGAGACCAATAGAATCAGTGAATACATTAAAATTAAAAGTAAGCCGCCCCTCCTCTGTACATCTGGTTAAACCACAAAGAGTTGGGTGTGTAACTCTGGTATCTCGTTATGGGATAGCATCTCAATCTGTGTCCCTACGGTATTTTTGTGTTGTGAATGTTTCCGCCTCCTTTTCACATAAACTCCTTTTGTAGTTAACGCAAGGCTAGCACTTTTATCAAACAAGCGTGTCCAGCTGTTAGTGAATATTTTAAGAAAAGTAAAGTGGAACTGCTCAAGTACTTTGACAGCCCCGTGGCCATTTCAGCCCAATTGGATTTCAGCCCAGTTTTACTGATAACCAGGTAGGCAATTTAACTGATAGCAATGTATTTATGATGTATACCCCTTTTAACATTCTGTAAATTAATTACAGTGTGGTTCTGTTTTTGTGGATGATTTATTGTATACAGGTGAGAAGCAAACGTTTGAAATTACTCGCCTTAAAAAAGAAAATGCTTGTTAACCTGTCGTTAATCTGTCTTCAGGTGGTAGAGGACGGATATGAGTTCTTTGCAAAGAGGCAGCTGGTGACGCTGTTCTCGGCCCCAAACTACTGTGGCGAGTTTGACAACGCCGGAGCCATGATGAGTGTAGATGAGACCCTCATGTGCTCATTCCAGGTAAGGAAGAGACCGCATAGAAAATTCTGATTCTGATAAACGCACACATCCTACGTATTAGAATTTAAACGTTTTTGATGTTAATTTTGGCTCCGTTTTATCGTCTTTGCCTTTTTACAGATTCTCAAACCTGCAGACAAGAAGCTGTTCTACGGTGGTGGAGGGGGAATGGGCTCTGGCCGCCCAGTCACTCCCCCAAGGAAAGCTAAGAAATGACAGCAGTAGTTTGCCCTCGACCTCCAACCCACCCCTCCTGCCCTCTCTACCTCTCTTCTCCTTTCTTTCACCAAACAGCCAGAAATGAAACCTATACCCAGGGCTTTTTTCCTTTTTTATCTGTACTTCTTAAAACATTTAATGTTACGAATTGTCTGAGTGAGTGAGTGCGTGCGTGCGCAGATGACAAAATGTGTCTCGTCTGCCGGTGAGCATTAAAATCATGTGTGCACGTGTACAATTGGTGTGAGAGTATTAGAGATTTATACTTTCCCCTCTCTCTTACCACTCCTCCCGTGGAAAGGTTAAAACCACAGTGTCTGTCTGTACAGTAATTTTAACTGAAAAGCAGGGTTTGGGAGACAGTGGGAGATTGCTGACATGATGAATTTAGCAGCGAACCCCTGCCAGCAGGTGGCGTGTGTGTACTTGTGGAGGGGGGAAGTATTTTGTTTTCCCTGTCCTCTGTACTGTAAAATCTCCATCACAGGTGTGTGCATGTATGTGTGTGTGTGTGTGTGTGTGTGTGCGTGCGTGCATGCGCTATCTTACCTATCGGAGCATGGCGTCTCGGTATCCTTGAACAAGTATGTCACCGTGTCTCAGAAGAGCAAGGACGTGCTTACCCACACACACGAACACACACACACACACACACACGCATATGACTCTTCAGATTCATATGAGCCAGAGCTGTAAAAACCCCATACAGTTTAGGTTTGTACAGATTTGATTACTTGAAAGAGATTTTTTGTGAATTCGTTTTGTAGTCTTTCATCAAGTTGACCAATAAAGCGAGAATCTGAGCTACAATGTCTACTAGTAATTTTTAATGAAATGCTGTATCTGCTATGTGATGTAAACAAGTGCATTTGTAAATAACTAGTTCAGTGCCCGCCCTGTTCAGAACGGGCCTATAGCCCGGCTCCCGGTATTGCTGCTTACAGTATTGGAGAGGTGGGGGGGGGCAATTGTTAAGCCTGTGGCCGTTCGGAGTGGACTGATTGCTTGGCCCTCGTAAGTGCTGCTTGCAGCGCTGGCAAGAATTGCTTGTTGACTCCAGAGAGGTCAGTTGTAATGTTGGTGGTTTGTCCATCATCCAGCAGCAAAGAGCTGCGGACGACATGCTCCACAAGCAGCAGGTCTGAAGCCCCACCCCCACAGCTGCCTCTTTGCTTTATAGTTGAATCCCTTGCAAATACATGAATGAATATCTCGTTACATGTCCTCACAGTACTACGAGTTGCCTGAGTTTTAATAGGTCAATAAACTGTTTATTTTTAAATTTGCATTCACCCTGCGTCTTTTCACGATGACAATTCACTGTTTAAAGAAGCAGGATGAAATCCACTCTTTCTAATATTAAGGTGGGGTTTGAAAACGTATCAGATTATTTTCACTATCAATTAATCCGTGCATTATTTTCTTGATTAATACTTTGTTCTGTAACATGTCTTAAAATAGTGTAAAATGCCTGTTACGATCTCATAAAGACCAAGGTGATCGCATCAAATTACTTGTTTTGTCCATGAAATTACCCAAAATCTAATAATATATATTGTTCAGTTAACAATCGTTTCAGAAAGAAAAGATAATCCTCACTTTGAGAAACTGAAACCAGCAGATGTGTTTGGCATCTTAAACAATTACACAATAATCAAAATAGTTTCTGTGGCTCAATCAATAGACAGTTCAGCCCATATCATGGTTGTATTTCATATTTTGTTTATCTTTATCCATATGATTATTACTTCATATGTATTTGATATTGAACAATTTGGTTCTCCATGTAATATGTCTTAACTTGCCTCAACTCAAAATATCTTTTTTTTAAATTATCTAACCGATTTTAATATGTCCCTGAATAAAAATGTCCATGAATAAAAGGATTTTATCCAAATAGTGAATTTGGTGGTATTTATAGCTCACTCCCCATAAAAAGACCTTTAAAAGCATCAAACCGACTGAGACTCAAACTAGAGATTAGTTAAGTAATTCCCTTGATGTGGCTCTGCTGCATCATGCTCATTGTCTCGGTATGTTCAGCTGGTGTCCACAGGGAGGGGCTGTTGAGCTAACAATGAGACAAAGACACAGAACAACTATGGTGGCTGCAGTAGTTGCAACAATTTGTGCAAAATCATACCTCCAATAATTTGTATCAATTTATTAAATAATTGTGAGAGGGGTAGTATTCCCCTTCTGTCACAGTGGCCGTGTAGAAAAGTGTGTATCTGTCTTTTACGTTCCTCATTCTATATTTATCAAAAAAGGATCCCATTTCTTTCTTAGGTATTTCTCTGGCTCTTTTTGCATTCATTCGTCTTCCTGTCACCAACACTCTTCTTCAAGACGCTCTGTCTATCATTTTGCCTTTTACAGGACCAATGGGGTGAGAGGTGAAGGGTACAGCTGAAGGGGATTTAAAAGAGCAGAAACTTTTTGGAATGGAAATAGTTTTTCTGTAAATCCCTGTCCTGTAGTTTGATCAATAATTGTTTCAAAATCTAAAGAAAACGTGCAGTTCAGTGAAGACCTACTGTATGTTTTCCAGAAAAAAACATTTCTTAAAAATGAAGAACCCATTTATTTGATAACACCTGGTTGCGGAAACAATTGTTACCTTTTTCCGAACCTCTGTACATAAAATAATGTGGCAAAGACTAAAATATGTCTGTGAGCTGTTATTGAACTTCTAATAGAAACCACATTCTTACTGCAATGCTGTTGACCATCGGGCGCCTCGGCCTTTCTCATTCTCCTTCAGGAGTACAATCCTCATTTATAGTATGACGTTAGACCTCAGTCACCCTCGGTCGTTACAATTTGTCACCGGCTGTGTGGTCTCAGACTGCGGCACTTCTATAAATTATGTTTCCAAAAATGTTGTTGGTCGGTGAGCCTTAAGGACACAAACGTGTCCTTGTCTCTGCCGTGTGTAGGTTCACTGTATGCAACGCTTTTAGAAAAGGGTGAAAATCAAACTTTGGGTCATACATTATGGGCTGCAATCCATTTTTGTGGCTGCAGCGTGCCAAACAGTGACAGCAAACAGCCTCTAAATAGTGTCTTGGTTAGATAAGAGCACTCAAAATAGACGAGATATTGAAGATGTAGTATATTTCCAAGAGTTCATCTTTCAGATGATAGCAGATACTGTACGTACTAGTTCATACAGCTATGCTGGCCTGAAATACTAAACACAAATTTATGACCGCTATTATGAAACTCCAGAAGGATTTTGTTCATCTGCAGACGTTTAAAAAAAAAAATAAGTTGTCTGTGCATCCTGCTGTTAAGGGAACATAGTTATTATTATCATAAATGTAAGTATTCACTTATGAAATATAATCTTCTTCATAGATGGAACTGTGCCAGTCATTTTATTGTAAGGCTGACAGTGTGGTACAAAGTGAATATGAGTTGAGGGCTTTATGATTTCATCTGAGGGGAAGAAAGAGCACTCAAATAACTTACTTTCTGAAAACAAGCACTCAAGGAAATAGAAGTAGTCATCTACTTCATAAATGTATCTAATTTACTGAAAACTATGTGAGTAACTTGTATGATATATGACTTAATATGATAAAGAGTCTAATATACATTTGTGTCTGTGGTCAATTTGTGATGAAATTCCACATGAAAATCTCCCAATTAGACAGTTGGGTAAATGTAGGTCGGGACAAAATTCGCATGGCTACATCAACATATGAAAAATGTTTTATTCATTTAATAACTACAAGTTACTCCAAAAAAGTACATGTAACTGAGTAAATGTAGCTCGTTACTACCCACTTCTTGGTAGACTAAGCTCTGAACGGTGTGTAGATTCTTGTAACCATTGTACAATAAAAAACATACTATGAATACTGAAATGTACATTGACTGACTCGAGACAGCTGTAAGTCAAATCTGAAATCTTTCTCAGCCAGTAGAGCTCACAGGATGCTGTGCTTGATTCTGCAGATCTCGAGCTCTCCCAATAAAATGTCTCTGCCGGTACATTTACATCGTTCTAAAAATGCAGAGTCGGCCAAGTAAATTAAACCCATCAATAGAATGAAAGCCACTTTTGATCAACAGGCTCACTTTCCTATCGACTCCCCCAAGGCTTATATAGTACAGCCCTAAGTGTGTGGAATGGTGTGAACAACCAGGAACTCCTAGTACCAGCGCACAACACGGATACTGATGACACTGTGGCGTCAAATGTGCCCCCAACATCCTGTCTTATTTTACCCCAATAGTTGAAAGTTACACTTACGAGCCTGAGCTAAAGGTCCAGCATTCTGAAATGAAAAAGCCGCAAAGCTGTCGCGGTGCCATACCGAGCAGCACAGTGTCACCTGCTCTATTTATATCCCGTTAGGAATTTTGGATTCAGAGACTCAGCTGCCACTTCTATTATTACTATTAGCTAATGCTGTAACAAGTACCCAGCTAACGGCGACACTGTAGCTCCTTTATCCATTGCCTTATTGCCCATTCTTAATTATGTCCTCACAGTCAATACCACACATTTGATTTTATATTGTTGGTCAGTGAACCTTTCGGTACCCTAATTTATTTTGAGTGTGCTTAAAAGCTAAAGTTTGTAACGAAGCTGCATTGGATGCTAGACTAAGTGCAGATGCTGCAGTATTAACTTATTACCTCCATTGCTTGGCGCTTGTTGAGTTGGAGAGTGCTATTTAAATCAATATGTTACTTAAGAAATTAAAATAAAATGAACAATTACACTTCCTGGCTGACAAATTAGTTCAGGTTGTTTTTCATAAGACTAGAGGAATGAAACGTGTTTGTAACTACCAGCTATTGTAAATGAGGGGTCCCACAGATACACAGCATACACTGTTCAACCCACAGAATGTGCTGTTAAACACAATAACCTTATTTAGGAAATAGGCCAGTCTTTCCTGGCTCCACGTCTTAAAGTGACAAATGTCCCTCATACTTTGCGTGTGCTGTGCAAGTCAGCAGAGACAGACTTAGTTGCATACGTTAGCCGTGCGTACTGCTGCACCTCCACAGCACTTAACACTTGCACAGAACTTGGAACATGTATAGAGTTCACATGTGGAGGAGGGAGGGCTCGGTGGGCTAAGGTGGCACATGGTGATCCCTCAGCCTGGCACGAGGGCGTGGCATGTTAGCGCCACGGTGGGAGTTGGAAGTGATGGGTGTCCCTACTTGCAGGGGTTCACGCTGTAGTAGTCCCTGCAACCACAGGCTACTGACACTTCAGCAATAGACCGAGGCGGGAGATGGAGGGGACGGGGGAGAAACCTTATCCTTCTGGGATATTGAGTTAAATGTCACTGCTCTGCCCTGAGGGAGACACTGACAGGCCGACCCCTATCACAGCCCCCAAATCTCAGAGGTCAGAACGGCTGTACAACAGCTGAGGCCTGGAGAACGGCTGGGTGAAACAGAGATGGGAACACTGGCAAAATAGAATGAGGATAAAATGTTTCAGCTACATGTCCGGGAACAAATAAGGTTCAAGCAACATAAATCTAATGCTGAATTGATAAGATTCACCCCTTGGAGTTGAATGTACTTTCAGTTCAGCTTACCTAGACATTTGGATGGCCTGTAGATATTTAACTAACTATAGTGTGGATTGTAGGTTTACATGGGTATGCACACATATCATCATCACACTAATCGTTATGATATCGTTTTGAATTTCAGTGAAATTAAAGTAAATTATTATATATATGTGCACTGATAATATCCAATACTTGAATCATAATGAAAAGTTAAATATATTTGCATGCATACAGCTTTGTGCGCAGCTTTTCAAAAGAGATGGGAAGTTTGTTGTTTCACTGAGTTCGATTCTGCCATCACCTGTACAAATATGCATTAAAGTAAATGTGTTCTGCTCTTCTACGTCATGGACACATATCTGTATATTTTGGGGAAGGAATTGCCCCTCACCATTAGGCCAGAGGGTCAGGTCAGTTGGTAACCAGGAGCTGATGAGAAACTTGAAGGCTGCCACAAAAACAACTTTCTATTTTAGAAATTCTTGGTGGAGGAGCAGCAGAAGCTCATGTTTGTGTTACCAATAGGCTTATAATAATAAATGTATTTACTGTAAATATGTCCTCATGGTTATGCAGTATATCAGCAATAAGTTACTCCACAAGTACTTAAAATATCTGAAGTTTAGATCCATGAAATGTGTAAACCAATTTATTATCTGTACAAATGAATACATATACATTGATGTGTTTCTAAACGTTACATTTTTGTCCTCATTCCCACACAAATTATTGGCAGACTCACTCACAGTCCACGGTTCCAGAGGTTCATGGTGATTAGAGAGGCCGCCCTTAAACCTGAGTAAAATCCTCCATTACTGGAGCCAACCTGCTGGACTGTCCTTGAGCAAGTCAGAGAGTCTGTTTCAGAGCTGCAAATGTCTTTTTGTTATCTTTCATTTTAATTTTCCTCTCACTGTAAATACACTAACACTAACCATACATACATTAATATTGTATTAAACACATCAGTAAAAGTGGCATTCTTTTACAAACACGTTTTCCGTGTACGTAGGCATGATAGAAAAACCCTTTGTCACGCTAATTGTTATGCACAAGGAAAATCATCAATTGAACTCAGGTGTAAGTTGTTATGAATTAGAAATAATGAATTAATTAAATACAAAGCTGGATCATAAAAGAGTGAAATTAGCAGCATTTGTCAGCCACGAAAGAATGTGTAAATCTGGTGGTGAACTTTGCTGTGGTGTAAATTATTGTGATTCTTTTATTTTTATTAATTTGAGCAAAAAAAAGATCATTATCATCATTATTATCATCATTCACAGTTCAAACAACACTTCACCGACAAGATTTATTGTTATTTGTCATCACATGCTGTTCTGTGTATTACCCTTGTGTAGACCATGAAACTGTAGTGCCATACACAAATAGTTTTTTGTTTCCCTAAGCACAATTTGTTTGACCTGATTTGTTTGAATTTACTGACCATCCAGTTTATGGGTGAGGGCCACACTTTTTTACACTTTTCATTTGAAAGCGAACTGTCCTCACAGTGGCTTTCAAATTAAATATGACACAGCAAAATCAATCACCAATATATAGTATAACACCATTGACGATACAGACGGCTGACACTGACAGCTGTTGACATTTTTCTGGAGCAGTTTGACCAAAAATAAACTTTGGAGAATGCAAATTGTTACGCAATAACTGCTGATAAGTGCATTCAGAGTAAGGCCTTTCTCACACTGAAAAGAAATTGATCTTTGGTTCTGGCTGGCAATGTAACATTGCACAACATCGTAACACAATAATAAGTAGATTGCAGCAAAAATGTGCCCTGTGGCTGTCAAAGGTGGTGAGCGGTGACCACTGCGGTTCTTCAGTCAGTTTATTGATAAGCAACCGTAACTTAAATTCCTGTCTGCACCACGCAGCAGGGCGTTTACTGCTGTTAAAACAGATAGTAAATCAACAGAGTTCGTGCTCGACAGTATGTGTTATATGACCAAACAGATTTCCGGATAAAAACAAAAGCAAAAAACGATTCATCATATCAAGTAACATGTCATTTTCTCTGTTAAATCATGTGTATTGTTATTTGCCAATAACTAATTCAGTGCTGTGAATCCACCACAAGAGGCCAATGTGCCTCACTGAATTGTCATTTGTAGACAGATCATGTGTCGTGCCTCTATCTAAGCCACTCTATATCTCCCCACGGCCTTCCTTTCCTCATAAAAAAGAGAAATAAAACATGATCCTTCTGTATCTGCAGCTGGGGCTTTTCCTCTGGAGTGCACTAGTGTGACAAGCTGGCTGTCCTCTTGGCATTCCTGTCCCCCAGAGATCATTCCTCTACTACACACACACTTTTCCTTTATCATTCCCATGTCTTACTTCACTAGGTGTATTATCAGGTCTGTATAGTCCCTGTTATTGTGAGTGTATAGTCCCTGTTATTGTGAGTGTATAGTCCCTGTTATTGTGAGTGGGTCTGCACAACCTGAGTTAAATGTGCAGTGTTGATGACATTAGGGGATGCAGTTCTGTTGCATTAAGTTCTTGTTTCTGGTTTGAACTTTGAACTTCATGTGTCAATGTGCCGACATGTCTAACTCACATTCTCCATGTAAAAATGCCAGCTAATTCTTGTACTAGATTATTCGTCTCCCATCTCACTCATTCAGTCTCTCACTAGTTCACTCTCTCTCTCGCTCTGGCTCAGCCACCTTCCTCAGCAGAAACCAGTTGAGCCATCACTCAATATGCCCCCCCACACCCTCCCTCCCTCCACTCTGGATGAGCTCCTGTCTCACTCTCTCACCTTCTCCCTTCGTCTTATTCCACTGACCATGCATGTTCCAAAAACAGATCTCATTTTCATCCACGGTGTGAAGCCCCCCCCCCCTTCCCCCGTCCTCCAGCCCCTTCACCACCACTCTCCTGCATTGCCTCCCTTCCCAATCCAAGCCTTGTTCCTGTCCAAGTCCACCATCTCACCTCCCCATTGCTCCACCTCGAGCCCCACCCGCGCCCCCACCCCCCACCATACCCTCACATGCTGGAATTTGGGGGTGTGTGCCGGCGGGGTGTCCACCAATCCTGAGCCCCTTGGTGGTATAAAACCCTGAACATGCCTTCAGTTAGTCGCTCTTTCTGTCAGTCCAGTACTCCTGAATTGGAGGGTGCCACACTTCTAGGCGAGGGTGGTGGAACAAGGGAAAAAACTGCAGAGAATAACTAAAAAGTAAAAGAGCGCGGTTAAGCGGGCAATCCCTGGTCTATCCTGAAAGGATGGAGAACGCACACGCAAAGTCTACGGCTGAATGCCTGACTTACTTCGGGGCGAATGAGGTCACCGGTCTCACTCCCGAACAGTTCAAGAAGAACCTGGACAAGTATGGCTACAATGGTGAGAGTTCGGGCATCAGGGATGGGGTGGGAGGCCTACTGAAAGAAGACCGACTCACAAAGTCACTGTTTGGCAACTAGGCCACATAGAGAAACTGAGGGTTTGCATTCAAAATATTACACAAAGTACATCTGCTGGGATAGTTTGTGGAAGAGTTTTCCTGAGTCCACAGTAGTGGACTTAGGAGATACTTGTTGAGTCGAGCTGGGTTGAGATTTTGCATGTGAAGCTTTTTTAGAGGGGAGTTGCAACAGCTGGTAGAAATGCAGAGACATTGAGAAGCAGAGACTTTGAGGGCTTTGAAAAGCTATTTAAAGATAGCCAAAGAAGATGGCTGGAGAGCGAGAGAGACAGGTGATGGCTCAAGAAGCTTCCTGGGTGATATATGGGGCGGGCGTTAACAGGAGGGATGGATAATTTTAGGCCGGGTAGAAAAGGGAGGTCCTTAGATGGCTTACGTCTAAATTATCTGTAATATGATTGCTAATCAATAACCAGTGTAATGTCAAATTAGACAGCAAAGACTCTGTAATATAGTATTATATTCAAAATCATTCCTGTTTTCACTGTTTCTGCTGCCTTGTAACATTTTAGTGAGCTGATATTAAACGCAATGTTTTATTTTGTTAATAAGTGAACGGCCACTGCAGTGAGGTTTTCATTAGGCCTAGGTCAGAATTAAAAAACGGATTCAATATCAAATACAGTAGAAAGGCTTTCTAATTTCAGCCATCCGTACAGTGCTTTAAGACATTAAGTGTAAAGCACACAGGGATTTTTTAAAAGGTGGAAGTTAGAGATTGAGAAACCAAAAATCTTGAGGTAATATTTATCATGTTATACCAATAAGTCTAACGTTTCGCCCAAAGTTTTGTTGAAAATGTTTCTTGATGAACGCTATGTTTCTTTTCTGAATATGAATAATTTTTAACAAACCATCCTTTTTCCTCTCTTTCTGTCTCCACAACCTTTCTCCTCCTTGATCTTTGTGTCCAACCCCAGAGCTGCCCGCTGAGGAGGGTAAGTGTTTATCCAGCCACATTTATGAAATATGTAAATTGGAACAAGAACTTCCAGACACCTGATTCGACCCAGATGGGAAAACCATCATGAATACTCTCAAAAGGGTTGTTATGATAATACATGCTAGAAGCAATTTGATTGTGTGATGCTCTACACGCTAATGACATTGTACTCTATGTAAAAAACATTTTGACCATCATCTTTTGCATCAAAATTTTGAAAACTGAATTTCCCCCAAGAGGCTTTGATAGTGATACTGATAGTGATAGTGAAGTGTACCCTCCTTCTTTTTCTAAATCCATACTTTATATACTGTAAACACCTGCCTTTCCATTGAAATACATTTAGCATACTTAAGTATTCACATTCATATTATGTGATAATTATCCATTGATTTATATATTTTTTTTCTTTGTTGGTCTCATCCAGGTAAGAGCATCTGGGAGCTGATCGTTGAGCAGTTCGAGGACTTGCTCGTCAGGATCCTGTTGCTGGCTGCCTGTATCTCTTTTGTAAGTAAACGAGAGTTTTTAGGTTTTTTTAAACCAGTCAGTAATACTAAACTCTGGTTATTCCTCTCACGTTCAATTCAATTCAATTTATTTTGTATAGCCCAAAATCACAAATCACAAATTTGCCTCAGAGGGTTTTGTAGTAGACATCTTAGCAACAAACTCCAGACAAGACACTGACACCACATGGGATCAGACACTTCACTTGACTTTTATCTACGAAAGAACAAGTGCATTTTTAAAAGATTATCATTAACAAGAATAAACTATAAAATAAATAAACTTCACATTTTTGGCACAATAATCTCTTGGCCATTTTACATTCTTGACAACCATCAAGAACCCACCACACAAACTCTTCCAGAAAACATGCATTCTGCAGTTGATCACTTCTGTCTGGTCCCTTTGTCCACATAACTTCATATCCCCCTCAGCCCCTGCATGTATTTTTGAGGAAGACAACTTGAGAGGACGGAGACAGATTGCAAGGGCTTGTAAGAGGTGCATTAATCCCTATACCCAGCTTTCACCCTTTCGGGCAGCTGTCATGATGGCCTTAGAAGGCGAATATTGAGGAGCCAGTGAGAGATGGGGGTCAGGAAAGTATAGGGGGGCTGAGGGGAATGGGTTTATTTTAAGAAAGCCCCGAGCTGAGGAGAGAAACTGAATCCTTCGGGAAAGGTCAGGCCTGAAGGAAGGAACGAAGGGCCTCCACAGAGAGAGGCTTGAAGTCAGAAGGAGCAAGGAGTTATGGGACATCGAGATCAAATTAAAAACAATTGCGTAATCATAATATGACACATACAAATATATACTACACTGGGAAAAGAAAGGAACTGATTAAAAATGGTCAAAGTAGATGAAGACAAGGTCTTAGAAATGCCCTGTAAAATTAGGCTTTTAAAATCATCAAACGTTTATGATTGTTTTTCACATTGTTGCATGTTGTTGTCTACTATATGCCATGTGAAACAAGCTCAATGCATAAAACTATAAATTCTCCCTGAAAGCCCAATCACTAAATATGTATCCTCTTAATACTCTGACTTAAAACATTACATACAAGGTTATAAAGCTGTGAGGAATCATTTCATTGAGGCACAATCCCAATGTTTAAACAATGTTAATTGTTCATTCAAAGTACATAAAATACAAAGGTTCGGACATATTTACATGCTGTTTCTCAAGAGCAGCACGGCCCACTGTCACTGTTGTCTCCACTGCTGTGCTCACACCGATACTGATTTGCTCTTTACCACTCTGACCTCAGGTGCTGGCCTGGTTTGAGGAAGGTGATGAGACCGTCACTGCCTTTGTGGAACCCTTCGTCATCCTTCTTATCCTCATCGCTAACGCCATTGTTGGAGTGTGGCAGGTCAGTGACGAAGCCCAGCGTCTTGAGCAATAAGACATATCCATTGCAGTTATGACAGAAAGAACGCAGGCTCCAATTACTGCCATGTTTTCTACCCTGACGTGGTTGCTCAACTGGAATAGTTGGTGTGTGCTCTAAAGTATCTATTACAACATAGAGTAAACCTGAGATAAACGATATTATTATGATATGATAACCAGATGGATGATTTATGTTGTGCAAGTCATGCTCTTCTACAAGCAGGCCGTTAAGTTATTGGCATCAGTGGCTACGGGAACATTTCTGTGAACACACCCCCACCAAGTGTCAAAATCAGATGCTTCATTCCTGTTTTTCCTCTGAAAACAGAACTGACTTTGGTAACCTGCTATTAGAAGATTTATAAATAGTGTTTATAAGCATAGATCTATGCACCACTGTCCACACACTAATTAGTATTTATTTGGAGAAGAAAAAGACAGGAAAACCTATAATTCATGGTAACTTAAGATGGAATGGAACAGATCATCGATTTGACCTACTCGTGTGTCATCAGTAGGTTGTGTACCGGTGTGTAATTGCTGTGCGTAAAGCCTGCTCGAGGACATTGAGGACTTATGCCAACATGAGTGTGGATTACATTCAAGGATAAACAGGCGTCTTGACATCACTTTATTGACTGTTTGTGTCTTTTTGTGCGTGTGTCCCACAGGAACGTAACGCTGAAGATGCCATTGAGGCTCTCAAGGAGTATGAGCCTGAGATGGGCAAGGTTTACCGTTCTGACAGAAAGAGTGTGCAGATGATCAAGGCCAGGCAAATTGTCCCTGGTGACATCGTGGAGGTGTCTGGTAAGAAATGTCAGGATTGTGCATCATTTTTAGAGGCGGAACCCAATTTGTAAGCCGGATCTATAAACGTTCATGTCGGGGGAATAGGACCCTGTTAGTCACCGTCTGTTATGTTAAACAGTCCTCACTGTCTAAATACAATGTAGAAATGTGTGAAAAGAGACAACAAAGATCCAGTGAGCTGCTTACATTTCTCTTAAGGGAAAGGAAGACAGACAGAAATTCAGCACATATCTGTCTGGAAAAGGCTGATCGTAAAGTCTTGTGTATTTTTAAGGCAATGTGAGTAGCACTGCTGTGAAAATATGCTGACTGAGGGAAAGCAAAATCATGAGTATAAATACCCTCACTAGCACCTGCCGCACCTCATCTCCCCTTGCTGCCATTGCCCACGTCTGTTCATTTGTCAGTGTACACCTGTTGCCTCGCTAGCTGGCTGTGCCCACCCCCCCGCCATAGGTTAATTCTCATTGGGCCATGCATATGTCAGTTTAGATTCTGCCTCACTATGAAATCCATGGATTAAGTATAGAAAGTTACTCTTAGCATTTGGCTCTAAATTTAGAATACCATAATTTAGAATACCTTCATGTTTCATAATTGTTGGACTATTTTTCAGTTAAGTCTTAGGGTTGGGTGATCATTTCTATTTTCATATCATAAGGTTACTCGAGATCGCTGATAGTGGGTCCAAACGCCAGATAGGAGTTACATCACAGCCCTCCAGTCTGCGAGAGCTTTGAAATAATCAAACATTTAAGCTTCTAAACAGTTAAAATCACACAATTAAACTTTTATAAAAGAGTGTGAAAAAAATGTAAACATATTTGATAGTCTATTTGATAGCAATGTCTCCTCTATTCAAACAACGGCTCCCTTTTAAAAGTCTGTGTGTCTGTGCTTGGTGTGACAATATCACAGCCTCATGTTCCGTTTAACTTTAATAACTTATCTAATATCAAAATCCAGTTCGTATCCATGATGTTTACTCCTCTTATGGAGCGCAGATCGAAGTTTTGGTGAATAGGCATATGGAGACGTGGGGTGTCAGATCTGTGGAAAAGAGACGTTAAACTGGTTTGTAATGAAGGATTTAAAATTTAAAAACGTAATATCGCCGTAGGAACAATCATTGATCATCCCTTCAATCTCTTCAATATACGATATACAATATATCCGATCACTATTCTGCACAAGCCTACTAAGGATTGAATTATGGGTGGCATAAATTGTGTTACTTACAACTATTGCAATCACTTGAATGTTAAGGTTCAAATTGAATAAAACATATATACACTCACCATAGTTTCATTTATTTTATGCTGAATGTAAATTTGATCATTTTAATGATGATGATTTAATGATAATGATGACTTCTCTGTGATTCCCAACAGTTGGTGACAAAGTCCCCGCTGACATCAGGCTTGTTTCAATCAAGTCCACCACCCTGCGTGTTGACCAGTCCATCCTTACTGGTACGTTTTCAAGAAACCTTAAGTCTGCCACGACATGTTTTTCTGCCCTAACTACATTGGTAGTTTTTAATACATTTTCTCTCCCTTAGGTGAGTCCGTCAGTGTGATCAAGCACACTGAAGCTGTTCCCGACATGAGAGCTGTCAACCAGGACAAGAAGAACATGCTTTTCTCTGTAAGTGCCTTTACCAACATCAATATTTCATATTCCCTGTGTCTCAAGCCTTTTCTTGTTACTCCTTTTTTCCATTTAACAAGCATTACCTGTTTTTTTTACGTGTCTCTGCTTCTCTCCTCTGTAGGGCACTAACATTTCTTCCGGCAAGGCTATTGGTATTGCTGTGGCCACCGGAGTCTCCACTGAGATTGGTAAGATCCGTGACCAGATGGCTGCCACCGAGCAGGAGAAGACTCCTCTGCAGGCCAAGCTTGACGAGTTCGGCGAGCAGCTGTCCAAGGTTATCTCCCTGATCTGCGTTGCTGTCTGGGCCATCAACATTGGCCACTTCAATGACCCCGTCCATGGAGGCTCATGGATCCGTGGTGCTGTCTACTACTTCAAGATTGCTGTCGCTCTGGCTGTGGCTGCCATCCCTGAGGGTGAGGGAAGCACGGCATTGTAACCAGAAAGTGACAGTCAGAGTTAGTGTGTGTGTTCCTCCACCGCTTGTTCATCTCACTCACAGTTTTCCCTAATGTCTCTCAGGTCTGCCCGCTGTCATCACCACCTGCCTGGCCCTCGGTACCCGCCGTATGGCCAAGAAGAACGCCATTGTCAGAAGCCTGCCCTCTGTGGAGACCCTGGGCTGCACCTCCGTCATCTGCTCTGACAAGACCGGCACCCTCACCACTAACCAGATGTGTGTGACCAAGGTGGGTGAAACATTTTTCACACTCAAGAAGGAAATCGTGTTGTCGAGAGTTTGTCTACAAAACTGGCCTACTTCGGACACAGTTAAAACTTTCTTTGTTTCCTCCGCCACAGATGTTCATTATCAAGGGCACTGATGGCGACCATGTTGACCTTGATGCCTTTGATATCTCTGGCTCCAAGTACACCCCCGAGGGCGAGGTGTAAGTTGATTTTCATTATTTAATTCCAGTATCAGGCATACATTAAAGTGAACCCATGAACCGTGCCTCGTTTATTTCTAATTCTCTCTTTGTCTTTCAGCTCCCAGGGAGGTGCCAAGATCAACTGCAGCGGATACGACGGCCTTGTTGAGCTGGCTACCATCTGCGCCCTGTGCAACGACTCCTCTCTGGATTACAACGAGGTAAAGTCATAAAGTCATGCAGTGGATTTGCTACACTGAAACCTCATGACCTTCCACAGTTTAACCAATGATCTCCATTTTCTTCCTTTTCTCCAGTCCAAGAAGATCTATGAGAAGGTCGGTGAGGCTACTGAGACTGCTCTGTCCTGCTTGGTTGAGAAGATGAACGTGTTCAACAGCAATGTGAAGAGCCTGTCCAGGATTGACAGAGCCAACGCTTGCTGCTCAGTAAGTCTCCTGTTGCTATTTGCTAAATTTTGAGGATAATTCACATTTTTATTTATACAGCTAATTGCAAACCACTGAAAACGATTAGAGGTGTGGATCAGTTCAAATTGTAAGTTTTTAACCAACCTGAGATAACTGCCTATCTAATAAAAAACTCTTTCATCCAACAGGTGGTCAAACAGCTCATGAAGAAGAACGTCACTCTGGAGTTCTCCCGTGACAGGAAGTCCATGTCCGTGTACTGCACTCCCACTAAGGGTGAAGGTGGTGCCAAGATGTTCGTGAAGGCAAGTTTATTCTTTTTTCCGTCTCACATTCTTTGTTCAGCATTCAACACAACACTAAATTATATATTTTTTTCCTCCACAGGGTGCCCCTGAAGGTGTGATTGACAGGTGCGCATATGTGCGTGTTGGCACCACCCGCGTGCCCCTGACCGGTGCCATCAAGGAGAAGATCCTGGCTGTTATCAAGGACTGGGGTTGCGGTCGTGACACCCTGCGTTGCCTGGCCCTGGCCACTCGTGACACCCCACTGAAGATGGAGGAGATGGTCTTTGAGGACGCAACCAAGTTTGCCGATTACGAGGTGAGAGCTTAGAAACCTTGATATTGAGATGTGTTGATGTAAATGTGACTACATGTAAAAAGTTATTTTGAATGACTCCATTCAAACCTCTCTCCTCAGACTGACCTGACCTTTGTTGGCTGTGTGGGTATGCTGGATCCCCCTCGCAAGGAGGTCTCTGGCTCCATTGCTCTGTGCAGAGATGCTGGAATCCGTGTCATTATGATCACTGGTTAGTGTTATGTGTGGGATTTTATTCTTTTTTTTTTTTTTATAAATCCACTGTTTTACACCTCAGAAACTGTTATTTCACGTACTCTCCATCAAACTTCTCCTCCTCTATATTTCAGGTGACAACAAGGGAACTGCTATCGCTATCTGCCGTCGTATTGGCATCTTCAAAGAGGATGAGGATGTTGAGAACAAAGCCTACACCGGACGCGAGTTTGACGATCTGCCCCTCCACGAACAGGGCGAGGCTGTACGCATGGCTTGTTGCTTTGCCCGTGTTGAGCCATCCCACAAATCTAAGATTGTGGAGTTCCTGCAGCGTAATGATGACATTACTGCTATGGTGAGAGCTCAGCAGCATGAAATACAACCTAACTCCACACAACTGCCATCCATGTATTTTTCAGCTGTTCTGTTTGTGGTTTTGAGTACAATTTTTACTGTATGTCTATGATAATTTGTCTGTACATGTCTGTAGTTTAAGAGTAGTTTAACATATGCTTCCACTCCTCCCTATTCCAGACTGGTGATGGTGTGAACGATGCCCCTGCCCTGAAGAAGGCCGAGATCGGCATCGCCATGGGCTCTGGCACTGCCGTTGCCAAGTCTGCCTCTGAGATGGTCCTGGCTGACGACAACTTCTCTTCCATTGTGGCTGCTGTTGAGGAGGGCAGAGCTATCTACAACAACATGAAGCAGTTCATTCGCTACCTCATCTCCTCCAACGTTGGTGAGGTCGTCTGGTGAGTGGCTTACGTAACATGCACTCTGATCCACAGCTAAACCCCACATTTCAGCCATCTTTCTCTCTGCCTGTAGCAAACTTCGGCCTGCTCTATTGTTTCCTTTCTCACTCTCTCAGTATCTTCCTGACTGCTGCTTTGGGTCTGCCCGAGGCTCTTATCCCCGTCCAGCTGCTGTGGGTCAACCTGGTTACTGACGGTCTGCCCGCCACTGCTCTGGGCTTCAACCCCCCAGATCTGGACATCATGGGCAAGCCCCCACGTTCCGCCAAGGAGCCCCTGATCTCTGGCTGGCTGTTCTTCAGATATATGGCTATTGGTGGTAAGTAGGACTTTTGACATTATGTTTTTATATTGTTTAAATGCAGGACAAATTCTTGCCGACACCAACACTGTCTTGTTTCTCTAACAGGATACGTCGGTGCCGCCACTGTTGCTGGTGCTGCTTATTGGTTCATCTATGATCCAACTGGCCCCGGGGTCAGCTACTACCAGCTTGTGAGTCTCTTTCATATTGTCTTGAAGACACACACACACACACACACACACACACACACACACACACACACACACACACACACACACACACACACACACACACACACACACACACACACACTTAATAACCTCACCTCTCCTCTGTACAGTCCCACTTCATGCAGTGCCACGATGAGAACGAGGACTTCGCCGGAATCGAATGTGAGATCTTTGAGGCTTCTTGCCCCATGACCATGGCCCTGTCTGTGCTGGTCACCATTGAGATGTGCAACGCTCTCAACAGGTAATACTTCACATGTGATGATGATACATTTGATGATGACTCCAGTGGTTTCTTCAGGTAACATTTGATTTCATAATACCTTTTTCTTTTCTTTTTCAAGCTTGTCTGAGAACCAGTCTCTGATTCGCATGCCCCCATGGAGCAACTTCTGGCTGCTCTCAGCCATGAGCCTCTCCATGTCCCTGCACTTCATGATCATCTATGTTGACCCTCTGCCCGTAAGTCAGCCACAACTGCTCTCTATAGATTGATTGAATTATATTGAGGTATTATGACGTGTAGTATATGTCGAAGTTGCTCTCCACGGAGTTCTGATTCCCCTCTTTCCACCTCCCCAGATGGTCTTCAAGTTGACCCATTTGAACATCGAACAATGGATGGTAGTCCTGAAGCTTTCCTTCCCCGTCATCCTTATTGATGAGGTTCTGAAGTTCGTGGCCCGCAACTACGTTGAATGTAAGTAGCCTCACATTTTTGTACATCCACTCTATATATTAAAAAAAATAAAGACTTCCCTCTTGTTTCTTAAAATAACGGTTCTGATCTTTTTTGAGAAGTTTGAATATGAGTTTAATTTATTAATACTGTCATCTTTTTTAAATAATTAAATAATTATGTTAATCCTTCACTGATATTTTAACTGTGTTTGTGTAATTCATCTTCATCCTGTGCTGTCATCTATTTTGATCACATCAACTCTTCATCGGTCTACAAATTCATCATAAGTTTAATAATGTGTGTTTTGATCTGCCTAATTCCATCACTCCCTCATCATTAACTCACTTAACCCTTGTTGATTTCCAGACTAAATTCAGTCAACCCACCACCTTTAGACTGTAACTAAATCAAGGTATTCCACAGCTTGAACTGCTACTGGTTATCTCTGTGTATCTGTAGTTTATGTGCATGTTGGTGTATTTTTTGTTTTGTCGTGCATGTTCCTGCTCTTATGCAAACCGGTCCTCAGCGATGTCTACTTTGAATATTATCACACTCCTGTAGATGTGGAACTCCGGCTTCTCTTAATTACTTGATGACATAATTGAAAACATGAATCTAACAACTGTCACACATTGACAAGGTAACACGATGACCAATGAATGGGGAAATCCTTGAGTAATGCTTTCTATATCTGATGTCCTCCTGTATGTTTAGTTAGACGGTGAGTTAATCACCTTTGAGTTGCTGCTGTCAGTGTCAGCCTTACAGCTTGTTTGTTGGATTGTTTCTGTCTGTACGTAGGAGTGTGACCAATGCCTGTTCTGGTACCACTTCTGTAAAAAGGCTTGATATGGTCGGTGTCCACAAAAAGCCTTTGGCAACACTTTATTTTACAAGGATCTATAAGCAGAGTATAAACATAGAATTAATAGTTTATAACACACTATAATGTAGCTGGAAACATAGGTAGGGATTTTAAAGTGTTATAGATGGAGTTAAATAACAGATTGAACTCTTCCAAGGATGCTGGTGTCCAAGCAGATAAAGACTGTTATTATAATATTACACTGTTGTTATTATATAGGATATTTCTTAATAGGAGAAGTTATACTTGTTGAATATACTCTATATTAGTAAACACATACAATTCTGTTATAACTACACTATAATGTGTTCTAAACAATTTATTATATGTTCACATACTGCTTATAAATTATAAATGGGGGTGGGATGATGTAATAAAGTGTTACCAAACTTTTTATGAAATATTTTTAAGTGAGATTGTCATGCTCTTCGTGCATAATGACTTAAGCACCACCATCTTACTTAGCTTGCTGCTTTTATTAGATGTGATGTCAAAGATCAATTATTCTGAAGTGAGAGGTTATGTTATAGATGGCATTGTGCTTTCTTAGTAAGATTAGTTACATTTTGGGTAACTTTCTATGACTTTGACTTGTTTGTCTGGAAAGATAGTTTGTGTTGTTTGATTCAATTTGTCAAGTGTTTCCATTGTTGAAATCAAATCATGTGTCCAAAAACCATTTCCCTATCTGATTATCCATTTTGTCTTTACCAGGTACAGAAAAATAGAGATGTAGAAGAAGAGGATCTTAAGGGTTGGAGAGAAAGAGGTGGAGAAGAGAGAGAGAAAGATCAAAACCAAAGAGGGGATCCATAGTGAGCCAACCAATACAAGAGAAAGGAGAAAACACAGGAAAATTATTTTGAAAGAAAAAACAATAAAACCTGTCAAAAAAATCTGCATAAGCAAAGCTTCTATTTAAGGAAGGTGATTTGACCCAAATGAAGGGAATTATCCCTGCCGATAAAGTATTCAAATATTTAAGATTTTATTCTCGGAAATAAAGTATGTTTTTTTTGTTAAACTTGGATATTCTCAGCTTCTGTGTTTTTTGTGTCCTCTGTCCATTTTCATATGATTGACTTTCCAGATCATTTCTTTTATTCTAGTCTTTGTTGCTCGTGTCTCGTGCAGCCTCCCTTCTTTGGCTGAGCTTTGTACAGTGTGGTGTAGGGTTGCAAAATGACTTCATATGGGCAGAAAAACTACATGCCTCCAGGAGCCAGCACTCTATAGGCTCCATGCAGTCAGCAGACTCTGTTGGAGGTCTCATGCCGTAAAATGGGCATGTCCACTTAGTCACAACACTTGTGGTCTTATATATTGTTTACGTGATAAGCTTCAATAAAATGATGATTACAAACTCATGTACTTATATTGTGGAGCAGATTTTTATTGATCCTATAAGCATACATTAGAGGATTTTCCTACACATCAGGAGGCGCAGTGATTACAGTGTTTAAAATAAACAGGCTCAAACTAATTTATGTTTAATTTTTTGTTTTGGTATTTAGCTTGTGTCAAATATTCTGACAGTATTTTTGCCCTCTGACTGCTGCACAGTGTCAGTTCATCTGTCTTTGGTTTGTAAAGCTTCATCAGTTTGGAAAAGCCCCAAATCGGTTAGATAATGTCCTTAAATGGTATGTTGACATCCTTCATTTGCTTTTCATGATCTTCATCAAACATCTTTGATTGCTCAGGTGTGAAATGGTTTCTCCAATCACCTACTTCACCTGTAAAGAGAGAAAATGTGTTAGATATATAAATCAATCACTATATATGCTGTAGTTAGAAAATAACTGAGAAGCAAGTTCTCAATTTATTTTCCCTAAAAGCAGCAATTCTTAAACAGTAGGGCTACAAAGATTATTATCCTTATAGATCAATCTGCCAATTATTATCTCGATTATTTTATTAATTGGTGATTGGTGAATGAAATATCAGAAAACAGTGAAAAATGTCCAAAACTGACACCTTCAAATAATCCAAAACTTAAAGAAAGTCAAATGACTACACTACGGGATGAAGAAAACGATAATATTTTCAGATACATTTTTTGTAAATAGACCAATCAAGTAATCGACTGATAATTTTAGCTATATTGAGCAAAACGTTCTCATATTCTATAAAAAAAACAGAAGCAAAGACAAGAAATCCAGGAACCTCTAGGCGGCGCCACTATACTGTACACTGTGAAGTCACAAGCCGTGACACAACACAATGAGAGTAATGCATCCTGTCTATGTGAAGCTTCTACTGTTGATAACAGTATATTTTTTTGGAATTGGCACGTTCCCTGCTCATTTTGTTATTATTTTTAATCAATATCTTGCTTCTGGACAAGACTAGCAGCAGACTGATGCACCTTTTCTCATGAAGGGAGAGATGGACTGATCAAAAACTGGTGTTGGGATAAAGGAGTAGTTGGCCATCGGGTTCTCTTTCATGTTCTTAAAGGACGTGAGCTCCACAATCCGGCTGATGACCTCTTCAGAGACGGATAAGTCAAGGTACCTCATGATGCGCTCCACCTCACGCCGAGGATTCTGGGAAGGGGGGTGAGTTGGGGTAAATAAGAGGGTAAGAGAATGTTGTACAACATGATTTGGTAATACTGAGTCCCTTTGTTCTCTGTACCTCTTTCATGTCCTCATAGAAGAGGTAAAGGATGTTCTTCTTCTCTCTCTCCTTCCAGTAACCTTTCACGTGGTCATACCAGGAGCCCCATGACACTGCAGAAACAGAATTCCTAGATAATTACTCCCAGTTCAGTAAAAGGTTTATGTCAACTTGAGTTGCAACAAATGTTTTAATAATGTGAATACATTTACTTATCTTTATAGATTAATTATAGGTCATTGACTTTTGGGTTGCAAAGTTGTGAAACATCCTTTTAGTAAGCTCTTTAATCATTGATGAACCGTTAATCCATTTACCTCCTGGGACAGGGCTGCAGGGAATCGGGACCAAAGTCCATTTATCAACAACCTGAACATATTTACAACTGCTGGCTTGATGTATCTTTGCAATAACCCTTATAAACAACATTTACAATGGCAGAAGTGTTAATGACTTTTGCTGTTATCTGATTCTGTAATTATTATCTGCAGGTTCATGATTATGAACGGCACCTTTCACATACAAGTGGTCATACTGTCCATTGTTAACATACAAATATTGAATAAAGACACTTAAATAAGTTATTAATAAGTATTAATATTTTTTTTCAGAACCTAAGTGGTCTAATAGTCTATTGGAGTAATCTTCCTGATAAATTAAAGAGCTGAAAAAGCAAAACACGTGTGTTGAAGGAAAATATTTTATGTTTATGCTTAATAAATGTCTCACGCTTAGGACAACTATGAAGCCGCATTAACACATATATTAGGGTTATTAAGAGCACGATATTCATAGTTTTATGTATCTGTTAATCACTGACATAGTATTATAAGTTACATACATGAACCAGATCTGTAAGCGACCCACATAGAGAACAGTGTTTAATTAGTCTGAGGAGATAAGCTTAGTAAGGGAGGGCACAGTTGAGACACAGGGAACTGCGTGTAAGAGAAGCCTGCAAACATCTCTCTGATACAAGGTTCAGCAGTAGATAAAGTCACGATGGCCTTGCACATTCTAGCGTGGGCCGGTAGAGATGGGGCCCTGGCCCCCAGCCAGTGTTTAAGCGATTCAGACCCAAAGGGCTAGGGAAGGACTAGATATTATGACTAGTAGCAGGGGAATATTATGGCACGGGAAAATAAACATGAGGCAGACAGTGAAATAATCAGTTTCGGTATTGAGATGGCGTCAACTGGTTAAAATGGCATGCGTGAGACATTAGGTCACCTGATACGAGGTCAAAATGGCCGGAGAGGGCGGGGTTAAGGTGTGGGACTGGGGGCTGAACCTGAATCAGAATGTGTCATTATAAAAACTATGTCAATCTGAATGTTCGTGGGTTGTACTTCCGGACAGCAACTCGAGTTATTTGTAATCTGTGCATTGCAAATAAATCTACGTGAATTGAACTTTGATCCAATCTCTCTGGTATTCTGTGGGTGGTCAATTACTGAGGTCCCGTAAGTGAGTTCCTGTGGCGCCTCACTAGCAGTCAGATAGGAAATAGTTGTGAAGTTTATACAGAATTAGGTTTTAAGGAAGTTAGCCATCATCGAGCAGAATACGCAATAAACGGAAGAAATCCAGCCACAACACGTGTCATGCAGGTTAAACATCAGTAACCCAAGTGATATAATTATTATTTATGTCTTGCAACTGATCTGGAAAGCATTAGCAATGATTAGTCATTAGTACAATTAAAATCGCCTCAATAAAAAGTGGATTTGGTAGATATTAACAGTTTGACATATTCAAAACAAGACAATTTACAACAAAGGGGTTGTCAACTTTACCAAAAGCAAAATGGATACCCCAAAGAATTTGAAATGCAGCTGTGTTAGTAAAGTAGCAGTTGGTGTATTGCTGGCAAGTGGACACTAAAGCAGAAATGAAGTATACAAATACATCACTTTAAATTCTTGTGCAGATCTAAAGGAACATTTTCTTCTGATTGGCATTAGCGTCACTCTGCTGCCTCGCAGGGTGCTGCTAATCCTGTCATGGCCATTGAGGCATAATATGTTTCTCACGGGGAACAAAAGCGAGGCTAGGAAACTTATTCTAAGGTGTCATGGATTACAGAATTCCCCAGCCACTTTGATATACCTAAATTTGTTAAAATACAGACGCACTTCTGTCCGGAGTGGGTAAATGTATCAGTGGGGTGCATGTTTCTTTGTTCAGCTAGATGCTTTGTGCAAACAGAAATAACCAGTTTCAATAAAGGTAAGACGACACTCAGGAATGTGATTTAATCTACTTACACTCTCCTCGCATGAACTTGGAGATGTAGCCCTCCCAGGGACCTGGCTCAGGCTGGGTCAGATTCATACAATCAAAGTAGAAGTAGCTCACCAGGTTGTCTTTGGCATTGCGTGCCACGTAGATAACCTTTACACACAATGAGGCATATAAAAAGGGATTTACAACAACAATGCAGACAATGAGTTACCATTAACCAGTTTCATATTTGACATTGTATTGTTAAACTCTGACCCCATTCATATGCACTGCATCATGAAACATTGACCCTTTCAACATACATTTACAAACAATTCCCTGTAGGACTCTGACAGTTGGAGTCTTACCTTGCACTTGTTTTCCCAAAATCCTATAGGCACCAACTGAAAAGGAAGATGTGTCTTGATAATCCTTGGAGGATCCATGGTTTTCAGATGATCAAGACCTGAGACATTAGTTCAGGGAAAAGGATATGTACGTATGAAAGTTTAAACACACTTTTGTTACACTCTATCTCAGATTCAATGTGATGTGAGATCAATATATCAACTCACTTAAAGCAAAAGTTTTTACCTACCATCCAACTCTTTCTTAGCCTATTTTATCTCATTGTTTTACTTCGTGATTGTTCACATTTTCAGTAAAGTTTGATTAAGGGAATAAGTCAACAAATGTTTATTTGCTTTCTTGAAGAAAGTTAGATTTCATCAAACTTTCAATAAGAAAGCAAATAAACATATCTCCCAAAATGTTCTAGGTAAGTTGACCCAGAGCAAATGAAATGGAAGCACCTTGTACAGTAAGCAAATGCAGTGTTTTGATAGTATGTAAATGCGAGAGAAAAAAAAGGGTAAGTGTAACTTGATCGGACTGAATGCAATCCCAAATGGAAACAAAAGACAGGAAGGGAGCATTTGCATTCAGACTTGCCAGAAGGACACACGGTTGGCGTATGAGATAAAGGGGTCAAAAGTGGGGCCAGAAGTTGCTCCCAGACATCATTTTATTAGCAAGTCTGCACTGCCCAACTGCTATTTCTTCATCACTGCCCAGCACCAAACAGAAGATTACAGTAGCAACTAGCTACCATAGTTAATCATCTACCAAGATAACTAACCAACTCAGGAGAAACCAAAGTGTTTGCATATCAAAATTCAAATGAATGCTAAATTTGTCTGAAGAATGTGTAAGTAGGTCACTATTGTCCTCTTTTGGTATATTTTGCTCCCCAGTGGCCAAACAAAAAGAGACAGAAACCACCTGACAACTTCAGTGAGAAACTACTATTGACTTGTTGTTATTTTGACACCAGGGGAAACTGAGTCTGTACATGTTCAAAATATGTTGAGCAGTTTGGGTATTTTTGGCACTGAGGGATATATTAGTGGATTAATAGCTTATTGGCCCTGATTAAGGTGGTAGAAACAAGCTGTTATGAAAACATTCCTCCAGGAGTTGGATCTGAGTTCTAACTGTCAGACCTATATGAAAGATGTATTTGGAAATAAGGTCTTAAGTTTTCACAAAAGTGGACACAAACTTGATGAAGGTCTTAATTAAAACTGGTCGACACAATCACACACGTACAAACATAGAAACATAAATACACACCTGAGGGGATGGGTGGTGGGGAGAAGATCTCTAGGAAAGGACTGCGGACAGGTATTGGGGCTCGTTTGCAGGCCTCAGCATCTCCGTTGTGAAAAAGCAGGTCAACTATCTCCTGGGTCCATGTGGTCCCTTAGGTCCCCAAAATACAAATCAACACTGGGTTGAATGAATTGGATACTTTCCATGTATTGAACCACACCGGTTTGAGGAGAAATCCCATCGTACACCCACACCAAAATAACCATCACATTGAATCAAGTAAAAAACAAAAAAACATTGACTCAAGTCTTGTATGTATGTATGTGACAATTTTACAGAAATTACCACCTTGAAAAGACAACAATTTGGATTTTAGAGAAATTTGGTTCCACTTCATATCAATTTGAATGTTAGCCCTCAGTGGCTCCTGGTTTACTTGAAGTCATTTAGTTTATGTACTTTTTCATTGTTTAAAAAAGTATTGTCAGCTTCCTGACATGAGAGGCTCATCATGTTATGTATTCTGTTCTAAATAGCTTCATTTTCAGCGGTGGAAGAAGTACTTAGATCCTTTAATTAATTAAAAGTAGCAATACCACACTATGAAAGTTCTCCATTGTGTGTTAAACTCATTGAAAATAAAAGTTTTATACATAACAATGCATCATATTTTATAAGATGAGGCTATATGTTTAGCATGCAAACTAAAAAGTAACTAAAGCTGTCAAATAAACATAGTGGAGTAAAAAGTCTAATAGTTTCCTCTCATAGATGGATGATTAGAAGTATAAAGTTGCAGAAAAATGTAAATACTCAAGTAATACTCAAACTTGTTTTGACCACTGGTGCCAACTATGTCATTAACAATACAACACATGACACAACAAACTCTCCTGTCCAAAACTGATAACCCATTTAGACCTGAACTAAAGTACCTGCTTTGGGGTAGGTGGCGATGAGGAGGTCTGAGGGGTCAGGGCGGAAAGCCCAGATGGAGTCCCAGTTGTTGGCGATGTAGGACATGAGAGGAATTCCTCTGACTGGGATGAGAGGGAAGCGAGAGATGGAGGCGCTCGCCCTCTGAATGGTTTCGCTGTAGGACAACTCTTCTTCCTCCGACATGACTGACACTGTCAAAGGTTGTGTTAGTCGAGGAGACCAAGAACCAGAAGCCAAAGTCTTAAAAATGGGTACGTTGGTTCCTCCCGAGGTCCCGTCTTCAGCAGCTTCTCTCCCAGCTGACTTTTGGTCCCACAATGAAGTCCCGTCTTCAGCAGCTTCTTCCCACATTCACTGTTGAATTGCTTTTATGCACCAATAAATTCCAACTCTCTGCAAGTCTCTTTCTGCTTGATTAGTATTTCATTCATTGGTTTGGTCCTCTTGATGTCTTCTGGTTTCCAGCCTCAATCCTCTCCAACATCTAAAAAAAGGAATCCTTCCTGAACCCTCAGCTGAAGCCTAAGTGCTTCAGTGACTCTAAAGTGTGTTTCTTTTCACCCTCTTTCTATCTTTGTAACCTGGCTGTCTGAGTGCTTGTAGCAGGTTCTTGTCTGTCTGCAATCACTGGAACTCGCACAGGCAGACCTATAAGTGCCCTTACGTAACATTCCCAGTTACGTATGAATCCCACTTTTGCTCACAATGTTTAAACTGCTTGCTCTGTAATTTGAGAAAGGGACAAGGGAGGGTCTTAGAAGAGCCATACACACCACAGAGAGGCGAGCTATAATCTCACACAAAGAGTACAACAGTTTGTTTGAACATTTAATCTGATGAGGCTTGATTGTGTCAGCATTTATTTAAAGTGTTTTACTTTTTTTGAAAAACATGTTGACAGTCTTCAGCTGAAAAACACCTTTGGACCCACATTTTTACAGTCATGCTAAGCTTGCAAGGAAGAGACATTTTCCATGCAGCTGCACACGAAAGAGTTGAGCTAGAGTTGAGAATACACATTCCAGGAATTCCACACTCAATTTCCTGCTGAAGGTAGAAACAATATTGCCACTGAAAATTTAAGCAAGAGTTAACAAGAATCTTGAGTCCTGTCTTTTCAAGTGCAGAACCTCATAAGAATCTAAAGTTTAAAGCAACCTGAAACTTGAATTAATGCGCTACATTAAAAGTAAAAAATCTAAACTTTACTATAAAGATGAAGAAAGTTAACAATGTAATGATTGGAATAAACACATTCTTCGCAGGGGAGGGTTTAAAATAGAAATCATTTCGGATGTCATGAACATTTCCTTTAGATCAGATTGAAATATATGCAGGTTTCTGGACAGAGCTGTAACTTAACAGTAAAGACTCGGCCGGACAGACAGAGGAAGAGGTGGACTTAGACGTGCAGGCAGGATGTTTCGAAGATTTTTTTCCAAGGACAATAAGAGAGATAACAAAAGGAAATGGAAATGTTTCCCTCATGTTCTCGTGCTTCTGCCTGCCAAAGTTCTGAATTTTCATAACATACACAGACACAGTATGTTAGAAGTTATAACACAAAAGGCAGGATTACAGCATTCACAGTTTGTCAGTACTTACAGCCTCTAGTTGGCTGATTCAGTGTTTCCTTGGCAGCCAACATGCTAGACTAAACAAACACCCATCTATCGGCCAGGCAGACGATGTTCCTGTGAAATGACAAGTCAACGTTGATTTAGTCACGTAGTTAAGTAACGACACTCCCGTCGTTATCTTTTTCCAAACCAAAACATTAAGTATATCTTTTCTTAAACCTAACCGAGTAGTTTTGTTGCCTAATGAGGAGTTACTCTTTCTTTAGATTTCATAGGAATATGAGGGTACGTTGAGAGAGGCCAGTTGCTTGTGATTGGCTGAAAGGTGAGAGGGTGGTGACGTCTGCTGTAAAGACATGCTCTCTGTGAATCATTTACAGTGTCATGATGACCTGACAAATGTTCATCTTCAGACAGTCAGTTTTGAAAAATGTCAGAGAGACATTGCATATAATATAAATTTGAGTTTTCACCCATTTTTTAAGCAGATTTAAGGATTCAAGAGAGTAGTCTCTTGTATAGCTGAAGGCAAACATGTTTGTTTACATGACTTAATCAAGATGAAGGTTAAATCAGTGATGGGTGCTCTTTCTGATTTAAATCTGTGCCTTTCACATCTGGGAGCTCAGTTTTTGGCCCTCTGGGCTGATATGCAGCTCCACCCGAGTAGTTCTGGAAACAAAACAACAGTCAAATGAGAGCCATTTTTCAAATAACCGCATGGAGGCATTAAAGGTCAAGACAGAAAGTAATGGTGAATGTACTTGAGGTCTGGGCCGTGTTTGTTTGTTTTCCACAATCACAACTGTGAAACGGCACAGAAGCAGAAGGGAACCCGTCACTGTCACCAACTCACTGCTCATCCTGTCTACGGCGAAGCTCACAGACAGCCAGGTCTGTTCACAGTAATACACATTGTAAATCTCAAGTCGTAATGCTCAGCGCTAATTATCTGCTCGGATCTATTGAGACTCATCATTTTTTAATGGTGGGGCTAAAAATAAAAATCCTGGCTGTATATATCTGTATACTCAGACCAGTTAATAATTAGTTAATAACCAGGTCAATAGAGATACTGAAGGCTCTTTATAGTTGACATGCAACCACCAGAGGGCAGCTGAAAAGGGTTTCCTATGAATTCAGCCAACTGCAAACTGCATAAATGGCTTGGCAAAGCTGAACAATAAACACACCAATTTGCTTTAATATTCAGGTGAAACTGTGACCGTTAGATCATCCAGCATTGAGTTTGAAAGATGAGGGAACTTGCAGAGGAAGGTCTGGCAAAAGCAATAATTCATGTTAGTTTCAGCCCCGGGATGTTTACCACTTTTTCCCTCTCTACGTTCTGCATTTCTCATTTATTCTTCACGTCCAATGATATTTTGTAGAATCCCTTCGGAAAAAACTTAAGCGACCTATTGAAGATAATTTCGAATCATTACAAATTTAACAAATATCCTTTAGTTTTAAGTTTGTGAGTAAGAATAACAGCACAGGATCTATATTTTTGTCCAAAATCTTACATTTAGATGTTTGGTAAGTACGGGCTCAGTTATCTAAAAAGGAAAAAAAGGAAAAAGAAATCATAGGACTCACCTCATAAATAAGTGGGAACAGAGCCAAAGAAAACAAATTATATGAAGGAACATTTTGTTCCCCTCTTATTGGCATTCACTGCAGTCTGCAGCCTTGCAGGGTGCTATTAAACTCATGGCCAGTGAAGCATTCTAAGTATCTCATGAGGAAAAACAGTGAGTTCAAGAAATCAGCTTATTTATCCATACAGTCATGGATCCCAAAAATTGCGTATTATTTTCAAGAAAACTTTGAACAAATAGTAATAATCTGTTTGATCGAAGGTCAGGAATGTGATTTAATCCACTTACACTGTCCTTTCCTGAACTTTGACACGTAGCCCTCCCAGGGTCCTTCTGGCTGGGCCAGACTCTACAATCAAAAGTAGCTCACCAGGTTGTCTCTATGGCATCGCGTGCCATGTTTGACCTTTATACACGACCGAGACCATAGTGGTCATACTTATCTGTGCATTTTGCCTTCTCTCTCAAAAGGCGAACTGCTCTGAAACTTTTACAGGCAAATCAAATAAATATTGCTGTGTAAGCATTTTAGCATTTACTGTGACACAACCTGACACTAAATATATGATCTCATGATCTCTGGGAAAAGGAGGTTTCACATGAAGTAGAGGCTATATCAATACAGCAACCATTATTTTTATATTATATGCAAATACAACAAAACGACTTCATGATCTATTGAGTTAATAACTGCATTAACTAATTTCTTAAGGAGAAACTGCTTAATTTACATACTAAACTCAACTAAATTAACTGAAGTCGGGCATTTTGGAGCTGAGGAAAATTTGCTCATTGCAGCTCTAGCTCCTCCACTTGTATGGAACTATGTCTGTATGTCCTTCCATGTCACACCTTGGTGATAGATGCATATTGAAAAGCACAAAATATCTAAGGAGTTTAGCAAAAGTTAGTGGACAGACATTGCATTTGAAGTTGATATTATGTGGACAAGTCCCTGAGGGGAAATATAGGAGTGAAGTGGATCAGCTCAACTCAACTATTGCCTCAGATAAAATCAAATGTACAGTCCATGTATTTTGGAATATTGTACAAAGTCAAAGTAAATGCAATGGCTTGTATGTAAGCATAAACCCGGAGACCATTGCTGAATGGTTACATGAACAAATATAATACAGTGATATAAACAACTTAACTACCACCAGAACCTACCAGTTGATTATTTGTATTACAAGTTTTCTGAAATTATGTTTCAATATGCAAATTAGGCATATTTTGATTAAATATTAATTAATTAATATTAACTTCTTTGCATATATTTTCAGAACAGAAATCTTAACATTGGATAAAGCCGTGATAAAAAAATATTGTTTTAATTTTGTTGACATACAGCCAAAGGTTTTTACAAAGGGGATTTGGATATCTGTTTTTATCACTCGATGAATCAGAAAATACTATGAACAGTGAAATTAGGAAATGAATATGATACACGAACAACCCTGCAGGAAAAAAAACTACAGAATATAGATACTACAGGGGAATAGGGGGAAATAAATTAACCAATAGATATCACCATTAAACATCAACCCCAGTTGATTACTTACATTAAGACAATTCTTTCTGGAAGAAGTTTTCTGGAATTTTATGTTTAAATATGCTCATGATGCATATATTATGTTAACATTTGGTTAATTGGGTGACATCTACAGACTTAAAGTGTCGTAAAATAAACGCCTAAATGTGTATTTAGGGATGTGACATGTTATTGGAGCAAGATTGCTTAAAATCTCTAAATTGACCAGTGCATGAAAAGCAATGTGTTGCTTCTGTTGTCTCTGAAGAAGTTGGAAAAAGTTGGCGTCTCGTTTACAAGTTTTACGGTAGTGAGATCTGAGGAGCGGAAGTCACCATGACAACTTCCTTGGTAACCAGAAGAAGCTTTACGTTCAGCATGTTTAGTGTGAGAGAAATGCATCAATGGGAAACGTGTTATGAGTTGCTTATTTTATTTTATTGTAAGAATTCATGGGTGTGAAGTTGAGTGACGTAACGTTAGTAGAAACTATATCAGTGAAGCTAAGCTAAGTGTAAAGTTAGCGTTAGCTTGCTATCTTACCAGCTACTCAGTTTACGTGAGACTTCACACATTGTATCTATTGTTTGACTGCATCATGTCTCTTTGAGGAAATGCATGTCCGCCAGTGGTATTGCTCCTTTCAGATGTGTATCGTCCTGTGTGGACGTTTGGCTCAGGCAGCCACAGATCCAGGGGGCACTTCATCTGTCACCCCCAGCTCGGTTGATGGGGAGCCCTTCAGCTCAGCGACCCCTGCTCCGGGCGGCACGGCGGGTAGGGACGGCACCGGTAAGGCGGTCACCCTGGACTCCACTCAGGACCCCACCCTGGACCCCAATCAGGACCCCACATTGGTCTCCACTCTGGTCTCCACTCAGGACCCCAATCTAGACTCCACCCTGGACCCCACCCTGGACCCCATGGCAACCAGGACGCTGGCTGTGTCTGAAGCTCCCACTGTGGTCACTGAGACGCCCCCTGCAACCACCGTCCAACCTCTGGTGACTTTTGAGGGTAATTTACACCTTCCTCTTGGGATTGTTCATGTTGTGTTTACACTCTGCAAGCAGTCTTTTGTTGATTTGGCCAAGTCAGCCTCTTTCCCTTGTTTTGATGCTTAATATAAACAGAGGTTCTACATGATCCATCAAACTATCTCCAACTGTTTATGCAAGCGAGACCCAATTTATTCTTCCAGATCTGTGCCTGCCCAACCCGTTCATCTGTTTTTCAGGGTCCTCTTTGTAATGCAAGCCACGGTGCTTTTTTAACAATGTGTCAGGAAAACAATCTTGTATTTGTCAGCTTTAAAATGATTTGCCCTTTCTCTGTTGTGCAATGACAGTTGCCTAATGTAATAGCTGCTGATGTTGAGAAACTATTAATTAACAATATTTCAGATTAATTAGAGCTTCTTTAGTAAACATTAGTATTAATTAAAGTGTACAGTTTCAACATCTTGGCTATTTCCAGTCTGATCTAAGTCCTTTACTTTTTTCTTTCTTTTTAAAACCTTTTTTTATTAGGTTTTGTAAAATATTTGCATCAATTACAAACAAGCGTTTTTTGTACTGTGCCAACAAGGAACAAAGACATGTATTTTTATAAAGAAGTGGGCACCAACCCCGCTGGACCCAGAACAATAGATCCAAGTCCTTTCCAATGCGGTTAATGGTCACAAACATTGTTGAATTCACTTTTTACAACTATAGTGTGTGTACAGTAAATGTGGTGACATAGCTCAAGATTCTAAATCCTTTGACTGACAGTGTATCCACTGTTTTCTAGCGTACTCTTACCAGTGAACCTCTTCACATTCTGTAATTTTACACGAAACTCAATTTGTCCTGACTGACTGACACAAGTCTTTTCTATTGTTTTCCAGGTTGTGTCTGTGATTTAACGCCTGATTTCTGTGACATCGGCTGCTGTTGCGACACGGTTGATTGTGGCATTGCGAACTTGAGTACTGTCTTCACCAGATGTCCACAGAAAGCCATGTAAGTCTTCTGCAAATGCTGTAAACAAGTATACAGCACATAAAGCAGTTTTGTATTTACAATCATTTTTTTCTTTTATTTGACAGATCAGGAGTTTGCATTGAGAAATGGCTAATGTTCGTGGCGAATGTGGATTCGTCGCTTGTGACTGTGACTGACTCCTTGTTTTGTGTCAGGCCTGAGGGTGAGTAGAAGTAATATGAATATATCAGTTTAAATTGAATTAAAAATCATCAGTGCTGTCACCAGGGAAAACACTGATTATGTTAACAGCTACTTTTGTAAGAGCTAACAATGAGCAACATAAAAGTATTCCCAACTAATGCGGTTATAAATCTGCATCCCCCATCAGATAAAGCACCCCAGTCCCTCCGAGCTCCACCACAGTACCCGGCTTTAGGGGACTCGTACCACTTCTCCCCACCAGCACCGACAAGCAGCCGCCACAGCCGAGGCTTCTACAGGGTAAACGGATATGATGTTTTTCTGCAATATCGTTTATAAAGTATTAAAAGTGATACGCTTTTAAACAGTAAAACGGAATCATAGAGTATATCTTTAGTAAATTAAATGCGTAAAATACTCTTTTTTTTGTAGGTTGACGATGTCATCCAGACATATTTCTCCAACTCGGCCGTGTGGGGTCTCCTTCGTCAGCCGTCTCCAGGGACTGCTGCTGCATTCTGTATCAACAGCAACCCTGCAAGTAAGTTCACACCAAATAAAAAGAATGTGAAGCAGTTGCGTATCACGGTGTAGCAGAGATTCCCCAAATATTTTCAAATCCAGACCTCTCGATGCCATCTCGGTTACGTTTCGTGTCGGGGACTTCCTCTTGAAGAATGAGCAATGTCTTTCTCATGTCACTCTCTCAGTGCACCGGTTACAGAAACATTACATAATATCCTAATTTGCCAGAAGACCCCCTTATCTCCCTTGAGGATCTCCAACAGTCAACGATGTCCAAGCTCAAACTGAACCTGCAGGTGTTTTCTTTTGTGTATTTGTGCTGTGTTTTTATAAAAAATACACCATAAGCCTAAAACGTCGTTACATTGCTACACTGTACGTGTCGTATATTGCACCTGTATATCACCACCATATTAACCATTGTAACTCTGCTTTTCTAAACACCTTCTGTTTTCCTCCGCTTGCAGAGTTCTTGAGGTCTGCGTCTCTGTCTTGTACCCGCATGTTGACTCCTCGGTCATGCACCACAGATCCAAATATCAACGCCCGCTCCTACTTCTCTGACATGAGCCTGATCAAGGTCATCAAGTCTGCATGCTTTTATGTAAAATAATACTGATGAGAATCTCACACCAGACAGGCTAACATCAATATTTTTATTACAGATTCCAATAGTTGAGACGGCACAAGTGTCAGACTTTCTGGTAAGTTACTGGTTGTACATACAGCTTAAAGCCGTACATGGTGTTAGCAGGAGCACTTTCATTTTGCACTTCACAGCCTCTGCACAAGTTTATCATCAGTCAGCCTACGATATCAGCGGCCAACGATAGCATTTGGGGTTTTCTCCTGCATGTCGTAAAGCACAAGTCTTAGAATGAAACAGCATCCTTTATACTGTATCTACAAAAAGACAGAATCTGTAGCATGAATAATGAACTTGTTCGGTGTTATTAACTAACAGGTACGGCCTCTTGAGTGTAGATATTTAAAAAAAAAAGTTAGCAGCCTGTGTGGAACAGTGTGCGCATTAAAATACTTGTATTATATATAATATAATATATATTATTATAATATATATATATAATAAAGATTGAATGCCATTTAAAGATGTGTTTTTTCTTCCAAAGTAAGGTGCTGTTCTAACTCTTGTTTCAGATCCCAGTTACTCCACTGTCTGACTGGCCTGCACCAAGTGAACAAAACAACTCGTGTATCAATGTGGTGACAAATGTGAGTAGATGACAATCTTAGATTATTTTATTTTTTTGCCCTCACAATTGTTTCCTAAATCACAAATTTGTCAAACTAAGTTCTCCTTTTCCTGATCCTCCCGTAGGTGGAGTTTGTCGTAGGGTACACGGGCAGAGGGGAACTCACATACGTAACAGTGAACGTAGTCTTAGCTGATGTGGATCCAAATCAGTTGCTGTTGCAGACGCACTCTGTACAGTTTCAGGTAGCCTGTTAAAGCCACTGATTTCATCACTAAATGAACCACTGTCTGGATTCAATCACGAAGATAAATACCACTTCTCTCTCCCAGCTGGCCACACCCAGCTCAACTTCAGGAGGTCCAATCCCTGCTGTCGGATTGAAAGTGGGATCCCCTGTCATTGGTCGCTTTGATGGAGAGTTGAAGCCTGTATCCTTACAAACGACATCAAGAACTTCTCTTGAAGTTCTTGTTTCATTTATCCAGCTAGCTCTGCGTCAATCAGGCACCATGGTTCCTTGACAGTGAGTTAGCTGAACACACTGGGGGTGTCACCGAGTGGGGAGTGTTCCTCCGACCCCCGCAGACGAGCACCCATCCTCTTCGCTCACAACACCGTCACTGGCTGCATATTCAGGTGAGTGCGCGCTCTTGCTTCGCCTTTATCATACAGTTATAACCCATGTGCCTTACAGGAAGAGTAGTGGTGGAGTTGCTGAAAATGAGTCCCAGTATGAAAAATGATAACGATGCAATGGTGAGTTTGATTCACTCTGTCTGTGTGCTGTTTAGCTCTCCATCCAGTAACTGCTCAGAGCTGCGCTCCCAGATGTACGGTATCCTGCAGGGTCTTCCTACCCCTGATGTGATTGCCATGAACTCTGGTTCCCAACCGGAGTGGACGAGAGTCATAACACAGGAATGTCCTGTCAGCCTGCAGGTACAGCTGAATCAGGAATTTTTTAAGAACGTTCAAGAACTTTGCTTGTGTTATCCTGTTTAAAGTGACTTATTTTTTTCACCTCTCACAGGAAACATGTGAATCAGGCTGCGTCCTCCCCAACTCTCTCTCTATCCGAGTACTGTGGGCCCGCCAGGGTCTCTTAGACCTTCCTCAGAACTACATCCTGGGGGCCAAATACCTATTCCAGTGTCAAAATTTCAAGGTAGGCACATAATAATAATACTAATATACTTTCTCACTTTGAGGCCAGCATCAGAAATGATTCTTTTCTGAGCAGCACACATTGTTTCACCTCTATGAAAATGTCCAAATACTCTCCTCCTGTCTTTTCTCAGTGTCCTACGTCGTCCCCTATTCCTCTAACCACTGAGGTGACGTTCGGCGACACCACAGTTTACCCAGAAGCCCCCAGAGGCTCGCCTCAGCCTAACTGGAAGTTTCCGTTTGGTTTCTTCACCAGAGGCACTGCTGAGCTGGATGGGCACGTTGTCATTAACGGCAGCGTCACTGAGACGGTCACATGGAGTTTAATGCTGTTCACAGTAATGTTGCTAACAGGATTAGAATTCCTCCCATAGCGAACGTTGGAGCAGTTAGGGAGCTTTGAGGAAAGACTTGTATATAAAAGATGTTGATATGTTTACTATGTCATTTTATTTTGTAATGCTTTTTTTTTTCTTTTTTTTTTACAAAAGTAAAACAAAGACCTTAATTTATTCTTCTGTACATTTTCAGGAATAAATACATTTTTTACAAGACATTGTACGAGTCATCATATCACTGAGGTAAAGAGGCTTTTCTCTCCTCCTTTTGCTCCGGTTTGTTTCTGTGTGTTCTCCTCTCTCTGTGTCCCGCGTGGCGTACGTAGTTGAAGAGATGGATGATTGCAGCTGGAGTTATACCTTGCAAACGAGTAGCAGCACCCAGCTGGAGGAAAAGCGTGGTATTCGTTTCATATTAATCTGATTTCATTTAATTTTGCCAAGAGTCTAAAGGAACAGATTGCTATTCGTAAGCAACAAATACTTTGTACTCACAGTGCTGGGTCGAACTCTGTCCAAAATCTCTCTGACTTCCTGAGACAGAGACACCGGCAGGGATAAATAGTTTATGTCCTGTGGGAGAGACATGCTCTCCTCCTTCTGAATCCTCTCAATTTCTTTCTTCTGGAGGTTACAGTGAGGCCTGTACACAGCTAAATAACAGGAGAAATCTTTTATCGAGAGGGAATGAACTATGTTATGGAAGCCTAAAAGAACACAATATCAAAGCAACATTTTGAAGGAACGGGGAAGGGGAACCTTGTCTTCGTGACTCAGTTATCCTTCTGCACCGCCTCAAAATGCCCAAATCTGTTTTTTACCTTCGATCTTGAGTCTTTGTGAGAATTCAATGTGAGGTGAAAGGGACTCTGGGAAGGCAGATGCCAAGATTTCAAAGGACACATCGTTGTACTGCAGCACGTCCATACCACTGAAAAAGAAGCCACAGAGTAACAGTCAGGACCAAAGGTCGACCGCTTCTGACTGAATCTTGAGATAAATTTGGTCCATTTCAGTGGTGATTCCACATATTTGTCCCTCACGTCAGCAAGGTGTTCTTGGCCTCACTCATACGCATGTCGGGCAGTTTCTTTCTCCAGTTGGGGCTGGACAGAGCGAGAGCCTGAAGGGCCGCCAGGGCATCCTGCAAACTGTCCCTAACTCTCACAGCCTCCTGGTAGCGCGCGGTGGACACGCATCCCACCTCCTCAAACCCTGGCAGGGGAAAACGTTCATGAGGAGGAGAAGAACTAAAAAGCAGAAAGTAGAACAAATCGCGGGGACTCCTCATGGAGTCCCGGACACTACGCCTACCTTTCAGAGTCAGACGGAGGTCAGCGTTGTCCGGCCTCAGTGAGGTTCGAAACTCGGCCCGGCTGGTGAACATGCGGTAGGGCTCTGTGACACCTCGACTCACCAGGTCATCAATGAGAACGCCAATATAGCTCTCTGTCCGAGACAATGCCACCGTGGGCATGGAGCGAGCCCAGCGGGCGGCGTTCACCCCCGCCCACAGGCCCTGCACAGACACAAACAAGAGTACTTGCGTGAGCATAAAGCTGGGAGTTCCTAATTAGTACACAAACTTGATGCCCAACCTTTGCCATGAGGAAGAAGAATCTGCCTCCAAGTGATACAAACGGCAAATTCAAGTAATACCAGAAAGACAACAAGCTCCTCATTCTGTTACGCCTGGAGAATAAAATTGAGATCACCATTCAGCTACAATGTGAGGGTTGAACCAGCTGTTGTGGAATTGCAGAGGAAACAATACTACTTAAAAGATTGTGTATTAACAATATTCTTGTCCGGTTACGGAGCAGATTTGGACTTGAATAACTGACTGTTGAAATCATCAGATCCCAGTTTTCTTGGCTCCAGAGTGTGTGCAGCGAAGCAGAAGACTAGCTGCATCTCGTATGACCAACAATATTTGTTTGAACCTTGAATTGCTGAATATGGGGGAAATAAAAATGCAGCTACCTGTGCAGCAGCCTCCTCGTACCCGGTGGTTCCATTAATCTGACCGGCCAGAAATAGACCCTGGGTGCTTTTGACCTGCAGCGCAGGGCTCAGCTGAGTGGGACACACAAAGTCATACTGAACACCATAACCTGGAAAATATAAGAAACAATAAGGCAACACAGAACATACAAACATATCAGTGTAACTCACTTTTCTATGTTCTGTAAATTAATTGTTACGAAGCAGATCACACCGCGGTGTACCTGGCGTGTGGATCTCCGCTTTGTGCATGGCAGGAATTTCTCTGATGAGGCGGAGCTGCACATCAGGGGGCATGGTCATAGATAGACCCTGAGGGTACAAAAGGTCAGAGGTCACCCCCTCGGGCTCCAGCCACACCTGGTGCTGTCGGCCTGGGAAGCGAAGCACTCGCGACTCAATGGAGGGGCAGTACCTGTGAAATACAAAGATTAGAGTTATTACTTTTGAGTTTCAGAACACACTGTGTACAATGTTGGTGTGTGTGTGTGTGTGTGTGTGTGTGTGTGTGTGTGTGTGTGTGTGTGTGTGTGTGTACCTGGGACCCTTGGCGTCTTCCTGTATGTGACTGTTGAGATGCAGACTCTCCCTCACCACTCTCTCTACACCAGGAGTAGTATGGGTCAGGTGACAAGGCAGCTGCTCTTCAGGCTGAAGAAGTCATTAAATAAAAATAAAGTAGAAATTTAAAAACGAAAGGATATACATTCGAAGTCCTTTTGTTGACGAAACAAGAACATTTTATAGACTGCACTTTATAGATCTTCTGCACTGTTGAAACTATGAAGCGTTTCCTTTTAATACTAGTGCTTTAAAATGTAAACTCTACCTTGCAGTGTGTGTGCGTGTTGAGGAAGCTGAATGGAGTTGGATGGCTGTCAGGGGGATGAACGTTAGCCAAGGAAAGGTCTACTGAATCCTTCACAATCCTGGGAGGGGTACCAGTCCTCAGTCTGCCTGTCCTCAGCCCCAGCCTCTCCCTCAGTGTCTGGGATAGCCCAGCGCTCGATGGAGCGTCTCCAATCCGGCCCCCGGGGGACGTGCTTTGGCCCATGAAGAGGGAGCCAGACAGGAAAGTACCAGTAGTAAGAACCACTGACGTGGCTGAGATTGGATGGCTTCCATTTGCTGAGAAGTTGTCAAAAGAGGTGCAAAATCATGAACTGATAAACTGATTATTTTGTCTGTAAATTAAATAAAAAAATGTTTTAGCTGATTCAAAGTGCATTTTAATGGTTGGCCCATTTGTAAGGGATCAGATTTCACATAACAAACTCCAGCTTCTCCCAAATATCTGTCTGATATTTAGAATGTTTTATAAAGAAAAAAAACACAGAGTCTTACAAGTCTACAAGTTTACAAGTCTACAAATGAAGAAAGCTGCACAGAAAAACAAAGTATAAAATAAATTATACAAATTTACAAAATGATAATGTACCAATCTAAATTAGTAAGTGGTTGCCATTGTGTATGAATCACTGTTAATACATTTCAAATGACCTTAACCACAGTGATAGTACGTTCAGTATGCACTACATGCCATCAGCTGTTTAGGTTTCCCTGAAACCAAATTAAGTTTTTACAACTACTTATAGAGTAGTGTAATCTATACAGCTTGGTTTCCTATTAAATGGACTAATAGACAAGTAAAGATAAAGTTGCCATTATTTGTAAGAACTGATAGACTTCTTAATTTAATTTACATCCTAATTCTAATGTAGGATAAAGGTAAAGGTAAACATTTGTCCCCTACCCAAGCGTATCCCGGTGACTCGGTGGTGTCCAGGCTCCTCTGGGTTTGGTTCTGATACCAACAGCTCCTCCACTGAGCCCTCCAACACCGTCAGCCTGGGAGTGGACAGCAGCTCGGACTGAATGAGAAACAGCAGGCGGCAACATAGTTAACAACAATCTTAAATTCATTCACAGACAAAAAATCTGTAATACTAAACACGGAAAATCAAACCACATCAGCATATGAGATACCTGAATAAATTCTCGGTAGCGCTGCCGGTCCAGCTGGGCCCTCGGGCCCCACACAGCGGGGCCTTTTCTGCGATTCAAGATGGAGAAATGGATGCCAGCCCGGTCTCCTGCTCGACCACACAGCCCATCCAGAGCGTCTACCTCTCTCACCAGCTGGCCCTTCCCTACTCCTCCCAGAGACGGGTTACAGGACAGGGCACCTGAGGGGGGGATGGAAATGAGAGAAGGAGTACATTTTAGTGGGGGAAAAAACTAAATCAAATTAAAATCTAGATTGCACAAAGAGCAAACTGTCTCGTTCTCTCACCAATGGTTTGTATTTTCTGTGAGACCATGAGAGTCTCAGCTCCCGCTCTGGCTGCTGCAGCCGCTGCCTCAGTTCCGGCGTGACCTCCACCCACAACAATGACATCATACTGCTGTCGGGCGAGGTGACTGGCACGCCTGGAAACCAGTGACAGGAAACTCTGCAGGGCGGGAGGCTTCTTTGTCAACATGTGGGATGCATACCTGCAGAGTGAGGGTGAGATGGTCAGAAATATGGACATTGTGACCTTTTAATCGGAGCAGAGCAGAGTGAGGGCAACGCCGCTTTAATCTTTGGGGAAACAGAAGTTACTTGATTGTTAATTAGAATAGTACTCAGTCAAAAGTAAGTCAGTCGTGCTTCAATAGTGAATTAAAAAGGGTAGAGGTATTCATGGTAAGATTCACCAGTGCTAGTACTCAAATGGTTCCTTATGAAGAGTTACATTTGTGTTGCATCAGGTCTAACATTTAACAGTTATTTTCATATTAAAACTGATCTGAATTTGTTTTAATTTATGACAACGTGTCACTATTTAAATCTACTGTAATTGGCATGCATTTGAGCCATGGTTCTGTAGGAAGGACAATACTAACACTTTTCAAGCCTTTACGGGTGACTATTTGACATTAAAAAGCATAGTTTTACTTAAATAAATGATAAGCATAGAGGTTACTATATAGGTTACAGTTAGCACTGGCCAAACTGTATACTCCTCATTTATGTTAAGTGTTGAACTATAAACAGCACAGCATATATATACCCTTAAGGGATACCAATTCCATGTATCTTTATATCGGATCAGAAGAAGATTGACAAATCCTTTCATATATAGCCATACGTTGAGGTACATACATACACTCACAGTTCAGTATTTGTACGGAGGTATAGGCTCATTGCAACTACCAAATCACTTCCGAGTATAAAATAATGGCCTACTTACAACTTCTTTGGAAAAGGACGAAGGCAATATTAAGTTTAATGACCAGAATGTCAGAAGAAACCAAGATTCAAGGAAAGATGAAGATCCTTGAGGAAATGCCTGCTATGTAACACAAACGCTGTTAATGGAGGCGGCCATGTTGTTTGCAGCCTACAGTCGTAATAACTGGTGTATAGGCGCACTGACAAACTGGTTTTACTAGTTCCTGTCGGTTTGCCTAAACTTTTCTGTCCTTTAAAGTCATTGATAAATTAGTGAATGAAATAAAAAAACAAATAAAAACATATAGAAAGCAACAGTAACATAGGCACGAAAAGGCGGAAGGTGAAGGTGTAATTCATAAATATCAAGGTAATACTTTGTAGGCGAAACAGTATTTACGTTCTTGTTTGCCGACTGCCACGTGTGCAGTAGAAACCACTCATTTTTGTGGATAACGGAGATAAAATAAGGATCAATGGAGTATCGACTCAACGCACGCGCGCTCACTCGTAGGTCAAAGGCGCACGCGCACGTCCACGCCCCCTCCCCCTTCCCCTTCCCCTTCCAGCCGGTCCTCAGTCAGCCGCGCGCGGATTGAGTCAAGTGAACCTACCGAGAGGTGGTGTTGACCGACCGCAGCCAGGTTTTCAGTAAGAAACCTGAACAATCAAACTTCCTCAGGCAACTGACAGTGACGCCGAGACCTTCTTTTTTTTAGCGGAAGGGTCAGCGGTGCCGCGGTCGAGGCGACGCGACCGAGAGAGGAGCGTAAACCCGGAGGGAGAGCGCCCGAAGTGAGCCGGAGGACCACAGCTAATGCTACGTTAGCCGGCCATTGCTCAAGAAACCACACGGAAACTCGTGTCGTTTCACGAGTCGCTCGCTTGGACATACCCGCTGTGGTTACAGAGCAGATAGTTGGGGGGTAATCGTTAAGTTATATGTTACATTTAATTTAAATAGAGGGGTGTTTAGCCTTTACATTTTAGGCCACACGCGAGTCGCTTAGCCAGAGCCGCGTTAGCTCCGCAGCCGGTCTCGTTGAGGGTCCACCGGCTCCGCGGTCGTCGGGACAGGTGATATCTCTCACATCGTCACATCGTGAGGTATCCGTGTTTGTGAGTTATCTTAATCTCACTACTGGGAGTGTCGACGCCTTTTGCTTCGCGATGCTGAAACAGCAGCAACAACCCGGCTCGGGCGGGAGAAAAGCGTCCAACGGGACCTCGGGCCCCGCCGGCATGTCTCCTCCAGTCAGCGGCATCAACAGTGGCAACAGGACACCGGCCGGGAGGTAAGCGGGCCGGGGGGTTTCGGTCAGGACAGTCCGAGGATTGTCCTGGTACTTCAGAGGCCTACCGGTTAGGGCGCTGTGTGCTCAGTGGGCGTGGCTCGGATGGAGAGCTTCTCTCCGGGCCAATGAGATTAGCTCATGTTAGATTGAAAGGAGCCGTGGACCAATGAGAATGCTCACATTGTATCGAAGATTAAAAAAAGTGAGGTTGGTGAAAGCGGTGAGCAGCAAATCCGCATACATGCTACTCAAAGTTTATCTGACCTCTCAGTTCCAGCGAAGAGGCTTTGATGATTGAAACAAATAATTGAAAAATATTACTTTGTAGCCTCTTATACAAACAAAACAATTAACATCTATTTTATGTTCAGCACCAGGTCAAATGTGGTTTAAGTCCCAGAGATGTGTGTTTACTTAACTCTTGCCAGCTTCGTCTTAGTCTTTATTTTGTAACCGTCTGTGATTAGCACTGATACCTTCCCATTTGTGTATTCTTAATTAAGGTGAAAATTTGTATCGAGATTGATGTAATCCCATTGTTGACTGTAGTAAAATGAAAAAAATATTGCTATTTTCTTGAGATGCTTACGAATATGGAAGTTTTCTTTAAGATCTGAATTAATACTACACATTTTCCTTGAAACATGCCTCTGTTCTGTAAGCGTTAAGCCACAAAGAGTGTAGGTGCATGTGGAAACCTGGCAATATTGCAATACAGGTGGAAAGTATCTGTAAAGTAGACATTCATAGTTATTCTAGAGACCAAGTATACACTGTAGATTTTCAGTGCAGTAGGAATGCTGATTTGGGAACTTGTCAGGCCTCTGAGTAAGCTTGGCAGCTTCTCCGAACCTAACTATATGTTGTACTTATGTGCAATGTGACACTGCCTTGACAGGCTTTGAAAACAAGTTGTACTCCTTTCGTTTCTAAGCAGACAAACATATTTTAACTATGCTGTTTTCCACAGGAATCGAACTTCTGCAAAGCCGACATTCCAGTCATCTCCTGTGAGTATCCTGAGAAAAGTTGGGCAGCAAACAAACGCACTACATATTGTGCAATATTGAAGAAATGTCTCATTTTTAAGTCCCAATCCATCACCATCTTGATATATTTGAGGTGTAATCACATGCATACGTGAGGATTTACATTTTTAGTTGGGACATCAGCACTTGTGGGTTCCTGAAGTGATCGTGATTTAAAATATAAGGATGTTTTTTTCTCTCCTGTGTTTACAAACATTTCATATCATCAGAAACTGTTGTGTGCATGCAACTACAATCCACTTTAATCTGATACCAGGATTAAACCTGTGACGACAGTCCATATGAATGGTTCAAAACCTCAGTTCGGGATAGTGTGTCATAGGCCTAAGTGGTTCTCCTGTATAAATGAAAGGAGAGTGTTGGTATTCCCCTGCCCTTGGAATTGCTACCTAATCGTATGTAGTGGTTAACACATTAAACCATGTTGTTTTTTAGATATATCACTGGGTGATGGGTTTTATGTTATGTCTTTGTGAAATTTTGTTCGATTGATATTTAATACCTTTTCCCATCCGCAGGTGTTCGAGGGTGTGTACAACAATGCCAGAATGCTTCATTTCCTCACAGCTGTTGTCGTAAGTTATTTCACTTGTTATCAATGTTATTCTCAGACTAAGAGGATTTCAATGCAGAAAATACTTGCATTGTTAAAATGCCTTTTCCATTTGACTCTGGCATATATTACTTTAGTTTGTGGGAGTCTATGCTTCCTGTGTCAAAGCTACCCATGAAAATATGCAGTGTAGAAAATATGTAAAATTAATCCACAAACGCGGTTCCAGTTTTGGAAGTATTCTTTATCTAAATAACAATTTCTTTGCGACTAACTTTTCTGGTTAACTTCTCAGGGTTCCACCTGCGACGTAAGAGTGAAGAATGGCAGCGTATTCGAAGGCATATTCAAGACTCTCAGTTCTCGGGTAAGAAGCTAACCTCATGTACTTTCCTCTGCCAATTTAATGAAGCGCTGCAAGTAATTTTGTTACCATAAAGGTAAACTTTTCACAGAAAAATAAGGTCTTTTCTAAAGTTGTTTTAAGTCATCCTGTGTACATAGTCCTCCAATATCGTCTTAATGTTTGGTCCGTAGTGTGAGTTGGCTGTGGACGCTGTACACAAATGCGGTGAGGAGGAGACCTCAACCTCACTTCTGCCACGGAGGGAGGACATCACCGACACTATGATCTTCAGCCCCTCAGACCTTGTGACTATGATCTGCAAAGACGTTGACCTCAACTTTGCTACCAGAGGTACAAACACACATGCAGGTGACTAGGCCACTGGGGGAAAGAAAGTATCAAATACAAGTTTTTCACAGACTTGGCGATGTATTTGAAGTGTTGACTTATAGTTTCTCCTGAAAAAGAGAAGAGGGCTTTGTGTGAAAGTTAACATACGATTGTTTTCATGCTGAGAGTGTCCTTGATTTAAAGTAAATGGTTTTGTTAGGTGAGAGGATTTTGAATTGCCTCTTGATTTTGTGGGGCAAAAGGGGAGAGAAAATAATTGATATTCTGCAATGTGGTTTTAGTTAAACAATGATAACATAATGGTACGTAATTTAACATTTTGAGACCCAAATGATGCAGGCTGTAAACAAATCTGACCAAATGAAACACTTGGAGAATGTTTCATTCTGTTTTTTGTCTTGGATTGTAGACACCTTCACAGATACAGCCATCAGCGCCACTCGCGTCAATGGAGAACACAAGGAGAAGGTTTTGCAGAGATGGGAGGGAGGAGACAGCAATGGAGAGAGTTACGATCTGGAAAATGATGCAGTGAGTCCCTCTGTCTCTTTAACGCACACATAAACACCAACTAATAGACGTGTCCTATTCCAAGCCATTTAATATTGAGAATCTGCCAATACAGGGTCCCAATCCGATACTTCTATTTCCTTGATATACAGCTGTACAGTGCACACTTCAAGTACATTCAAGTCATTCAAATCAATCCGATGTATATGCTTGACATTAAATAGCTCTGCATTGCATAAACACATACCTGCATCCAAGCTGTTCCTCAATGGGTTTATTTTTATTCATTTCTTTTTACAAAATCACAAATTCTCTCTCTAGTCTTTATGGCCTTGTCGCTGTCTCAAGTAAATATTTCTCTTCTTTTAAAAGTGTCCTCCAGTGTTTGTTGCTTCGGTGTAACCTTTGCCTGAGTTACCTTGAATGAACTGTATTAAGTTAGTGTGTCTTTTTAATGGCTGTACATTGTTTTTGCACGGATTGCATTAATACATTACCCTTATTGGCTTTTTGCTCCGGGGCTCATACATGACCGCAAAATGCAAGAGACTCTCCTGAGCTGAAATGAAAAAAGTGCACATAAATTGGGTAAATAACATGAATAAACAGTCTTATACTGCGTTTTGCCGTCATTTATTGTGTATGTGTGTGTGTGTGTGGTGTTTAACCGCATGCTGGACTAAGCCCCCGCTCTGACACACTCAGCGGGAAGTTGTAGAATTGATGGCTGCTGTGTGCATGAAAGCATTGTGAGTAAAAACACTTGCCTGACAGTTGATTTAAAACAAAGGATCGGTTTGTGCTCGATATAGCAGATACCAATCTGTTAAAAAATGCCTTGTTCAAAACCGTTACCAATTTTGGGGATCGGATCGGGACATCCCTACCAACTGATCATCTCATGATATAAGTTCCTTTTGGACCCAGAAATGGTATAATAATAATAATAATAATAATATACACACTCAGTTATACATATTTTATGCAGGCAGGCTCTTATTTAGTTGACTATTCATACCTCAATCAAAGAAACAAGTTGACTGTTTAGCTTGACTTTTTCTGAACTGCTCTACTAATTTAGCATTATTTGAAAGTACTGACTAGTTTTACTACCCCACTAATCTCTTATTTTGTTTTTATATTTGTTTTTTCAGTCCAATGGCTGGGATGCCAATGAGATGTTCCGTTTCAATGAAGTGAAATATGGAGTCACGTCAACATATGATTCCAGCCTTTCTATGTACACGTAAGTTTCCATAGGGATTCATTGCTTTCAGGAATAATTGATGTTATTATTGTTTTCTAAGATAAGCCAACAACCTGCAGAAAACAAATCCTTTTTGTAGATTTTTGGCAATGACAAAAATAGAAGATGGTGTGTCTTTATTTTGTGGTAATCAACTTTATTAAACAGGCAATCACATGTTGTCAGAATGTAACGTTAGCAGTTGGGGTCAATAAGATGATCATTACCTCTAAGTCTGAATAATTATGACAATATGATCATCACGGGTTTTATTTTATTCCCACTTTCTCCTGCTGTCCAGTGTGCCGCTGGAGAAGGGCACCTCTGACACGTTTCGTCAGAGGGAGGCACGTGCCGCTCGCCTGGCCAGTGAGATCGAGTCCAGCCCCCAGTACCGCCATCGTGTCGGCCTGGAAAACGACGAGGGCAAAAGTGAGGAGGACAAATACAGTGCTGTGGTGCGGGATGGCAACGATCGTGAGAGAGGCCGTGAAAGCCCCCGTGACAGAGAGCGCGAAAGGGGCAGAGACAGCCCCGGAGCCGGAGCCAGCACCAGGTGAGAGGGGCCGCTTGTTAGTAGTGCTACTATCATACTGTAGGTAATAGATTACAATCCACCCAAATAAAATGTTGAATGAACTTTAAACTCTACTAGTTTATCATGTTTCTATGCACTAGTAGTATTTCTTGTATCCCCTGCCTTGCCACTGTTGTGATGTATTATCTGTCTCTCACAGGGAGGGCAAGTACATTCCACTACCTCAACGACAGAGAGAGATGAACCGGGAGCGGGAGCGAGCTGAGAGAGGTCCTGGTGGACCTCCACCCCACAACCGTCTAAGCGGAAATTATCGGTCCAACCCTCCATCCTCCTCCTCTCCCAGACCCCCACTGCCCTCTGCTGCTGGTCCCCAGTCTGGCGTCTCCCCCTCAGAGAGAAACAGCCCTCTTTCAGGCCGAGGCGGAGCCTACGCTCCCCACCACCCCCAGGGCAGCCCGAGCCCAGGCCCGAACCCTGCCTCTCAAGGAGGACCGGCACCCACGCCAGCCTCTGCTGCTCCATCTCCAGCCAGCCCCCCGGCCCCACACGGACATACAGTCCCTCATTCCCACTCACTCCCACACTCGCTGGCTGACGCTGGCAGGCCTGTGAATGGAGGTAAGAGTTTAGACTTGTTGGAAAGTGTTTTAACAGCATCTTTGACTGTTTCTAAGGCAGCATGAATTGCGAAAAACTATAAGGAGATTTTTTTTTCTGCCTTTCAGTCTCTACCAGAACATCTCCTAAAGCCCAAAGACCTCCACAGTCGAGCAGAACAGTCCGTACTTCAAACTCACACGGTCAGTCCACTGGTACATTCGGTCAGCTGTTACAAAGTCCTCTTCTATGTTGATTGATTTGGCATAAAACTTAACCTTTATTCTTCTCTGTCTTGTCCTTGCAGCTACTCGTTCTCCTAAATCAGGTTCTTCCCAGGACACGCCTTATTTAGACACGTCGTCTGTCTCCATGCCTCCCCATAAGACATCTGGCCCCGCCCCTCTCTTCCCTGTCGATGGTACTGTCTGACTTCTCGCCTCCTGTTTTATAGCTTCGAGTTTGAAACAATACCATCTTTCTATGATGACGTGATCTTCATCTGCCTTACTGAGAGCGTAGACTCGTGGCAGTACGCCACACGTATTGAAGGTGAAATCTAATGATGCGTTTTTGCTTCAACTAATTAGTTTACCATTTGTCTCGTCTTTACAGTGAATGAGATTCTTGGCGCAAAGGAACGCGCTGCCGAGAGCGCGAGCAACACAGAGGACAGCAAGAATAGTAAAGGTGTGTTTGTAAGACTAATGATTAGTCTTGATAAATTAGGCTTTTAATTTAACTTGACACATAAATCCGAAGATGTACAATCCACTGTATGTTTTTTAGAAACATGCCCTGAGTTTGCCATTTTCACATTTTGATTAACGTTTGTTTCCTCTCCTCCACCAGCTCCCTCTGTTCAGCAAAGGTCGCAGATTGAGGAGCTGCGTAAATTTGGCAAGGAATTCAGGGTATGAGTTCAGCTGCCTTTCCATGAAGCGTGAAATTTGAAAATCTGTGACAAATCGAGAGGCTGCGACCTGAAACATCACTGATGTTGGACGATTTCTTTCAAACATAACTTTTTTTTCTTCACTTGGTTGTAACCATTTGTGTTTCTCATGACATTGAAAGTATATTCACTTTTTAAGCAACACATCTTAGTGTAAAAAAAAAAAAACTTTTTATAATGAGGTTATTTGATTTGAAATGTGACTATTTACTGTAGTGCTACAATATTTGTCACCCTGATGAGAGAGTTGAAGTTCAGACCGGTTTCTCCATGTCTTGACATTTTGACCATGATTCTGTTGGAATCTGTTTTATTGGATACAACCTCAGCTTCTCAAAGACATTTGCTGGGTGGCTATTGGCCACTCACTAGATTTGGTAGCTAAAAGTTGCATTAAAATAATTGTATTCTCCAGACAAAAAGTCTTAAAACTTGAGTTAATACATAAATTAGATCACATTCATCTGTTGGCTTTTTTTTTTTTTTTTCAGCTCCAGCCGAGTGGTGGCAACTCTAGCTCGCCCAGCTCCCCAGCAACAGCAACTCCACCTGCCATCGGTGAGGTTGCTCAATCCGGTGCAGCCCAACCCTCATCATCAGACGCTCACCCTGCTTCAGAGTCCAAACCTCAGGCTGCAGCTCCCAGTACTTCCCAGCACCAACCTCAGCCTTCATCAGCCCCTGCTGAGGACACCAAGGACACCACAACTACACCTGGTGCTCCGATGACCTCCAGCACAGCACCCGTTTCAGACAGGCATTCACCAGCCACCCCGCAGCCAGCAAGGACCCCAGGAAGCGAGGATGCCAGGTCTGAATCAACGGAGCGCACCGAGGGTGTGCAAGAGTGAGTTTCAAAAAGAGATTTCTTGTTGTAAACTATTTTATTTTACTTACTTATGTTATTGTGAATGTCATTTGTAAACACTTTTTCCCCTGATATCCTTCAGCCAAGTGAAGAAATCAACCCTAAACCCCAACGCTAAAGAGTTCAACCCAATTAAACCTCTAATGCCTATGGTAAGCCAATTTACTCCTGCTGAACCCTTGAAATGTACAAGCTAGAGAAATATAGTAAGAACACTTTAGTAATCAGAGAATGTGTTAAAGTGGTATTAAAAGTATGAACATTCTGATAAATATTAATGTTTAGTGCGAATACTTACTGCAGCTAATATTTTAGACTCAAACACTTATTGGCACTTTGCTATTATCTCTCTTATGGTAATATATATGTTCCTATATTGAATAATATAATACAAAAAAATCTAAACACATATTTAAATAGAAATGCAATCATTATTTCCTAATCATTTGACGATAACGCAAAAGGATAACACAGAATGTTTGACATTTAACACTTACTTCGGGAGGGTTGAAATAATTTTTCGGAATGGTGTTGAAAAACAGTTAGTCTGGAACCTTACAGTCAATTATAGTATGAAGTATAGTATCAATTAAATAATCAGAATTAGCCTGGAAAATTGCAATCGGTGCATCTCTAATAAAATGTGTTGAAACCCCTGTGATTAGCAACGTGACATGCAGGTTTTATTTACCTCTGGTTCTGTTGTCGTGCAGACGAAGCCCAACACTGCGCCGACCCCTCCTCGGCCAACGCCTCCGAGCCCAGTGGTCCTTCAGCACCCAGGCGGACAGGGACCCCTGTACAACACCCCCTACCTCTCCTATGTATCACAGATCCACTCTGTGCAGGTACGTGAGCAAATCAACTTTTACATTTTGAATACTTATGTTGTTTTAAGACATGGAAACTCAACGCATGTAGCACAACAGCTGGTCGGGCCAGCAACAGTGTAATTAAAATGTTTATTCTGTTTTTTTAAAACAGGAACATATATATACGTACTGTTCAACAAATTAAGACAACTATAAAAATTGAATATCTTAAGAATGTATTTATATCTAAAATATGTGACAAGTCCTCAGTGGGCAAGTGAGGGAATGTTTTGCGGTGATCCTGCAAACCTGGAGATAGAACAAGTTGCCCTGAGGCAGCTTGTTTTTACCGGTCAGACTTTCAAGGCTGGCAACGGTGCTTTCCAAAAGCAGGTCTCTGAATGATATGATACTTTTGTTATTCCAAAGTGTGTAGGCAGTCAAGTTTAGATGTTATAAAATAGATGGTTATTGCATAACGGGTCAAATAGACTGAAGTTAAACAGCTCGAAGTGTTTGCAGAACTTTGTTTGTGTCTTCAGAGTTGACTAAACAACTGTGCTCGGAAAATGGTTTAAGAGAGCATGTTAAACTTCTTTTACTTGTTAAATGTCTTTTTCTGGGGGAATTTTTCCTTATCCGACGCAAGAATCTAATTTGTGATATTAAGCAATAGAAATAAAATGTAATAATTTCTGTATTTCAGCCCCCACCAATGTACCAGTACACCATGTCTACAGTCAGCCAGGGTAAATACCCCAGGACCAAAGGTAAAAGCAGTGTTTTTCTCTCCATTGCTGCATGTCTGTGGTTTTTATTCTTAGTTTACATTTTCACAAATTGCTTCTAAGATTAATGTCCTGTCAGCTCCTGTCTAAGCCAGACAGAAATAACCTGTGATACAACCGTGCACTGGCATTTGCTGAACAAATTAACAGTTTAAAAAAACAGCCCTTTGCTGTAAGTGGGTTAACGCTGTGTTGTTTTTCCATCCATGTTTCTGTCGTCTTGATGATGCTTTGCCAGGCGCAGTAGTGGCACAGCGTTCTGACCATGGTTCTGCAGCGCCGCCGATGCTGCAAGCTGCAGCGTCAGCAGCTGGGGCCCCGCTGGTAGCGTCCCCCTACCCTCAGTCCTACCTTCAGTACAACCCCCAGCAGTACAGCCAGCAGCAGGTTATCCAGGCCATGACACCTTACCCTGGACAGGTAGGGAGTCTACCCTCAAACCCCTCTTTTTAATTCAGGGTTTGAACAGTCAGCAGAGTGTTTGCAGTAGAATTAAAATAAACACAAGTGGTTCTGGGAGCTTGTTACTCAACAGCTGTTAAAAACATTCACTTCAAGCTCTTTTCTCCCCCTCTTCAGCCGATGTACTCCATGCTGCAAGGTGGAGCTAGGATGATAGGTCAGGGTGGGGGTCCCCACCCACAAGCCATGGGACCTCCAGGAGGACCCCAGTTCTCTACACAGGGAGATGGATCTCAGGGACCACAGCAGGGCATCTACGGTGAGTGGACCCAAACCTGCAGAGTGACTGATGTGAAAAACAAAATATCTCTGTGCAAGGGACATGTACTTTAATGTACACTCCAATATTTATAATTTAAGATTGTACTGCTCCAATATGTTTTCAGTTTTTTGATGGGAAGTTTATCACGATAAGTAATTTTCATACTTCCAGAAAGAGTCTTGCAATTTATTGATAGTAAGACAAAGGTATAAAGCATAATTTTGACACTAATTATCTCTTCTTTTTTTTTTGTGTAGCTCAACAGTCCTTCTCCCACCACTCGGGTGCAGTTCATCAGCCCCAGCCCTCCAGTACCCCGACAGGCAACCAGCCCCCTCCCCAGCACGCTGCACCTAGCCCTGGACAGGTGATATACAGGACTGCTTGGATTTCCCCCAAATATACCGAAACACTTTAGCTGTGTCCCAATTCAGAGACGTGATCCTCCAAAGTCTGGTTTTCTCGATGAATTGCATTGTAACAGGTGGACGAGCCTGGCCTCCAGGACCACATCCTTCAGAGAATCCAGCCTCTGGGACACGGTTATTGGGATTAATTGATTAACTATTTTGACGTTGTGATCTCTCCTTTCAGAATGCCCAGTCAGGCCCACAGCCCCAGTCATTGTACCACTCAGGTCCCCTGTCAGCACCCACCCCACCCAACATGCCGCCGGGCCACACCTCTCCACAAGGCTCCTACCCCATTCAGGGCTACAGCATCCACAGCCACCAGGGTATCCCACAAACATATCCCCTTGGACAGTTAGCACAGGTATGGTGTTGCCACTTTTTCTGCTGCATGGTTACTGTTCCTTCTCATGCATCACTGCAAATGAGAGCATGTGTCAAATGAAATGGCTTTTTCAAGTTGTATCTTGATCTACACCCCCAGGCCCATGTACAGGGAGCCATGTCGGGTGCCCACCACGCGGGGAACCACGGTCAGCCCCAGTTAGTGATGTTGCAGCCGCCTCCTCAGCAGGGCCCCGGCTCAGTGCCCCAGCATCCCCAGCATGGACCACAGCAAGGAGCACACCAACACTTTTACATAGGACATCCACAAGGTACGAGACGTAAAAGCAAAAGCCATCCCATGATCCTCTCTGTGGCTTGAAGTGTAGCATTTATAGTGTTTGCTGTTTTCTGTTTCCCCTCACAGCAATGCAGGTACAAACGCACTCTGCTCCCTTCCATCAGCCTGGAAACTAAACCCCATCTACCCTCCTCCCCACCTCCCAAACTGTTCTTAGGAATGAGCCCCAACATCCCCACTACCTGCTGGATGTTGGCCCAGACTGAACGCGACTCATGAAAAACAAACTGAAAGGATCGTACAGAGGAGAAAGAGGACAAAAAGTCTCACAGCACCTTATTCTTCTGCTGCAACGTTCATCAGTAACAAACCTCGGTGTCGCTGAGGAGGACCTTTTTAATGCTAATGACGATGGCATGTCCGACCCCTGCTGCCATCCTGTTCTTCTCTCCAACTTCTTCCCATTTTAGAGACATGAGGCACCTTGCTGGGTGGAATAGTTGGAGAGGAAAACATACGGATAAAAAAGCAGCAGCAGACACCATCTTCCAGCAGTGTTTTTAGCCTTGTGGGGTTTTTGTAAGTACCATGACACAAATGGGAAACACAGACTGTCGTGGGATTCTCACGAATACAGCATGAAAGGACAGATTTGAAGAGGAGAGGGGATTTTTAGCAAATCATTTTCCTTTTTTTCTTTTTTCTTTTTTTTTTAAAAACTCAATCCAGTAGTTGAAACCACCCTTTTGCTTCTTCTCTCCTCTAGGAAAATATAATTAATAAAAAAAAAATGGACAAGACAAAAAAAAATATTAAAACAACAATGGCCAAAAAATAAAGTTTTCAACTCAACTTCAATGCTTTGTTTTAATTTATTGCATCATTAATTGTGCCTGTTTTGGAGTATTGCAGTTACAATTTTGCTTTGCGCGGCATGAAGCAGTTGACAGCCATCATGAGTCACAGGAATTTATTTTTAATAATACAATAACAAGAGCACATTCAATTTTGAAGCTTGTTAAACATTTGTGATTATGTCAGGCTGACGAAATGAAGTAATTGCCTCCGAGGGGGATTTTTGGATTCTCTTCACATTCTCATTAGCTTGAATTTGTTCCACTCAGTGGTGCAATTTCTGCGTGTTAATTTAAAACGGTCACTAGGGGGAACCCTCTTTATACACCAGCCTCGTGAGGCACACAGTTGTTGTTGCAGAAATTACTCTTCTTTGGGTTAGTGGGGCACTCTGCTTCCCCTTCGGGCAAGTATGACGTCACACTTTGTGACTCAGTGACAGCCCTCTCGATCAATGTACTACAGACCACGCCAACCAGCTCGATGTCAATGTGTCAGTGTGTGGCCTTGTTCCCCTCGGTGTAAGAGGCTGGGACACAGTCTGTGCAGTGGCAGCCTTCTCAGTGTGACAGGGCGTAGAGTTGCTCGGCACTGCGCTCCAGTCGGTCCCGGTACTCAAGGTTGGAATAGTTGCCTTCAGGAACCCCTCGGGTGCCGTGCAGGAGACCCCAGCAACAGCAAGCAATCACTGCTGTGCTGTCACTGTCTCCTAGGCAGGAGGAAAAGGAGAAATACAACTTCACATACTGAGATGTTTATCTACAATATGACAGTTTAACACATACTATACTATGACATTTTCTATGTGAACTGACTAGAATTTTTAGAATTAATGACAATTTCACACAATGTGTAATAGAAGAAAATTATGACATTTTGGGCAGATAGATGTTGGTGGAAGCCTACAACCGTGAGGTGGCAATTCTTGTGTATGACATACTATACTATGACTTGACATGTTTTATGACGTACTATACGATTACTTATGGCAAACTATACAAATACTTTTTTTTATAACCTTTAAAGACATACCATGGCTTTTTTTTTTATAACAAACTATATAGCATGACCTTCATTAACTTTTTTATGAAATACTTTACTATTGCTTCTGTGGCTCAGTGATCGAGCCAAGATACTTTACCCCAAATAGCTCCCGTAAGCGGCCTACCGTGTGTGACTTAGTCCTGATGGGCAGGAGGCCCCTTGCATGCTAGCCCTGCCATCAGTGTATGACTGGGTGAATGACATGTTGTGTAAAAAGCTCTTTGAGTAATCGTAGACTATCAAAGGGCTATACAAGTCCATTTACCACAATATACTACGACTTATGACATTTTTATTATGGGCTCAGCAGGGCATTTCAAGAGTCCTTCTCCTCTGCAATGTGTTCCAGCTCTTCCTGGGGAATCCAAGACGTCCCAGGCCAGACACGTAATCTCTCCAGCGAGTTCTGGGTCTACTAGTCCTCTTACCAGTTGGAAGTGCCTAGAAGGCGTCCAGGAGGCATCCTGATCAAATGGCCGAACTACTTCAGCTGGCCTTTTTTTTTAATATAAATATACCATAATATTTTCAACAAAGTAAGCTGGGACCTTTTTATGACTTTTTTGACAAAATACTAGGACTTTTGACAGTTACTAATACTTTTACAACCTAATATACTATGACGTTTTTCGACATGTTTTACTAGGACTTTAAAAAAAAGCATGCTATAATATGACTATTTTTCGACATGTCGAAGCTTTTTTTAAAAAAATGTTTTATATATAACTTACTTCAATATCTAACTTTTTTTTCAACATGCTATAGTCAGGGGTAACCAACAGGCGGGTCGCGGTCCGGATCCGGACCTAAAATCGATAGATAATTGAGAATTATTACATTTTGACGGAGCGCTCACATTTTAACCGGCGCATCTTTTCTAGCCTTTACGGTACTCGTTCAGCGGTCCAGGAAACACACCGACCAATAAGATGCGGAGCAAATCATCTCACGTGACGAGATTTACACACACGTGCGAGAGTGAGAGTAGTCGGAGAATTACGTGAGTCGGGTGTTATTTCACATGGCGTCCTCCAAAGAGAGAAAAGTGGACCGCGAGACCAGAGCCTTTAACCACGAATGGTACAGCATGTCGAAGGAAGTCACACAAAACAATGTTTTTATAGTATGTCAAATAAAGCTCTATGCTTTAAACCAGCATCGCGGTGATCATTGATATTAAACGTCAGACATTAAGGATTCATTTATAGCTCTCATATTGAAACACTTTACGGACAAATACTGCCTGAAACGTCAATAAAAAGTGATAAAATACTTACTTAAGGTTCATAAATGTGGCTGCGATTTAAATTTCATAGAAAGCTTTGTTGACTGCAAAAATAACTGATCATTGAAATTGGCAAACAACTTAAATAAACAAGGTTTTACTACAAGGTTACATCTCTCGCCTCATGTTTCATGTCCAACTTATTTCACCTGCAGCTCTCACTGTGTGTACTCTAACGTATGTGTACAGTGTGCACATTCTCACCACATTCTCACCATACATACCAGTTTGTGTGTGGGGAATGGCATGTGCATCTTTGTGTGTGAGGGCATTGTTTATCCATCTGGCCCCTGGTCTGTGTGTTACATTCATGCGCACATGTCATGGTGGGTATTTGTTAAAAGGGAGCTCCTACATGACCCCCAGAAGATCACCAAAGTTTCATATATTAACTTTTATCAAAGTTAAACACTGGTTATACCTGTCGTGAAATACTTGACCTAAATATAAATAATCAATATATAGAAGCATAATAACAAAGAATTAAGATGGGTGTGTGTGTTACATGGAACAATATTGTGTTTCTAGCTCTTGTATTATACTGACTTATACTCTTTTTAATAAACATTGCATTGGATTGGTCACTCAATTCATTATCTCGTGCTTTGTTTCCACTCTCTGAATTATATTGCAATACAGTGGTCCAACGAGTTATCACAAACTAAGTTTGTCTGTTTAGTTGGGATGTATTATATATATATAGATATATATATATAGATATATATATATAGATATATATATCTATATCTATATATATATATAGATATATATATCTATATATCTATATCTATATCTATCTTACAATCAATATAAAGTAAATGGTGGAAGTTTATCGCTGATGCAACCAATTAGAACTCAAGGTGATAATGAGGTCTTAAAATGTAGGGAAAGCGCCATAAAAGGGTACTTTAAAAAGGTTTTAAATTTAACTTCAGGATTCCTGCAAATACCCTGTTCATTAGCAGATTTGTTTGTATCAGACTTTGTCACTACCTGCTGTATGAAAGACGTTTCCTTTAAACTTCATTTGTGCCGCCCCTACATTGACAGATTAGGACCAATTAAGAGGTTAGTCCATCTGGCCTGTCTGAGAAAGAGTGCCCCGACTATAGATATGAAAACATCTGTCTTCATAATTCAAAAGGTTGTGAAAGCATGTCTTCATGAGGAGCCATGCTGCGAATATCAAGCTAAACCAGAATGCTGCCAAAAAATAAATTTTCCTGATCGACTCTCTGACCTCCATGGAAGGCTGCTCTGCTCATCAGCTCCTGCCAGTCTGAACCCGCCCCCAGCAGGGCATCCAGCGCAATCATCGGGGCGTCGTGGCCGCTGCGTCCCGCCCAGCCCGACAGGCTGAAACTCTTGTAGGCTTCGTCTCTCTCAACTGGGCCATAGGAGGGGGGCCAAATCACAGGGCCCACCCCACAGGAAAGGCCCCTCACATCCAGGTACCTGAGGACAGATTTGAGAGATTTTCCAAACATCCACATTATCCTCCAATGTAATGTGATCTTATTATAAAGGTTCATAGACATCCTGATGATGTCTTTTTTACTGTATGTATGAGGTGGAAACAGCTGTTTCTCTCTCTCTCTCTCTCTCTCTCTCTCTCATTACACACACACACACACATTAGATTATATTTTATATATATATATCCACACATTTATTATTTTAAACAGAAAAGTAAGTAACATATTTATGTATGATTTTTAAATTGTCTTCAGGAGCAATATTTTATAACAAAAATGAGCTCCGTGCTGTTGAACGCAACCAAACCAATGACATTTTAGTTCAAATCTCATGTCGTCATCTATTAACCTTGAGACTGTAAGAGGTTAATAGAAGTTTGCTGATGTAGGAAATCTGAATACAGCATGACAGCATAACACAGCCCGAGTTCAGCCGCTCATACCACTGCCACTTGTCATAGAAGTAGTCCCAGTCTCTCTCGGTCTCCTCCACGGCGAAGCCTCGGCCCCGAACAAAGCTCTTTGCTATTGGACAGGCCTCGTTCAGAAGGCCGAGGCCCCAGGTCACGATCGGCCTGCGCTGGACGGCGTATGCCGTAAAAAGGGCCGATGCTACGGCTCCCAGGAAACCAGTGGGGTGAGGATGGGTCATCCTGCCTGTCTCCACGGCAACCGCCACCAACGACAACAGCTGGTCAGGCTTTGGATACCTGATGGGGACAAAGTATTTAAGTCCTTATCAGCATTTATTATGTTATTATTATGATATATTTAGCTGAAGGTTTCACCATGAACGTAATGAGGTCCATCATACAGGAGAGAAATATATTTTCTGTGTTAGTATTCTGTTTGGATACAAATTCTGTTTATAGTAATTACTTCTTTTCATGCTTTAATTGACTCCACATGTTTTTACTGGTTCTGGCTAATGTACCCTGGAACTCTGCTTTAGTTATTTTCTGCTTTGTGAGCAAAGACTGTGCACTTATTCCACTGTTGCATTTATTATAAATTACTTTGGATAAGAGCAGCAGCTGCGTGCTTAAACTGTAAATGTGTACGTGACCTTGGGTGACCAAACCAAGTTGGACTTTGCATTTTTAATAATGCTACTCCACTGACATTTCATTTTTATTTTGCCTCATCATCCGAACCTTTTCCAGAACCTGCCTGAATATTTCTTTCTCTCTACAATTTAAATTTAACAATTTAAAAGCTGATTAATTAAATTAATTCATTAAATTAAATTAATTCCTCTCTACAACCAAATGTGAGGAGTTTAGAGCTTAAACAATTAGTGGAATCATCGCTTAATTGATCTACAATATATTAATTACAACTATTTTGTTGAAGGATTAATGGTTTAAAATCACGTTTTGAGCAATGATGTCAAACACTCCCAGATTCTCCAAACTAAAGATTAGATTGTTTCTAGGATTCTGGGAAACTGGGATGGACATTTTTCCCTAAACTTTATTAATTGATAAAATAATCATCAGCTCCCTTATTATTATTATTATTATTATTATTATTATTATTATAATAATATACTAAGATACTTTTTGTAGATCCCAAAAACCAGAGTGAGGAAATGTATTCATACTTACTCACTGTTTTTCGGAGACCGTAAGTCAGGAGTTATTTTGGACTCTGACCTTAACTTTGAAAGTCACGTCAGTAACGTAAGAAGGGCAACTCTTTCTCACTTTAAAAACATATCAATATTTGGGATGATTCATATATCAAGCCATTTCTTTTAAGAAACTTGTTCATGTTACCACATACCAAGGAGGGCTACTGTAATGCTCCCTAACCCCGAAACCCAACCTGAAAACTGTAGTTACTGTCCGTGTCTGAAGGTCTGTGTCTGAGAGGTGAATCTGGGGTCTTTGCTTTGGGTGGAAGTGCATTTTTATATAACACACATTGAGTTTACTTATAAATAAACGGGCTTCATGAGTAAAACGTCCTTGCATATTACTGCAAACATCAAGTATGTCAAACATACCTAGATTTGCTTGAAAACCTGCCATTTAAAGATATGAATTGATAATAAAATCTAAATAAATTTCGAACACATCTCCTTTTCCCTTGCTTAGTCATTAAGTTTCCCTCTACCTGCTCGAGAAGGCAATATCGCAATATGATTGATAACTCAAACTTGGATTGGCAAAAACAGAACATTAAAACTGGAATGCATACGGATTAGACTGTTATTGTATTTTTATTCAATTCTTCTGATTGATTTAAATAATAATTTAATTGCACATAAAGAAGTTTAACAAAACACTATAAGCCTAAAATGCTCTCAAAAGTCTACTCCAGTTTTGATTAAAACAATCAAATAAAAATAATCTTAAGTGATTACAATTTTGAATAAAAATGTGTTTTTTTTCAAAACATAAAATCATTATCCTGAAAACAAGTCTCACACAGATAAGAAAGGTGATATGAAACTGAATTAATACAACAGAAAATAGGAATACCTACTTGATCATAACTAAGATGTTTTTTAAACCGTGACAGACTGATCTTAGCGGTTTAACATTGTTCCACATAGGTGTGTCGCAATATATAGTCTGACATTTAGAAGATGAAAATATTGATATATTAATAATACACATGTGATAATATGGTGGAAATAATCCAGCACCTCTTAATTTATTTAATACGCAGTGATGGTTACAGACTCTCTCTCCACCTCCCTACACTCATATTTTATTTAGAGTGCAACGCATTTGCCAAAAGATAGAAGAATATATGAATTTCACTGATAGCATTATGATAATTTTATTTCAGGACATTGCAATAATATTTTTTATCGTTAATTCTTTTGGCCACAGTATTCACAGATGTCACAGTTTTGGCACAATGTATTTTTAGATAGTCAATATGTGGCTTCCAAATAAGCTTTTCGTAAACAAGAACACCTAAAAAACGGGTCCTGGAGAGTTAAGTGTACGCGATGGGATGAGCGTCTTACCTGAGACCGATGCACATGGACCTCATGGCCGCTCCACAGCCCGTCCCCTCTGGATTATAGGGCACTCTGTAGCCTCCTTCCTCTCCGGGCTTCAGCTGGGAGATTCCTTTAAGGGCAAATGAGAGTAAGTCAGATCTCTGCCATAACTAAAAATATATGTGATGTGATTTTAAAATGAACTTTGTGTCACCCAAAATGCTTGAAGGCCCTGGTTTCCTCCCATCCATGTCTTTCATACCCTCCACGTATCGAGTAGCCACCTCGTGCATGAGTTCCTCCCCCGGCTTCCCTACGAGGGAGACGACGCAGAGTCAACTTCTTCAAACTGCAAACGTTGTCCTTGTTAACTTTTTAAAGATGTAAGGGGCCTGTTAACAAGGCTGGCTGTTTGCCTTATCACAGGAAAAGGTCAAGTTGAATTTCTACCATTTTAATTCCACTTGTGCAGAGTCGTAATAGAGCAGCAAATCAAGGCCTGGACTGGAAATTAGATTTGACCTTTAGTTATGAGGAGGGTGTGTGTGTGTGTGTGTGTCCTAACGCGGGCTCATCAGAACAACACTGATTATCAGATCAATCCAATAAATTGCTTGTTTGGAACAAAATGAGCAAAGGAGGGACAGAAACAGGATAGAGCAAATGGTTGCAATGTCATTTCAACCTCACCAGTGGCCAGTCCTTCTGCCGTTGCCAGATGCAGAACTGTGTCGTCGCTCACCGGCCAGTCAGGGAGCTCGGCCTTGATGTTCTCCAGACCACCGAGCTCTTTCAGCTCCTGCAAGGGCCGGAATTTTAGGGTAAATACACCTTCAGCAGTGGTTTGGCATTATCACAACCTCCGCCCCTCCTTTCATATTAGTCCTGGTCTGACCTGATGAATAGCTGGTCCCGACTCATTGTACTCCCAGAGCTGGTTCCTGTATCCCAAAGCATCACCAACACCACTCAGCAGCATGGCTGCTTTATAGTGCTCCACTGTAGCCAATCTGATGGAGAGACCATTACCACTCTGTTAACAAATGTATGTATGCCACTCTGAAGGGCCTCCTTGAGCCATAAGAAAACTAAGCAACTCAAGGGAAATTAGAAAACCAGAAAATTGCAAATGTAGATGCTCTTTTTAACAGTCCTATTTTCACTGTCCTTAAAATGGAAACACTACTGAGAAGAGGTTTTATGAGTTTTGACAGGATAATTTCTTCTGTCTGAGTAATTTCAACTTAAGCGGTTTTGCACATTTAAATGTTTATATTTGATTTGGTTTGTAGAAAAACACCAGTAACACTACCTCTTTCTCTCATCATCTTTTTCTATTGACCATAATGAAATTAAAGAACACTGTGCTCAGGGAATGCTTCAAAAATAATGACAATAGTAATAGAAATAGAAATAAATGATCTACACACACACACACACACACACACACACACACACACACACACAACCTGTCACATGTCATCATACATTCAAACACCGACATGTCAACCAGTCATCTTAGACATTACGTTACTTTCTGGCTTGCTTTGAGAATACTTTAGGTAAAATGTCCACGCTGCGGTCAGTGGAAGTCTCACCGGTCCATTGCAGCGCGTCTTTCCCCGAAATCAAGCGTCACCAGGCGGCCTCACACAGAACTTAACACCGGGGCTGCAAACTGAAGCGCTGGCTCCTCCACTTTCTACCTCTTTGTTGTGAGAGTTAGCGTTAGCTCGGTCCCTGCTCAGAGGATAAGAACAGGCCAAACACCAGCCTTCATTCACTAAAGTTAAAACCCGAGCCGGCACGTGAAGAAGACTCCCCGGAGACGAGGAGGCTAAAAAAAGACGCAGCTGCAACGCGCTTGTAGACGGCTGCTCTCCAGCTGGAAGACGGAGACGGAACGAAACTAATGGCCAATCTTCTCTGTAACATATTCACTCATTCCTCGGCCCTCACGTTTTACAAAGCTGCACCACACACATCTCAATGTGGATGAATGTGTGTGTGCTATTGGTGCATTAATGAAACGATTCCCACGATAAACGATAACATTTTTGTCGCTTAAAAACTGAAGTGTTAAACCGTAAATTAACCGACTTTACTTTAAACAATTTACCTATAGAGTCATGCCGGTTTCAAATTCTTAATTCCGGCATATTGACAAAAACAATATAATGCCGAGGAGTTATAATGTTTACCATGTTAGCTCAGCATGCAAACATTTGCTAATTAGCATTGAACACAAAGTTTAGCTGAGTCTGATGGGTATGTTTACTTTTGCAGATATTTACTCATGAAAGGTATGATATGCAACAATTTCCTAAAAAAAACAAAAAAAAAACAATGTTTAGACTGATACTCCTGTCAATCATCACAAGTGTTTGTTGGTGTCTGTATCTGCAGAGACCCGGCCCTCCGCCTGTATTTTCTCTTTTCTTTGAGTTGTGCTGTGACCAGAAGGTTTCTGGGCTCAGCAGAGAGCATTGGGACCCCACATGGTTGTGTAGCCCCGACCAACAAGCAGGGTGTGCATCCTGTACCATGTCCAGGTCAAACACCACCGCTTTGTCATGGCGCCCAGAGGCCCAAGGGGACCAAGGCGGCGGGTTTTGTAAAATCGCTGTGATTTTCTGTGCTTCTATTTTGTCTTTCAGTCTCTGTGATGCTATATTTGCCATTCATTCAAAATCCGGTACCTTCCCACAGGTTTGTGAGGAGGTGTGGATGTGTTTATTTGTGCTTTAGAATATAACTACCATCGCTTGTTGAGCTGGAGAGGAGGGGCTCATTTTGTGTGCTGTATTTACAAACAGCAACTGACATTGTGACTACATATTACACCTTTAAACCAAATATCTGGCATCCTTTTAGACAAACTTGATTAGAAATAAATCTGTTGCATTCCTCTCTGTCTGTCGGTCTCTCGTGCTCTTCTCATGCTGTAAAGGGGGAGTAACTCCATCTCTGTTTTCTCTCTGACCAGATGTTGAACTCTGTGCAATCCAAAGAGAGATAATCACATCTTAAGTCCCTCCTCCGCTCTCCCCGCTGGCACCAGTGTCACCTCGACATCCAATTGAGGTTAATTCACTTTTTAATCCAAACACTTAAAAAAAAAAAAAAAGTTCAAACAAAACTTTCTTTCAACAGAGGATGTTCAGTTATCAAAAAGTCATATCATACAGTGGTCAGTTTGAAAGGATTAACCCAAACCCTGTTAAAGGAGTAGTTCAACATAATGTGTGATAGGCTTATATTCTTTATCTTGTCAAGGGGAAGATGAGATGATTAATACAATGTCTGTATGGTGAATATGTAGCTAGAGCCAGGATATGGTTAGCTTAGTTTAGCATAACGACTGGAAACAAGGTATAGATAGCTAGCCTGGCACAGTCCAAAGGGTAAACAAACTTCTCCAAAGCCCACTAATTAACACGTTGTACCTTGTTTGTTTAAAACAAAGTGTAAAATTGACGAGTTTTGGTTTTAGGTGAAGTAATATTTCTGGGCAGGGCACACTGACTTCCTGTGAGTAGTGTTTTACGACTGGTTATATCTATTTTCTACTGTCTGAGGTCCATTTGACCTTTCTGGGCGCAGCCAATCACTGTTGACCACTGCTTGAACTGACAGTAGGACGAAAAACTAATTACTTGTGTTTCTAAGTTTCCAGAACTGTGCAATAACACATTGACCTCATATATATAGATATATAGATATATATCTATATATATCTATATATCTATTTATATATAGATATATATACATACACATCTACATATCTTTATATATACAGTAATGTACACTATCAGTGTTATTGTGGTTCCATTTGTCATGGTTCCAAAATGGAACCATGACATTCTAGAACTCCATGTATGTCATGGAATTCTAGAATGTGGAATGTAATTCTGTTCCTTATATCAGCACAGATCACTCCAGATCCCCACAGATCACAGCAGATCACAGCAGATCAACACAGATCAACACAGGTCAGCACAGATCAGCACAGATCAACACTCCCAAGCCCAGGTTTTTGTCAGGAGACAAATTGCAGCTATTATTTTTTGGAGCTTAAATTACAGACCAGTTCTTCGGAAGTAAGGTATGTTCATAACCCTGTCCATAGGATAATTCCTCAATCGTCTAGTAGTTCATAATTGAAGTCTTAACATGATTGTTGTTGTCTACCTAATTAGTCAGTCATTGTGGTAAAATCAACAATTTAGTTTTGCAAACGTAGAGCTGCATTAATCAGCTGGTAGGGACATGCACAAGCATGTGAGGCTTGCATGTGTACTAGAGATTGAAGGGGACTGATACCATGTACTAGATAAGCTGTCACATGTGCTAAATGTAAAATTTGAGAGTTTCAAGTTTCAGAATTGAAATATAAATATTTAAATTAGGATGGACAACATTGTGAGATTGTAAAATATTTTTTTATTTCTTTGTCAGATCTATTTAGTCGTAATGGACAATAAAGGAGACGGATTTCAGATCGGGGGAAATCGTGAGTACTTGGTTCATCATTTTACTGTAATGTATAATCTTTCCAAATGCTATTTAAAGGTGGAGTCTGCCATTCTAAACCCAAAAATATTTTTGTTAAATGGTGTGATCATCTCCTAATGCTCTACTAGCTGTCTTTAAAACAAACTGAAAAAAAGTCCAGTGTTCATCACAGCTCTGGCTCTTTAAATAGGAAACAAAGAAAGTGAATCAGACTGAGCCACTCGGGCTGTACCAATGTATTTTTCTTTTTTCTTTTTACATTCAAAGCTTCTATTGAGGTTTTCAAATGAAGCTTTGAATGCCTGTTAATACAGGTGAGCCTCCCTTGATGTGTGGCAAGCAGGATAACAAACCAGCCACATTGAAAATTTAGTTTTTGAAAGGCAAAAGCCAACAAATATGGATTAAAGTAAAATATTTTGTTCGTAAAAAAACATGTTGGGAATTTTGGAAATGATTACATCTATTTTTATGTAAATCTGTAGAAGGATATTTGTTTGGTTGTTGAATCTCTCTCCAGAATCACAGACTCCATCTTTTAAGGAAAAATGATTTTCAGTTTAATGCAATAAATCAAAATGATAACATGATTATTTACCTTTGCAGGCCCACAAATAGACTTTCGTATTCTTCCAGGAGGAGATCGACGTCATGCTAGACTTATTGCCTGGATAGAATTTCTCATCAATAACGGACTGGGGGAGCCCCAATTAGCTAGGATGGTGAACCTGTTGCACGGCCCTGAGAACGAAGATGCCGATGTCAACATTGACGCCATTGAAAACCTGAACAACGTGGAAATCATGGCCAACGATGAAGACCAGAATGAAAACCATGGAAACATTGACAACAATGAAATCCAGCACAACCATGAAAACCATGAGAACAATGATTATGTCAACAATAACAACAATGATAATATTCTCAACATTAACAACAATAGCAACCACGACGGCATCAACAACGATGAAGACCCCCTGCTTGGAGGGTCAAGGAAGAGGTCAAGAGAGGACGACAGAGAGGACATTGAAGAGAGTAGTTACAAAAAATGCAGATGGTGGGATGAGTTTGCTGAAAACAGCTGCGACAGTGACGACAACGACAGTGACATTGATGACACCGACTGCGATGATTTAAACAAGAAAACTGAAAATATTTCAATCAAACATGCTGAAGTTCCTGAAGAAAATCCTCTGCCTGTTCCATTCAGGAAAAGGACAAGGAAGACTAACCGAGATGAGAGAAGCAGCAAGAGGTCAAGACAGTGTTGTGAGTCTACAGAGAGCAACTCTGAAACAGTTACCGTCACAACCGGCCACAATATTGCTCACAGTAGAGGCAATATTGAGGTGTCTGTAGATGCAGGCGCTGCGGGGGAGACCGACAAGGAGCAGGAGGAGGCGGAGAAGGACCCATGGCCAGGTGGAGCCAGGAAGAGGTCGAGGGAGGACGATGAAGAAGAGGATAAACCTCACAGTAAGATGAGAGACCAGAGATGAAGGATGATGCCGATAGTGAGATATCAGATTATTAACTTAAATAAGTGATTTATTTATAGTGAATCAGGTAAGACACAATTAGAAAAAAAATAGTGATGAAGGATGATGCCGATAGTGAGATGTCAGATTATAAACCTAAGTAAGTGATTTATTTATAGTGAATCAGGTAAGACATAATGAGAAAAAAAACTAGCAATGAAGGCTGATGCCGATAGTGAGATATCAGATAAAAAACTTAAATAAGTGATTTATTTATAGTGAATCAGGTAAGACATAATGAGAAAAAAAACTAGCAATGAAGGCTGATGCCGATAGTGAGATATCAGATTGTAAACTTAAATAAGTGATTTATTTATAGTGAATCAGGTTAGACATAATGAGAAAAAAAACAGCGATGAAGGCTGATGCCGATAGTGAGATATCAGATTATAAACTTAAATAAGTGATTTATTTATAGTGAATCAGGTTAGATATAATGAGAAAAAAACTAGCAATGAAGTATGATGCCGATAGTGAGATATCAGATAAAAAACTTAAATAAGTGATTTATTTATAGTGAATCAGGTAAGATATAATGAGAAAAAAAACAGTGATGAAGGATGATGCCGATAGTGAGATATCAGATAAAAAACTTAAATAAGTGATTTATTTATATTGAATCAGGTAAGACACAATGAGAAAAAAACTAGCAATGAAGTATGATGCCGATAGTGAGATATCAGATAAAAAACTTAAATAAGTGATTTATTTATAGTGAATCAGGTTAGACATAATGAGAAAAAAAACTAGCAATGAAGGCTGATGCCGATAGTGAGATATCAGATTGTAAACTTAAATAAGTGATTTATTTATAGTGAATCAGGTTAGACATAATGAGAAAAAAAACAGCGATGAAGGCTGATGCCGATAGTGAGATATCAGATTATAAACTTAAATAAGTGATTTATTTATAGTGAATCAGGTTAGATATAATGAGAAAAAAACTAGCAATGAAGTATGATGCCGATAGTGAGATATCAGATAAAAAACTTAAATAAGTGATTTATTTATAGTGAATCAGGTAAGATATAATGAGAAAAAAAACTAGCAATGAAGGATGATGCCGATAGTGAGATATCAGATTATAAACTTAAATAAGTGATTTATTTATAGTGAATCAGGTAAGACATAATGAGAAAAAAAATAGCAATGAAGGATGATGCCGATAGTGAGATATCAGATAAAAAACTTAAATAAGTGATTTATTTATAGTGAATCAGGTAAGATATAATGAGAAAAAAACTAGCAATGAAGGATGATGCCGATAGTGAGATATCAGATAAAAAACTTAAATAAGTGATTTATTTATAGTGAATCAGGTAAGATATAATGAGAAAAAAAACAGTGATGAAGGATGATGCCGATAGTGAGATATCAGATAAAAAACTTAAATAAGTGATTTATTTATATTGAATCAGGTAAGACACAATGAGAAAAAAACTAGCAATGAAGTATGATGCCGATAGTGAGATATCAGATAAAAAACTTAAATAAGTGATTTATTTATAGTGAATCAGGTTAGACATAATGAGAAAAAAAACTAGCAATGAAGGCTGATGCCGATAGTGAGATATCAGATTGTAAACTTAAATAAGTGATTTATTTATAGTGAATCAGGTTAGACATAATGAGAAAAAAAACAGCGATGAAGGCTGATGCCGATAGTGAGATATCAGATTATAAACTTAAATAAGTGATTTATTTATAGTGAATCAGGTTAGATATAATGAGAAAAAAACTAGCAATGAAGTATGATGCCGATAGTGAGATATCAGATAAAAAACTTAAATAAGTGATTTATTTATAGTGAATCAGGTAAGATATAATGAGAAAAAAAACAGTGATGAAGGATGATGCCGATAGTGAGATATCAGATAAAAAACTTAAATAAGTGATTTATTTATAGTGAATCAGACAAATGAGAAAAAACAGATGAAGTGATCGATAGTGAGATAAAACTTAAATAAGTGATTTATTTATATGAATCAGGTTAGATATAATGAGAAAAAACAGTGATGGTGATGCCGATAGTGAGATATCAGATAAAAACTTAAGTAAGTGATTTATTTATAGTGAATCAGGTAAGACATAATGAGAAAAAAACAGCAATGAAGGATGATGCCGATAGTGAGATATCAGATTAAAAACTTAAATAAGTGATTTATTTATAGTGAATCAGGTAAGACATAATGAGAAAAAACAGCGATGAAGGCTGAGCGTAGTGAGATATCAGATTATAATTGATTTTTATAGTGAATCAGGTTAAATAATGAGAAAAAAACTAGCAATGAAGATGCCGATAGTGAGATATCAGATAAAAAACTTAAATAAGTGATTTATTTATAGTGAATCAGGTTAGATATAATGAGAAAAAAACTAGCAATGAAGGATGATGCCGATAGTGAGATATCAGATAAAAAACTTAAATAAGTGATTTATTTATATTGAATCAGGTAAGACACAATGAGAAAAAAACTAGCAATGAAGTATGATGCCGATAGTGAGATATCAGATTAAAAACTTAAATAAGTGATTTATTTATAGTGAATCAGGTAAGATATAATGAGAAAAAAAACAGTGATGAAGGATGATGCCGATAGTGAGATATCAGATAAAAAACTTAAATAAGTGATTTATTTATATTGAATCAGGTAAGACACAATGAGAAAAAAACTAGCAATGAAGGATGATGCCGATAGTGAGATATCAGATAAAAAACTTAAATAAGTGATTTATTTATATTGAATCAGGTAAGACACAATGAGAAAAAAACTAGCAATGAAGGATGATGCCGATAGTGAGATATCAGATAAAAAACTTAAATAAGTGATTTATTTATATTGAATCAGGTAAGACACAATGAGAAAAAAACTAGCAATGAAGTGTGATGCCGATAGTGAGATATCAGATTATAAACTTAAATAAGTGATTTATTTATAGTGAATCAGGTAAGACATAATGAGAAAAAAAATAGCAATGAAGGATGATGCCGATAGTGAGATATCAGATAAAAAACTTAAATAAGTGATTTATTTATAGTGAATCAGGTAAGACATAATGAGAAAAAAACTAGCAATGAAGGATGATGCCGATAGTGAGATATCAGATAAAAAACTTAAATAAGTGATTTATTTATAGTGAATCAGGTAAGATATAATGAGAAAAAAAACAGTGATGAAGGATGATGCCGATAGTGAGATATCAGATAAAAAACTTAAATAAGTGATTTATTTATAGTGAATCAGGTAAGACATAATGAGAAAAAAAATAGCAATGAAGGCTGATGCCGATAGTGAGATATCAGATAAAAAACTTAAATAAGTGATTTATTTATAGTGAATCAGGTAAGACACAATGAGAAAAAAACTAGCAATGAAGTATGATGCCGATAGTGAGATATCAGATAAAAAACTTAAATAAGTGATTTATTTATAGTGAATCAGGTAAGACATAATGAGAAAAAAACTAGCAATGAAGGATGATGCCGATAGTGAGATATCAGATAAAAAACTTAAATAAGTGATTTATTTATAGTGAATCAGGTAAGACACAATGAGAAAAAAAACAGTAATGAAGGATGATGCCGATAGTGAGATATCAGATAAAAAACTTAAATAAGTGATTTATTTATAGTGAATCAGGTAAGACATAATGAGAAAAAAAACAGTGATGAAGGATGATGCCGATAGTGAGATATCAGATTAAAAACTTAAATAAGTGATTTATTTATAGTGAATCAGGTAAGACATAATGAGAAAAAAAACAGTGATGAAGGATGATGCCGATAGTGAGATATCAGATTAAAAACTTAAATAAGTGATTTATTTATAGTGAATCAGGTAAGACATAATGAGAAAAAAAACAGTGATGAAGGATGATGCCGATAGTGAGATATCAGATTAAAAACTTAAATAAGTGATTTATTTATAGTGAATCAGGTAAGACATAATGAGAAAAAAAACAGTGATGAAGGATGATGCCGATAGTGAGATATCAGATTAAAAACTTAAATAAGTGATTTATTTATAGTGAATCAGGTAAGACATAATGAGAAAAAAAACAGTGATGAAGGATGATGCCGATAGTGAGATATCAGATTAAAAACTTAAATAAGTGATTTATTTATAGTGAATCAGGTAAGACACAATGAGAAAAATAAATGTTTAAAATGTCCTTTTTTTGGCACCCATTTGCTGACCATCTTTGAGCCCTCCCGAGGTTTCTTCCTTTTTTTTAATATATCTGAACAATCCAGGGAGTTTTCCTCGTTCTCATTGAGGGTTTGTGGTCAGGGTGGGTGTCAATTAAATGTATGTATTGTGTATGTATTATGTATGTGTTGGTAGGAGGCCCCGGGGAAGACCCAGGACACGCTGGAGGGATTATATCTCCCAGCTGGCCTGGGAACGCCTCGGGATCCCCCAGAACGAGTGGAACATGTTGCGGGTGACAGGGGGGCCCGGGTCGGCCTGCTAGGCCTGCTGCCACCGCGACCCGACCCCGGATAAGCGGATGCCAATGGATGGATGGATGGATATGTATGTGTTTGTATTGTTTATAATCCTCTGTAAATTGAATGTGTGCTTTGTAAAAAAAAATTATAATGAATAAAAATGAATAATAATAATTTAACAAGATGGTTCATTGGTATTGCTTTCAGATTACAAACAATTTTAGTATTTGAAACAAGAGTGTACTTTTTTCAAAACTATGTAGTTTCATGAAAACATGAAACAAAAAATAAGTTAACCATATGTAGACAGAATATTAATTAATACTGATGAAATATTGTTATCTGATAAACGTCTAACCAGTAATGTAGAACATGTCTAAAGTTGGATGTTTTGGCAAATACGCTTATTCTCTTTCTTGCCAAGAGTTAAATGATAAGATCAATATCACTCTCATGTCTGTATGCTGAAGATGAAGCTACAACTAATAACTGGGGTAACAGCTGGCCTGGCTTTGTACAAGCCAATATCAAAACAAACAAACAACAAACAAAGGTAATCAATTCCTCCGCCCAGCAGCTCTAAAGCTCACTGATGAACATGTTATATCTCTTTTTTTTTTTTATCTGTACAAAAGCCAAAGCTAAGTTTATCGTCCGCAGGCATATTTACCAAACAGACATGTGGTCATTTGTTTCTCACCTAAGTCTTGGCAAGAAAGCCAATAAGTGTTTCCAAAAATTTTGAACAGGCTGTACATAACTCGTGAATGTTACTAGAGTGTTTGCTGACCCACTTTTTTTTTCTGTTTCTCTAGTTTCATCTCAACCTAACTTTATTTTTCACACAAACATGTAGCCCAAAGTGCTTCACATAGCAATATTAAAACAACACAGACAAAACATTAAAACAAAAATAGATGAGAGACAATAGATACAATAAAATGTTGAAATGTTAAAAGAGATCAAATAAACACGGGTCAAACATTTTTATAAAAAGAAAAAATTAATAATTTAAACTTAAAAACTAAGGCTATAACATTACTCCAATTTAAAAGCTCTCATCTGTACTTTTATGGGACAAATAAGAACATTAAAAAAGAAACGTAATGGAGGACCTTAGTGATCAGGCTGGAACATGAAATGAAGGGAGAGCAAGGTCATTTAAAGCGTTATAAACAAGTAAATCCCTTAAAAATCATTTCTAAAAGATACTGTAGCCAGTGTATTTATTATATACCCTATTAATCCAAGTTATTTAATACACTGTCCCGAGGGATTAAACAAAGATTGTCCAAACATCACCCATCAACAGGTCAGCGAGGTTATTGATTACCAAATATGCCAAAGTCCAATAGGCCTTGTCTCTGATTAGGTCAAGACCACAAGTATATAAGTATATATTTGGCCTATTGCAAAACAGAAGACCTGACACATGGATGTTGTGGAGAGCTAAACCCACTCAGGTGCTTGATAATATCTCACTGATGTATAAATTGCTGTAGAAAAAGCCCCTTCAAAAAATAAAACACAAGACATTTATAAAAATTGGTTGCATTCAACCCAGAATTGCAGAACACAGCCGAAGACTAGCACCTCAGCATCGTGCAGCTTGTACCCACTGCACAGAGAGACAGTGATCTTTGCATGTTAGACACAGAAACCTAAACTTTGTATGCAGGCCATGCAGCAGGGTGACAATGTGAGTGGGAAGATACGGCTCCAAGCTGAGGTGTCAGCAAGCATCCATCCTGCTAGCATGTCCTTGAGCGAGACACGGCTGTTTTGTATCTGGCCCAGAGCTGTGATCAATAAAGAGATAAAAAAAAAAGCATCATATTGCATTCAAATCAGGTTGTGGATCCTCGAGCCAGCTTTTGATGCAGACGTGTGATCTGCTCGTCAATCTGACGGGCTCTGAAGCTCTTCCCTCCACAGGGTGGCATGGTTTCACTACAACACACAAACAGTGGCTTTGAATGAGACTTGGTGATTGACGCTGGCAGCTGGTGGATCCCCATGCCAGACCGTGATTCCCCATGGCTGATGCACACGGTCAGTCTTCGCCAACAGACGATTATCATCAAAGAGGAAGTGCAGATTGTTGGAGGGAGTTGAGGTATCAGGAGAGAAGCGGCCTGGAGGCTATTTATCACATGAGTTGTCCGGGGCCATAAAGGCTGATGGCGAGCAGAGCCGGAGAGAGGCATCACGGTGCAATAAGAACAAATGGTCCATGTGCAGATATGCCTGGGCGAACTGTGGGGGCTCCTACAGTTTCAGACTTTGTCACTATATCTCCGTGGTTGTAGCTGAGGGAGCTTGCTGCTGTGAGCATGTGTGTATGAGTGTGAGTGCTCCAGAGAGGATGAGAAAACATATGACTGCATCAGTAATGGCTGTTGACTGAAAATCTCAGTCCAGGTTCCAAGCAGCCTAATTGAGTTGCTGTTCTCGAATAGTTCGGCATTTTAGGGAAATAAGCTTGTTTTCTTTTTTCCCCCCGAGAGTTAGATGAGAAGATTGACTATATGAGAGTATAAACCATTGACAGTCTCATATCTGTTCAGTACAGAGCCAGCTACAGGCAGTCAGCTTAGCTACGCATAATGACTGGATTTTCACAAAATATAAAACTATTCTTTAATTGTGTCATTTAGAACATGCTTTGGATTAATTTTGGCTGCACTTGAAAACGGCGGTGGTTTTATGAATGGTTACATCCATATGGATGAATTTCTATAAAAGCTGTTAGCCTAAATCCTGCATTAATTATGAATGTATGTTGTTCCTTCCTCTTGAAAGTACTTTGGAGACAACTGGAAACAGGATAATGAACAAGCCCATTACTCTGTTGCACTGCAGCCAAACCAAACAGCATCAAAGATGGTCCCCACTCGCCACTGCTAATTATCAAGCCAGAGACATTTCTCCTCATGTGATTATAATGTTTTTTAAATTGCCCCCTTTTGGCACAGTTGCGCTCCAGTGAGCAGCGCTCCTTCTCCACTGGGGTGGTTAGTTTAGTTCTGCTTGGTGACGGGCAGAAGGTACAGTAAGCCTGACTTAGCCTGACAATTTTCCTCCCAGGTTGCCTCGTAGGGATGAGGGATGGAGTACATCACGTGTGTTGGATGACGTGTCCGCCTGAAAGGAGTATTGGCCATTTCCTCCAATTGGAAAAGACTCTCCGTTTCTTTACACATTGACCAATTTTGTGAAACATCAATGTATCAATGTGGAGGTGTTTAATTAGAAATATTGTGATTTTTCATCTTTTTGTTAACATCCAGCCTTTCTCCCAAAGATGTAGCAAACTGCTCAGAGTAGGATTCATTAGTAGTTTCAGTATTTTATTATTCAGCAGAGTTAAATCAATAAATTAATTCTTTAACTTTGCTGACTATATTGATAACCAACATCCGTCTTTTTTACGCAAAAATCCAGGTTCCAATGTACAAATATTTCACATATGATGCTAAACTAAGAATATTTTTGGAGTGTTGGATAAAACTTAACATTCGAAAACTATATTGGGTTTATTTTCTTTATTCTTTTCTTTTTCTAGTTTTCATAGAACACATGATCAATTAATTAATGAAGAAAATAATAAGCAGCTGAATTGATAATTTAATTAATTATTTAATTAATTAATAACAGGCAAAGGAATTTTGCTGCCATTAATTTTTATTCTATTTTGTTGTTAGTGCTATGTGCACTATTGATATTGATGCTGTCTGGTCTGGCTATGTTTCAAGGATAAAAAAATATGTAAAAAAAAAATTGCTTGTTAGTTGCAGCCCTAGTTTGGTTTTAAAATATTTAATCTTTACACACATCCCTTCTCCCACCCTTGCTTCTATCAGAACATACTGGTCCCTGCTGTTCTGCCCCTCATCTCACATTGTAACCCCTCTTGTAGAACTGCACTTGTCAGAAATGGCATCAGTGTTGGCTGTTGAGTCCCATGATGGTTAAATACACGGTTGGGTGGTCGACCGTCTTCATTCTCCCCCCAGAGGCTAAAAAAAAACTTGCAACCTCCTCACCCGGCACCCCCATCCACACCCTCACCCTACCCCACCCGCCATGATACCCGAGTGCTATTACAAGTTCCACCGTTGCCTAGCAACTGGCTGGCAGATTACAATTGGGGCTGTACACGGTGGAGACTTAACACTGTTTATGGGGGTGTCAACGTGTGTATACGTGCGTGTGTGGAGGCAGATGCGTGTGTGTGCGTTGCGTGTGTGTTGTGGCGTGTGTTGTGTGTGTGCATACGTAACATGAATCTGTAATGGCTGACGTGAGTGTTATGTGAGATACATAATTCCACTGCTGCTGGGGTTGCAGATTGATTTTACGGACGTTCAACATTTTGGAAAATACACATTTGGTTTTCTTTCCAAAAGAGTTACAGGAGAAGAATGATAACTCTCATATCTGTGTGTTAAATATGAAGTTACAGCCAGGAGAGACTTAGCTTAGCTTTGCATGAAGACTGGAAACACGTGGGAGCATCTAGCCAACACTAACAAAATCCAATTTCAACTTTTTAGCTTTCTTTTTTAGCTCACTTTTTAGCTGCTCTCTCTCTGTGTTATTACAAACATGGCTGAACTCATCGTGGCCCGTGGACTTGTGTCGAGCTGTGACGTTTTAGTCAGAATCAGTTTATTGCCAAGTACGCTACACATACAAAGAATTTGGCTCAATGTTTTGGTGCGTAACCGTAAAACACAATAGTACGACATAATTTAAAAATAGAAAAAATATAAGTTTCAAGTAAAATAAGGTGAACAAAAAACAAATAAATGTTAAAACAAGTATAATAATAAAGTTTAAGTATATATTAATAGAGAATAGTCATGATTGTCTTGGGCTTATGGGAAATGATGTTCGTTAAATGCTGCTAAAAAATGGAAATATTGAATGAACAACTTCTGAAACAAAAAAAACCCCGAAGTCCTGGTTCTCTCTCTGTGGGGTTTTGTGTGCCGGACTATTTCCTGGCTCAGAGAAGTGTTGTGGCTGGATTTCTTTCACCGGCTCGTTGAAGGCTAACTTTCTTGAAACCTGATGCTGTATAAACTTAATTGCTCTGTCCTATCTGACTGCTAGTGAGACGCCACAGAAACTCACTTAAGAGACCTCAGTAATTGACCCCCCACAGAATACCAGAGAGATTGGATCAAAGTTCAATTCACGCAGATTTATTTGCAATGCACAGATCACAAACAACTCTAGTTGCTGTCCGGAAATACAACTCGCGAACATACAAATTGACATATTATTATAATGCAACATTCTGATTCAGGTTCAGCCCCCCGGTCCCACCCCTTAATCCCGCCCCCTGCGGCCATTTTGACCACGTATTAGGTGACCTAATGTCTCACGCACGCCACCTCACCCCGTTGACGCCATCTCAATACCAAAACTGATAATCTTACTGTCTGCCTCATGTTTATTTTCCCATGCCATAATATTCCCGTTACCCACCATAACATCCACAGCAGCTGAGCCTAAGGCGCCAACTTATCATGACCTCGTCGTCTTCTGCCCTCACTGGGCTCTCTTCTCTGTCCCCCTATCTTCTGAGTCTATCTAAATCCACCCCCCCCCCCCCCCCTCCCCCTGATTCTAACTTTATAATAACATGTCAGTGATTAATTAGTTACATAAAACTATAAATATTGTGCTCTTAATAAACCTAACATATGTGTTAATGCTGCTTCATAGTTATCCTAAGCGTGAGACATTTATTAAGCATAAACATAAAATATTTTCCTTCAACAGAAGTTATTGGTCCCCCTTGTAAAACAATGCCTTGTCGTTTGTTACGCTGCGTGGTTTTGTGTGGATAAAACAAACGAGATACAACATGTTAATTAGCTTCAGAGTTGCTGCTGGGTGGATTTTGTTCAGGCTGGCTGTTTCCCGGTTTACAGTCTGTCCGCTAAGCTAAACTAACCGACTACTGCTGTAGCTTTATGTTTCACAGTCAGACGTGAGAGTGGTATCAATGGTATTTTTTTTACTCTCTGGCAGAAAGCAAATAAGCGTATTTCCCAAAATGTTGAACTAATCCCACACGTCCATTATCTGTCACCTAACCAGCAAAGAAACATCCTTCCTTTCCTCCAATTCTGACAAAAATCTTCATTAGAGCAAAGCTCTTTATGTCAGTCTGGCTCAGACATTTGTCCTGCAAGCTTTGCTTTGGAAGCACAAGTGCACTACTGGATAATGAAAGGTCACTCTTGTAGTTAATGTTCTGACTCTGTAATCATCTGACAAACCTAATTCAGTTGTTTTTGAAGAGCCGTTACTCTTCAGACTCAAACTGCTGGACTCGATAATGTTTTGCTTTATCTTATTCTCTTCTCATTTGTTTTTTTCCCCACCTTTAAATTAGACACATAACTTGTTGTTTAACATTTGGCTAATTATAGATTAAAATAAGGTGTAAATGGAGAGGAATGCTGATTGTGTCATTTTTTAAGTAATGGGAGAATGAGGGTTTTGAATATTGTTTGCATATGGCTGTTTATTATATTCATGTTATAGTCTTCGGAAAAGCAAAATGCGCTACAGTACACTAGAGATGTGTCTCTCCTCAACAAAGGTGCAGCTCTCTGATAATTTTTTCCAATAACTCTTGAATCCCGCAGGAATTTCTGAAGCGTTATAAGAGTGAAGGAGGTGTCCCTGATATGTAAAATCAATATCTCAAAAGAGGCGGAATAACTTCAGTCTCTTCTGTGATGCGTTTGCTAGATGATTTGATTATTTGACTGTTTTCTGGTGAAGGCCTCTCTTATTCTTATATCCAGTCTTTCAGAGATTTCAGGTGATAAAAAAACAATTAAATTCTCTGAAATGATCACAATGACAGCTCTTCTCTTCTTCCTATTCCCTCGACTCTCCTCCCTCTCAGCTTCTCTGTCCTCTTAGCCGCTTTCTTTCATTTCAGTAACCTCTCCTTCTAGTCTCTGTTTCTTTCCCCTGCTCAAAATCATAATTAATTGAGGCTGCACTTCCAAACACTTCAACAGGCTTGTTGATTACAGCCCTGCGGTTACGTCATGTAATAAAGCAACCAAATGATTAGAAAAACACAGTACTGTCAAAATAACATTTTGTTATTGTTTATTAATTAGGTTTTACACAATTAGGGCCTTGTTTCATCCACGTCATTCTGCAGCCTGTCCGTCACCATTTAAAATTAGCATGTTTCTGATATTTCCGTATGAAATTCATCTTATGAAATGTCATCTTCTGATTAGCGCTTCAAACTGAAATCTGTTCACATCCTCGGAGTCCTTTGTTACTTTACTTTCCTCACATGAAATCATGCATTCATAGTTTTATACCTCCAGATAAAAACAAGTGGCCAGATAATGTACAATCTCCATAGTTGGTAGATAGCTTAAAGTCCGAACTACAGCCTTGAAACCTGCTGTGTAAAGGTTATTTAAGATGCAACACTGTCACTAGCATACATGTGATCAGCTGTGACTTATTTTTCACCTTGCTGAAAAGTTCATAAAACCTTGTGTTTGGCCGGGGACACAGGTTCAAAGTTTGAATGAATTTTCACTTTTCAGTTTCCTGTGAAATGTGAAGTGCCGTGCGTCTCATATTGAGAGGCTTTCTGGCAGAAGGACACCTTTTGTGCAAAATATTCAATAAAATAGTAATTCTTCTCATCTAGCCAGGCACTAGTACTGTACAAAGACATTATGAAGACTACAAACCAACATCAGATGAAAAGAAATCTTCATTTTCAAATGCCCTTTCAAGCCTTTTTGCATATCAATGTACTTTTAATAGAATCCAGTTTTGAATGTGGCTGGCTGCACATCACCGGGGGCTGTATGTATGCACTTTTGAGAGAAAAAAAAAGGAAGCAAGTCGATGCCATGCCCCCATTTTAAGGGAACATTTTGGCACTTTACACTTTAGCCTAGATTTAGACATTGCTGACAAAACAGCTTGTCAGCTGGTGTTTTGTGAGTAAATGTATGCAAAGCGGTGTGAGATTTAAATGATGCAGGACTATTACTATTATGAATATTAACTACTATATAAAAATGCTGTGAATATGAATTCTTTAGTGTTTTTTACCATCAGCCGGGACTAAATTAGATTTAAACAGAGCGCGTTACTGACACCTTCACAACTGCAGCTTGAGGCTATCTGTAATAAAAAAAATAATGAAATTAAATCAGCTTCCGACATAAATAAAAAATATATTTAAAAAAATGTATAAACTTTTGCAAGCATAAACTTTGATATAAATCACTGGCCTGTGTCCATTTAAAACAAAACTACTTCTCCATGTCACCCCTTCTCACAGGTTTGATATGCACACGATGATTTGTGAGCAGTTCAACCAAAGTGATCTTTCCTCCTCATATTCTTTTGATTTGGTATTTTTAAAGTTAGAGAGAATTGTTTAGCACAAAATTAACATTGTATGGGAGTCAGTTACTGACGTTAGCAAGCTAGGCTAACTAACTTCCACCCTCCGAATGGGTCCTTCCAAATGTCGACTGAAACAATGAGAACAGTTTATAGCTAACACCATATGAATAAAACACCTTGTATTAACGTTCATATGCTGCAGGGCGACAGTACGACGTTCTCCTGTTGGTAACGCACTAGAGAAGTTGACAGCACCTGTCCTTACAATGTCAGTCAACCAAGGGGAACGCCCACCGAGAGGCTGGAAGCTTAGACAGTTTTCACAGATAAGAAGAAGAAAAAATGTTTTCATCTCTTATAAAAACAGGAAAAAAATCAAAGGATTTTTTTTCCTTGCAAAAACAGTGTAATAATCATCTCAAGTTTCTCTTGTAGTGTGTTTACACCACAGTTAGGTTGGGGGGTAACAATTTATTTCTAAAAGACCAACTAAGAAATATTTGGAGTCTTTCGTGGAAGTTAAGAACCTATTACTGTGCACTAAGTCGAGCCAATAATCTTGAATAGCTGCCCCTCCCCCTTCCCTTTTAATTCAATAAAAAACTAAGCTTATGTTCATTGCTGCTTTTTGGTGTCACAGCATGTCTATGATATTGATGGAAAGTAATTTTCTTGCACATAACATATTACTGTACGTGAATGAATCCGCTCCATCCCTGTACAGTTTCAGGTACACGATTATATCAACATGCAGGTGAAGCTGTTGAACATACTGCTCACACACTCACTCCACGTACATTCACATCACTCCATCATGAGCAAATGTACGTACGCAGACAACACAAACATGCTTGAGTCTGCACATTGGGCTGCAGGGTTCATAAGCTGCTGCACACTCATCTGCACATGTCAGAGTTGGCCGTCCACCCATGTAAACTTGTCCTCTGCTCGTCTCCATATGGCATCCAAGGCCGCTCGCTGAATGACTCCGCCGTCAAACATCTTTTCAGTGTCTGTCTGTTCACCATCACGCAACATCTCCGCAAGGAGAAAGTCTTAAATGAAACAGCTTCGAGATACGTTTTATGTTTCCTTCCATCTAACTCACCTGCATGACTAATAATGTCTGCTATAGTCAGAGACTCTTATCTCTAGATGCTCCATAGGGGATGAGTTGGAAAAATAGAAAGGTAACTGTGACAGCAGCCAGGATCATTTGCAGTGAGTAAAGATGCATCCTATATGCAATAGTAAAGAAGCACACGCTTGAGGCTCCAACTTTGTGTTGTTTCCATTTATTGTTTCACACTCTCCTGACTGGACTTATGAAGTAATATAATAAAAACGTGTATATTTTTTGCCTCAAGCATGTGCAGCCTTTGGATCTGTATGGATTATCCAGTCATTAGATGAAAGGAACACACCCTGCAGTCGGTTTCTTAGGTGTTCAGGACTTCATTGTGAATTCTCTGCTGTCTATCCTTCAGCTTCTTACATATTGATTGTCTCAAGTGGTAGAAATTGTCTTGAGTGCTTGCTTGAATTGTATTAATCACCTGAATCAGGACAGGATACTGCTACATTCTCCTGCATTGTTTTTGTTATTGGGGGGAAATGTCAGCAATCCACTTTTGTTAGGCGTATTAATCACTTCTGCAGTTATGGGCTCTGCAAAGAAATAAAATAAATACTAATACTGTACATCATCGCCTCCCTTTTTCAGACACTCTTTAATCTTTGTGATGTGGATGCAGTTTTTTCTCCTATCCGTCACTCTCTTGGCATCACAACACCTCGTGTATTTCTTGACACAATGTTGCCATCAGGCTCTTCTAATTTCCAATATAAAGGCGCGGTGCCAGCGTTTCCATTTCACACGTTTATGGGCTAGTGACTCATGCAGTTCATCAGGGTAGCTCATCTCAGTGCATGTTAATCCTGGAGGAACAGTGTTGAGTGTTGTGAGAAGCGCAAGTCTTTTTTTTCCGATCGGTAAATGATGACCTTGCAGTCACTCGACTGAGATTCAGAGAAAAGAGGACCTTGGAGTTCTCAGATTGTTTCTTTTATTCTGCTCGCCAACGTTTTCCATTAGTTAACTATGAGAGGAGGAGGAGCTGCCAATTTTCTCCCTATAAAAGTCTATAGGAAACACATACTGTATGTTGTGCAAGGTCAATATGTTGGTCTGTATTAGAACATGTTTTCTATGTAGTCTTACATGAGTATGACAGATTTGTTGTGAGTTTATTCTTTATTACATTTCTATTATGTGCTTGTGGCATACATACACATAAACATATACTGCCAAGTGAAACTCTTAATGCACAAAATAGATTTGCTATAAATCCTAATTATTTCGCCAACTGTTCCTTGTCCTATGCCTGTTGCCAGATGGTCTGCTTTGTCTGGATTATTTATTGTAGGTATTGTGTCTCTTTAACATTTTATTTTGCTTATGTCTTATTGCTTAATGCTGCTTTGGATGCTGAGATCAGTAGAAACAGTCAAGTTGAGGAAAAAAAAGCTCTTCCCTAAACTGTCTGACAGATAGGCCTCGGTGTTAATTTTGTTCCGTCTTTGCTGGCTATTAATAAACGTGACAAAACCTTAAAAATACATTTACATTCTGCACTCTGTTTTTGGTGAATCTAAAAGGCGCATGGAAAATGCAGCTATCTACAAATATAACAATGCTTGTGTTGTATGTGTTTGATAAATTCATCTTTAACTAAATACACTTAAATGTGTGATTTAAATGAACCACTTGAGATCACATGGTTTCTTTGAGAGTCTGAGAGTTACGATACGGGCACGTTCTGCTACGCTAAGCTTGTTCGCTTTACGCTACCTTATCTGTTATTACCTTTTCTCTCCATGGAGATTAGTTTAAGCTACTCCCTTTCTTATTTTATTTCTTCAATCCCAGGAAACAGGTGAAGTGACTAGCTTCAGCTGAAGGTATCTCACCAGCTCGCAGCCACTGCACATTGATCTTTACCTTTGTTTTCTAGTTCTTGTTAAGTTAAGTTGTCATGCTGTTTTTCCTCCAGAAATTACACATTTTATTGTCTTATAACCTGTTTGGAATTGTAAAATTCCAAAATAGTAATGTGGTTTTGGCTTTGCGTGACAGCTAATCTCTGCAAAATAAGGTTATAAACAGTATTGCTCGTGTGTTCTGTTGCTTCACACAGCTTTGCATCGCTACACCAAAACGTATTGTTGTATTAATGCATCAATGTTTTCTCTGTGTGATTTATGCACCATCTTGAACATGCTTGTTTTTGTTTCTGTTGTTGTCTTTAGCGTCTTACTGTATGTTTGTATTTCTGAACCATAACCACTTGGCCAAAGGCACGCAGTTGAAAATTTGCCGAGTGATTGAGGCTGGCACAGTTATAGAAATATTGATTAATGTCCAGAAATATTGCTTAATGTCCGTTATCTATGCTGGCTCTACTCATGTATGAAAAATATACAACATTGCATTTGTAGTTTTAACAGAATGCATAAATTCTCTAGCTGTGACTAACATGTTTTAATTGGTTTGAGAAACCATTCCCGTCTGTGTTTGTCATCTGTGTGTAACGAGGGCCGACTGGTTCACTGATGTCATTTGTTCTTGTCAGAGCCATTGTGGACTCTGTTGTGGTCAGCTGTTTTCACTGAAGCACTAGCACCCGTCAGCGACATAATTGGTGTGGAGAGAGGACGTAACGACTAAACAGGAGGCAGGAGAGTATAGAGATATGATGAGGAGAGAAGGAAGTGGAATAAAGTCCAAAAAGGTGATATAAGGGTTTTACATAATGTATTTTTGCAGAGGGACAGAGTTGGCAGAGGGGTGACTCTACATTGCAGTGTGTGTGTGTGTGTGTGTGTGTGTGTGTGTGTGTGTGTGTGTGTGTGTGTGTGTGTGTGTGTGTGTGTGTGTGTGTGTGTGTGTGTGTGGCATTAGTTGTTTGCATGAAGGAGTGGGAGTCATGCCTCTCTGGAGGCTTATGCGTTATATTGCCTATGTTAATGCATCCATGCATGTTTGTGCCATGGCATCAATTTAATGCGACCAAAACATACAAGAGGGTGTGTGTGTGTGTGTGTGTGTGTGCGTGCGCGCGCGCGTGTGTATGTAAAAGAAAGACAGAAAACGAGAGAGAGGAGGGCGCTGGAGAGGGGGCATGAGATAAGAGAGAGACAGGAAGAACACCACTGAACAAAGACATCAAGCAATTTTTGAAGATAACAGAAAAAAGCAGCAGTAAGTCTATTCAACAGCCTGTGCTGCATGACAGCTTCTTGGCTCCTCTTTTTGATAGACGGAGAGAGTTTCAGAGAGTGTGGACTCCAAACTGAAAGAGAGGACAAGTCAGATAAAAAGAGACAGAGACACGGAGAGAACACCAATTTTATCCCTTCAATAGAGGCAAGGGGGAAATAGCATGTTTCCCCTTGTCTATCACTGACTCAAGAACCATTAGCTTAATTATATGGAGGAACTGAGACGGAAGAGTCTGTGTAAGTTCGAGAGAGAAAGGCAGAGAGATTTAGACACAGTGTATTAGTTTGGAATTAACCTGGACAGAAAGATGCAGAGATTTAATTAGATGGCTTTTCCTCCCCACCCCCATAAAAATAATACAAAGCCTGGACTCAGGAGGTGATTAGCTTTGCTTAGCATAAAGACTGGAAGCTGGGGGAGACAGATAGTCTGGCTCTGTCCAAAATTGTTTTCTAAATCTGTACGAGACAAATGTAAAAAAGTCTGAACGGCTGCCGACTGCCCAACTGTGAGACAAGAACGTCAATATTGGATAGTTGCTGGATGTTAATCAATACCTATGTTTTAACATTATTGCTTTCTAGAAAATATTTGCATGGCAACTGCTGTATGGATAAGGTTAGGGAAATATCACCTTTATGGCAAATAAGCTATGGTTTACATAAGGTTAACGCTTGACAAGTAAATCACTTTCAAGGGTGGAGGAAGATTGTGGTTAAAATGGTTAAAAAGGGAAAGATTAACTGCAGGTGGGAACGCTAACTCTGATCTCCTGGAAATCAGACACGCTACGACCACCTCCCCTTGCTGTGCGTTCTGCATCGCTACCTACAGGGGGCACACTACTTCCTGCACGCTGTCATGGGACGTAAATGTGCGGTGCAGGCAGGTTGGTCCATTATGGACGTAATTCCTAAGAATACCTGACTGAACTGGGACTATTTCTTGACGTTCTTCCTCCTCTCAGCCTTTTTTGCAGCTCCTCTGGCCGGTGAGCGCAGGCTGCGGTCTCAATACACAATGGCACCAAAACTGGCTGCTTTGTTGTGACAACATGCTGCTATTTCTCAAGTAATACATCTATCTCACAGCTAACCCTAAAATTTAGGGGAAATTATGTTTTATAAATATTTTTATGACGTTTCATTCTTCATTCACGCAAACCTAGCAGAATGGTTAGAACAGGAAAACCTCCCTGACTTAAGAGTGTTCACACGTTATTCCAAGTTACCACATTTAAATAACCTAGTTAGGTACAGCTGTTGTAAATATGTATTTTCTTGAGGAAATGTAGCATCATCCGCCTTATTCTTTAAGGTTAGTTTAAGTCTTGAAGGAATGAATGCAAGTCAATGCGATGTGCTCCTAAGTGGCAAAAGCAATCGTGTGTGTGTGTGTGTGTGTGTGTGTGTGTGTGTGTGTGTGTGTGTGTGTGTGTGTGTGTGTGTGTGTGTAGGGTGATTGTGGGGGGATGCAGGAGGGAGGCGAAACAGTCACATGCACAACAGAATGTCAAGTAATAGCTCCCCACTGCCTCTCTCTCTCTCTCTCTCTCTCTCTCTCTCTCCTCTGTCTTTTCCTCTTGACTCCCTCCATCCTCCTCCTCTTCCTCTTCCAGCATGCCGCTGTCCTCTCCTCCTCTTCTCCCCATTTTATATCAACTTGAACTATTCATGCACGTTTCTAATGATACACGTAGAGCTCCCTCTCTCCCTCTCTCTCTTTGTCTCCCCCCTCCTCTTTCCCTCTCTAGTTTCTGCTTCTCTCTTCACCACCTGTTAGTTAGTCTCCCTCTCCTCTCCGCGCTGGAATCCCCCTTTTTTTTATGAGGAGTTTCATACTTGCGCCATCAGTGAGGTAAGTCAACATTTTTATATTTTTTTATTCTGAAATACAGACAGGTTGAATCTACTTAATGTTTCTCGTCTTTAAAAGAAAAAAAATTATTTCCTTCTCCCTCACCCACTATCGCTATCATTATATCCTTGCTTTACATGTCTGTTTGGTTCATTTATTTATTTTTCTAGTTGACTCTGCATGAGAGAATTAAACCAAATGCTGTAAAAATCAGATGGGCACATTTATTTATTGTTCTTTCACAGCAGACAGGTGCAACATGTGGCAGTCTGTTTTTGTGTTTTTACCTGCTCCTTCACTTTTCTTTCACACCTTTCACCACACACTGTCACTCACACACATTGAAGTTTACTCATCCCTGACTGCCTGGAAATAACTTGGCTCTAATTGACAAGTGGTCACTGATGTGCTGACTGTCAAGCTCTAATGAGTAGCTACAGTGTGCGGCACTGTACCATCCCATCTGCCTTTCAGCCAGCAGCTTGTTATTTAAAGGTGAATGGTGCCCGCTGCAGGGGCCCATTGTATGTAGGACACAAGAGAAGAAGACGGAGAAGAAAAATCTGCCACGAGAGAGGGCGAGATAGATCCTCACATAACTACAGGTGGAATAATGGTGTCTCAGAAAGTCTGACGGTGAGATAATGACAGCGATCAAGAGGGGAGAAGAAGAGAAGAGGTGGATTACAAAGGTGGAGATGAGACTGTAGAGGATGGGGGTTGAGGGAGGGAGCGCCCATGCCTGTGATATGACTCTAATTTAAAGTGAAGGAGCTAAAAGAGGAGGGGGGGGGGAGGTCGCATGTTGCGCAAAGATATTCCTGACTGCCGGCTTCCAGCTTCATTCCTCCCTCTCGAAGCTGGAAACCCATGAAACATCATTATAATACAAGAGAGCCATGCATGAGATTCTGTACTATTTTCTCGCAGCCACTGAGCTACTGTATGTAGCTGACAAGTTGGGACATTATTATATTGTAGTTTATAGGAATTATGTAAAATAGCGCTCGGAGTCTAAGAGTCGTATATGTAAATGAGCTTTCGCACATAAAAGCCTGTGAAGTGTGAGGTTAAATATGTACCGTATTATTTTGAGTGTGAGAGTTTCTCAGCAACAAGATGATGATGAAAGGAGAAGATGAGAGAGAAATTCCAGCTGGCAGAGCGATCAATCATGAGCTCCCCGTAAGCTCCTGCTTCCCCGTGAGCTGCAAGCCACCAGGCCTTCCGGCTGTGCGGGTGCTGCTGGTGGTGCTGATGCTGGTGGTGCTGATGGAGCTCGGGCAGCTACAGTTTATGGCCACATCTGCCAGAACTGGGAGGCGACTGACTGTGCACATTATATCAACAGACACTCGCTCACAAGCCCGCAAAACATCTGCATAGAGAGAGATGAAGTGTGTGTGTAGGTGTGTGTGTGTGTGTGTGTGTGCGTGGAAAGATGAATTAATGATCTGACAGAAGTGTATCCACGGATGTTTGATGGCATGCCTTTGTGAATGTATGTGTGTGTGTGGCGGGAGGGGGGGGGATTATAAGTATGTTATTCATAAGAACAATAATGATTAACTACTACACATCAATTCATCTTTTAATCAATTCTGGACATAATCATTATCATCACAGGCAGTTTCATTAACTTGTTTTTACCTTCTCCCTCTTCTTAATGCTGTGCAATCTTCTGCTTAATTTAAGATTATTTCACTGTTGTTTAATTATTGTGCCAGCCTGAAATGGTTTACTGTAGCTGGTTTAGCTGAATGACTGGTTGTATCGAGATCCACAGCGTTTTGTCCTGAAGTAACGTACGGGAGCCTGACGTTATCTCTGCTCCGCTTAATTGAGCTGGGATGAACTCTGACCGGTTGTTCAGCGCTTAGGAAGTCATCAATTTTCCTTTCGTGGTCCTTAGTGGCACCAAAATGGCTGCTGCTGATTTTCAGAAGGAAAGATGTCCATCATGTTGCACTCCAGAGCCAATGGTCTGTCAAAGTCGGAAGTTTGCATGCTGGCACACTGCAGCATGTTTCAGAAGTTTGTTTCATCTCCAGCCAAGAAAAAGCTGGATGAGCTGCGGTGTTTATGACCCACTGTTGTGCTCACAGCAGAGAGACTGGACCAAACATGACAAATGACCCTCGCTGCCTGTAATTCTGCTGAAGGTCAACAGTCAGAGGCGACAATATCAGAGCCACTTTCCGCCAGGACGCCATTGGTCATATTGACTTTATCTTCACGACGGAAGGGTCTAGAATGAATCTGTTTACTGGTTTTGACCTCACAAACAGAAGTAAGGGGACAATAAGCTATATTTAAAGTTTTGACAACCTTTATGCAGATGAGGAGCAGATGAAGTAAAACCTGCGTTAATAATAAGGTAGCAACATATTGAGAAGCTTAATACCATGTACGATAAATACGAAGCTACAGCCAGCAGTCAGTTAGCTCAGCCTAGCATGAAGACTGGAAACACAGGGAAACAGCCGGCTTGGGTCTGTCCAAAGGTAATAACTTCCACCTATCAACATTTGTAAATCGTACTAATTAAAAATGGGGGTTAATTACATGTCTCTCTGTACAGACATGAAACAATCAATCTTCTTTCTGCAAGAGAGCGAATAAGTGTATGTTGAACTATTAATATGGATGCAGGTTGGACAAACTGCTCTAGTGACTGCATAAGAAGAGTCAAAAATGACTTATTCCTGTTTTTCTACTTACTTCTGTTTGTGGGATTCATTTCAATCACTAGAATTAAGTCAATATGACCACGAAGTTCCTAATTATTTCTCTATAAGTCCCTCTCTGTGTCCTGAGATTCTCCTCATTTTGATGTTTCTAAACTTCACAGACAATCTACTCGCAGCGAGTTACATTACATTCTCACCCTGATTTCTCTCTCACTCTCAAAGAGATTTTGGAGATTGCCAACAAATGCCCCTGATCAGAGGAAAATCTGCTATTGCGCCTGTGAGCTTTGTTTGAATTTTCAAAGCCACGATCTGGAAGATACACCGATGCGTCGCAGACGATCGAGAGATATCTAGAACATAAAAAAATATGGACTGATCTGCGAGTCCAAATCGTGTAGTGTGGAAATCGTTTTGATGGGCACTGAAAGCAGCAATGACCTCAAGCCAACGAGAGCGTAACATACGGGGCGAGGAATTATCATCGGGAGGAGTCGTAACACCTACAACAGAACATCAGCAAGCATGGCTATGAGAATATAGTTTCTATCAGAATAGATTTGCACGCACGCAAGCTTTTCAATTATTTGAAACAAGAACACAAACGTGTCGTCGTCGAGGCAGAACACAAACAGGTACCTGTGTACATTGCTAAATTATTGCTGGAATTACTCTCTTTGCAGAACACACAATTTATTATTTTCCTTCCTTGGTTTCCTTGGCACAAACAACTTGGATCGCTAACATCATGATGACTTCCATTTTTGAAGAATAAAAAAAACTTCTGTGCCGAGCATGTTCTGACTTCTTATGTTTTGGAGACCAGAAATAGTTTTGGAGACCAGAAATAGATTTGGAGACCAGACAGACTTGTCAGGGATTCCTCCTCGTGAAATGTCCTGTAACGCGGGACCCCAGCTGTCATTGATCACTCGTGTAATGTGCGAACCACAACAAGTCAAGATGCCCTGTTAGAAGACAGACAGTAGTGTAATGTGATCAGTACAGCAAAGTGATGACTTTGTCATGTAGTGTGTAGGTGACGTTACAGACAACTCAGAGGAAGTGCAAATACATACAGTGCAAACACCCACTTCCCAGTTTAGATCGATTAATGCAGAGAGAGCAGAAGGGGGGTGGGGGATCGTTCAGTATTGAGGACAGAACGCCCCCTCAAGGCCTGCTCTCTTTAGAAAACAAAAGCTGTGAGATATTTGCAATCCACCCCCCTCTTTTTATTTCAGGAAGAGAGCAGACACATCAGCCTTGTGGTCAATTCCACTCCCTGCTGCCACAACTTTATATAATCACCAGGACTCTTCCCTCCATCCGGGTGTACTGAAGAGCGTTCCAGCCTATAAAGACTTCATCCCGTAATTACCTGCCTGTCTGCGGAAGATTGTTAAGCACTTAAGTGAACATGTGTGCCTCAGAGGCTTACGCACACACAGTCATTTCATTGAGGATGATTAGGATTCAGGGGAGACCCTTATTGTCCGTTATGCATTATCCTCCCTGATAGGCTTGAGATTATTCAGATGTATTCAATTGAAATGTAAATTTGTGCACATCCTCTGCAGTATTCTGTCATCTTATGAGCATTGTCTTTCTTTTTAAGAGTTCTAATTATGTTGGAGGTTTCAGTGCAAGAGCCGTTTGAGATAAACGCTTCCCATCACAAGAACTTTCTCTTGGAAAAATGAAATACTCCTATTCGATGTGATGATATCTCAGTGATGGCCAGACACAGGATGTACTCAGCTCACCTTGTTTCACTTGGAATGGCGGAGGTGAAATTGAGAACAGCAGCTCATATTTGTGGATCAATGTCTTGGCTCTTGGTTCGGGTCGATGCATTTGGAAAATTACAGTTATTGTATTGCCGAAAGTGTGATTCAACTCTTCCTCAATCTGTCTGTCTCTTTCCCTATAGCGCTATGACTGTGCGAAAAGGAAAACGTTTAGGCATCTCCATCCAGGAGCACATGGCCATCGACGTCTGCCCGGGCCCAATCCGCCCCATCCGCCAAATCTCTGCCTACTTCCCTCGCCTGTCGCCCACTTCCTCCTTCTCCGAGCCACTTTCGCCCAATCAGGTGGCAGCTCCCACCACACTTAGCCCTGGCACCGCCAGAGGAGGAGGAGGGAGCAGCAGCCTATTGTCACCGCTGTTACCAGGGGCGGCGGGCGGAGGGGGCTCACTGTCGGCCATGAGCAGCATGGACACCTCCATCGAGATCGACAGCTGTGACAGCGACGATAACAGTGAGTCACCTGAACTTCACGACCTGGTTTTACTAAAGCTGCGTGAGCCCAAGAATAGAAATTAACTCCACACAGAGGTGGATTTGGGACAAAAGGCCAAGAGTTATTAAAAAAAAATCTAAATTGACCCTTCGCCAAAGTTTCTATGCCTGTCAAGCTTTCAATTCTCAAACAGCACATATGCTGTTTACAGGGATGACAGTGGCACATTTACCTCAACATTCTTAATTTTTTTAAACAATGGGTCTTTGATTTCATAAAAGACAACAAAAGACAACAGTTAACTTTGTCAACTGCAGCTAGCAGACTTTACTTCATGAGTTGTTTTAAAACACTGTGTCCAGCTGATTGTAATTGTTTCCATTTCATTTGTTGTAAAAGTAGTTTTTAAAGAATAGTTTGACATTTTGCAAATTACACTCATTAGTTTTCTTCGAGAGCGAGTTGATCTTCTCATCTCACTCTCAGCAAGAGAATGAATAAGGGCCTGATCAGACCGAGCCTTTTTTGCAGTTTGCTTTTTTTATTATTGTTTTTAGCCAACCACAGCTACATTAGCCCAACACAAACCATGAACTGTATGCTGCCCAATAGTTAATGGCACAGTTTAAACTGACGAAAACAACTTATCTCAAGTGTAACGCACTAATTGACCTCCAGGCTGTTCTCTGGTTGGTAAAGTCATGTTGCTCCGGGTATTCAGCTAAAGTCACGTTTTCCGTTGTGACTTTTTTTCCACTCAAGGCATTCAGGCCATTCCTGTAAGAAGCCTAGAGCGGAAAAACACGAGGTGCTCAGCAACGTAAAAGCAGCTCGCGAAACGCTTCACTCTCATTGAAAACAATTACAAAAAGCCGCCTCAGGCTACTAAAACGCGCTCTGTCTTATCAGGGCCTGAAGTTATTATCCAGAATGTTTTATTGTAATTTCTGTGTCTTTCTGAGTGTCTACATTTATTCTTGCCATCATTCTCTATGCAAGGTAATAAAGTCATCAGCTGAAAAGCAATTACCAAAGTAACTGAAACATTTTAATCAACTGTCTTCCAGCCGCCTTGGGGACGTTAGAGTTTGACCTAGTGTATGAGAGAGCCACCAGCTCCTTACACTGCACAGTCCTGAAAGCAAAGGTAAACAACATGTCCTCTGAAAACTCCATGAGAGCCAACACAGGTAGTTTGTCTTGTAGTGATAGAAAATAAATATTTCATTTACATTTATATCAACCATATTCGTGTCTTCAACCACTTACACAAAAAAAGCTGTTCAGTTCTTTTTCTACCAAAAGCGAAATCATGGTTGACTACAATTCTACCTATTCTTCAACCAGAAGATTGTTCAATTGAATTGAATTGTATTAAATTAATTTTAACCTAACTATTTTCTACTTAAATGATAACAGACTCAAAGCCGACAGTATGCAACTGAGAAATTAAAGATCTTTAAGTAACACAGACTGCAGGTCAATGTATTACATCTACTTAGAGGAGTGTCTAGATATACAGGACGATACAGTGATATTTAAAAAATGTAATATTGATATCGCATTAATAATACTCATATGATGATATCATGTAAATAATCCTGCGTCTCTTAAATCCTTTTATATGGTCACGGAGTCTCTCTCCACCTCCTTACAATTGTATTTTGAATTTAATTCAGTTGCCAAATAAAAACCAAAACACTTAATAAACAAAGAAATTTGACTTATAGCATTATTTACTTTTTTTTTTACATTTCAATAGAAATCGTGATAAAGTCGTTATTGTGAATTATTTTCGCCATGAAGATCGTGTAGTGGAAATCTGTTATCGTGACAGCCCTATTTTCTAATTAGTGTGTAGCAGAGGATTTCAATTTTCATCCTTAATTTTTAGATGCTTTTCAAAATGGGCAGTGGGCTATAGCCTCGACACTATGTGGCTCACTGGTCAACTGAAACTATCCGTCAAATTAAAACTCTCCCACCTCCTCGCTACCACCGTGCTTTGGATTCAGTTTTTAAATGAACTCCTCACCTCTCAGTCTGCTAATTGTTCAACAATTTATTACTGGTGTTGGCAGTTTGCACGACGTTCTCCGCCTATTATTTTATATCCCCCCCTTATATTTTCTCACTCCGTCCTTTTTAGGGTCTGAAACCGATGGATTTCAACGGTTTGGCTGATCCTTATGTCAAGCTGCACCTGCTGCCGGGAGCCTGCAAGGTCTGCTTCCACTGACTTGGTTTTGTCCCTGTGTTTTTTCCAATTGAAAAAGACTCTCAGTAAACTGTTTGAGTGCACAATTAGTCTAGCTGTAATTTTCAGCTGTATTGCGAAAGTGCAGCCTAGTAAATCTGCTGTAGAACAAAATGACCTTCCTGTTGCAGGTTGTTTGCTGTTTGCAGTTCTGAGATGATTGTTTTCTTCTCCTCTCTGCTGTGACGCACAGGCCAATAAACTGAAGACCAAGACCGTTCGCAACACGCTGAACCCTGTGTGGAACGAGACGCTCACCTACTGTGGAATTACAGAGGAAGACATGTACCGCAAAACACTCCGGTAAATGTTTGCTTTTATGTCTGGCTATTTCTGTCTCCTTCACTTCCTGCCTCTGTCTTGGCCATCAGAGAACTGACTCTTGCTTACAAAGGAAGTCTTATCATCCATCTCAATCACAGTCTTTTACTCTCGGTTTTTAGGCCGTTATCCTACCTCCCCTTCTCTTTCCAGTGATCCTTTCATCCCCCTCTGTCAACTCACCTTCTTCCTTCCTCCCCATCCACACATCTCGCCTGTCCACTCAGATCAGAAAAGATCTCCCCTCACTCCTTACAAACCATCCCTCTCTCTTTGTCTTTCTTTCCGTCTGTCTCCCTGCCTTTCTCTCTTTCCAAGTTGTAGTGACAGATTGAGGTCAGACTAAGCACCACGGGGTGTTTTAATTTCATTGACCCCCTCCAGAGGTGATGAAAGCTGCGAATTGTCTCAGTCTGTGACTAAAACTTTGCCATGCCACATGTGGAAGTGGGATTTAAATAGGACCGACGGTTGATCTCTCGAGGGAAATTAGAGAAACTGGCCTTACAACAGGCCTGTGACACTGTGCTAATTCAGCAGAGGCGTTCAAAAATGACAAGACAGGAAGTTTAACCGATCGAAACATACAAACATGTTAACGTCTGCAATGCAATGATGTTTGACATCGTCTATAAAGTGACAGTTTCATCACTTTTTTTTACATCCCCATAAATATGGATTATGTAATAGAGAAAGATGTAACTGCTGTCAGGGCAAATTTTGAAGGGTTAATCCAACCCTTAACAGTTAACGCCCTAAACGTTTAATAAACAGCGACTGTATATATCTTTGTTTTTTAGTTTGCCTATCTTAGTAAGAGTAGCAGCCAAAAGCTAGTTTACTTCCAGTAAGTTAAACAGGAGGATTTTCTGCAGAATTTTTTACTGAATTTCAACACTTCTAATATAGGAAGAAGTCCATCACAGAAAAGGGAGGTTTTCCAATTTCTTCACTGACAGCAGCTTCATTCATCCAGAACTCAATGTAACGACAAGATATGACACCGTTTAAAAAGAGCAGAACTCTTTTCCACTACTTTTTAAATACTATTATTATTTCTGCATCCAACTTTGAACCAGCAGCTACAACAAACTGCAGCATCAGACAAATCAGAAGTACAGTAATTTCAGAAAGTACAATTTTCAAATAGTTGCAATTGTGTATTTTATTGTCTTATGATGAGAGGAAGTCGTGATTTACCCTTTTTCTTTCCTCCATTTTCATTCTTCCCTGTTTTTGCTGCTATCTGATTGTGAAGGGCTCATAAACTACTAGACTCTGTGGATGTCAAAAAATATCTGGTTTCCCAAGGCAACTGGCCTCTTGCACCTTCTTCATTTATGCATTACCGTTTTTTTATTACCGGAACCTGAAGGCAGCAGGTGACTGTGCTGTTTCGTGCCTCTGGTCATGAATTTAGTTAGAAGTTGAACAAAACCAAGAGCGAAGAGACTTCGAGTTCATATCAGTCCTTCTCTGAAATATTGCAGTCTTAGTTTTCTTCCTCTTATTGTATATATTTTATTCACATTTACATAAAGCAAAGAAAAAGGCAATCACCCTGGATGTCAGTTAGCTTAGCATACTGATTTTCCACTTCTGCCCGACAGTATAGACATGCACGTTGCATGCATAAATGAGTCCTCACACACACACACACACACACACACACACAAACAAACAATTTAAATAAATTCTTCCATTTTTATCTCTCTCTCTCACCCACATCACTCCACCCCTGGCTCTGCTTTTGATTTCACACACACACACACACACACACACACACACACACAGCCTCCCTCCATCTCCTTCACTCTCTCTGCTGCTCCCACCCAATTATGCATGTCAGATGACATTATGGCAGGTGTAAATGTTTGCCAACCTCATGAATACGGATTGACTTAATGTACTTTTACTCAATCTAATTTCACACTGGAGGGAAAATGGTAATTACTTGTATTGTACAATGTACTTACACAGATTCTGGATGTATACGTATAGGTTTTTCTTGAATTCAAATCAGACCTATGTCAACAATTACCGTTGCTCATGAGGAATAATAACTCCACCACTCTTCCTTACACGCACACATCTGTCTTACTCTCTGTCTCAGTAATCAGTGTCTCTTACTCTTATTCATATTTCCCCCTCTCCCTACCTTTGTCTCTCGCTATTTCTCTTCTTTACCTCCCCCTGCTTCCTCTGTCTCTCTCTCCCAGGGTGTCTGTGTGCGACGAAGACAAGCTGACGCATAATGAGTTCATCGGGGAGTCGCGAGTGGCCCTCCGTCGCGTGAAGCCTGACCAGACTAAACACTTTAACATCTGTCTGGAGCATCCACCCCCTGTGAGAAGAAGAGGGAGGGCAGACAGAATAAAAGGGACGATAGGAAAGAAAAACTTAAAGGATGGAAAGAGGGAAAGAGGGAAAGAGGGAAAGAGGGAAAGAGGGAAATGAGAGCGTATGAGGGAGATTAATGACTTGAGGGTAGTGTAATATTCAATATATTAAGGCTTCCTGTCTGACTCACAACCTCACATTTTAAAGTAGAAAAAAATACAGAGGCGGATGGAAATATGGTGAAGAGGGAAGGTAAGAAATTGTTTACGTGCCAACAGGGAGCCGTTATTTTGTCAATATTTGGTGGACTGACACCTGGGTCTCATAATACATAAAATACCAAGTGTGTCTGTAAAATCTCTGTAGCATATTTAGCAAAAGACTCAAACAAATGCTGTATTGTTATTTTCCCGCAAACAGCACATTAATAGATTGGGTTTTCCTACTACATAAACCACAATAATCTTAAATATTGAAAGCAAAGATCGCTTGTGTGGTTAGTAGTGTTGTAAGAAAGGAATATATTGATGCATCTTACAGTTAAAATAAATAATGGTAAATTAAAACAAATAAAACAACAAAAATTAATAGTTTAGTTATGTTACATGGCCAAAAATATGTGGACACGGACATTCTAGCATAATATCCAGATGTGGTTTTTGAACATGTCATTCCACAACTTTGAGACCATGGGCATTAATCTGCTGCCATAACATAACAACAATACTTTTGTAGGAAGAGGGTCAGGTTATTTCAAAACCTGGCTGCAGGGATGTATTCACATTCAGCCACTCCAGCGATAGTGAGGTTGGCCTCTAACGTTGAGCGATAAGGTCATTCAGAACGTCCAGAAGGTGTTGGATGATGTTGAGGTCAGGGCTCTGTCAGTCGAGATCTGGGGAAACAATATGTACCTGGCTTTGTGCACAAACTGTTGACTAAAATATCATTGGATGATGTGTAGCATAGACATTTCTCTTCATTGGAAGTCTAAAACTAGCCAAAGGACAGTATCCATATACTTTTGGCCAAAGTATATTTAGCATTAAGCCAATACCATCTGGTAACTGCCCTACTGAGAATAACAAATATTAGGTAAACAGAGGACAGAGTATCATATCTATTCTTATAGCTCACAAACAGCTTTTTGTGCAGGCTAAATGTCAGCTGGGTCACGCGTGGGAAAAGGGTACGTAGAGATCGGGAGAATAAAAGGAGAGTATAGAGAGGAGGAGAGGGGGAGAGGAGGAACGGTGGAGCGTAAATGGAGAGAGAGAGCGCAAGTGAGAGAGATGAGAAACAAATGGATTAAAAAAATAAAAGCCGTGGAGTGCAGGGGGCATGCATGTGAAAAGGCTGGCTTTTTGTTCTCGATGAGTTGGAAAGGGCTGCTGGTATTAGATTGTCCCTCTGAGGCCGGTGGCCACTCTGCGATCAAACGTTAAAGCCCCTCTATCATCCTGCGAGCCGGGCGCTGTGTCAGGCCTGTCATTTTCAAAGTGGCATCACCCTCAACTCGATACGTCTATCCCTTTCTGGTCATCCTACGCTCCTTTAGCCCGCTTGTACAGCTTTTCTGTCAGTCATATCCCCTCATCATTTATCTCTTTCTCTCCTGTTTGCCTCCAGCTGCCTTCGCCGACTGCGATGAGCACGGCCTTGAGAGGAATCTCCTGCTACCTGAGAGAGGTGACCACATGAGTCCTCTTATTCTTCTTCTGTTTGTCTGTCTGTCCTTAGAGTCCATCTGTCAACCTGTCTTAAAGGACTACACCAATCCCAATATGAGACTAAACGACTCATGTGACTCGAAGCATTATCCTTAAAGTATAAGAATAAACCTGTTAATAAGGTGGCAGTTAGTTTTCATTCTATGGCCTTGATATTCGTCTGGAAACAAAATGTCAAGTCTTCATTTAAGAATGATCAAAGCAACAAGTTTAACTGTTTGTATTTTAAAAGTGCTGAAACGAATAGTTAATTTATCAGTTAATTAGCAAAGGTTTTGCTGCTTTGCTTAGTTTTGTTGATGACACCAAAAAACAAGCACATTTTTCACTATTTTCCAACATTTTATAAACTAAACAGTAAATGGAATTTAGTTTAATTTTACCAATAACTCCGGGTCAATATTGGTGCCATTCAAATTAAAGCACTTCTCACAAATAAAAAAAAAAAACAGTGTCATATATTTTTATGCCGCGAGATTTTCTGCCCGAAGACATGATCATGTAAGCCATTAAGCCAGCATTAATTTATTGTTGTGAGGCAATTGCCTAACCCTAATTAGTTCTTAGTGTCTCTGTTTTTTTAGACGGATGATTTTAGAGCCTCTCATCACATATTGGGTGAATGAACAAAGGACAAACCAGAGGACTGGCGTAGTCCATTAACTACATTAAGATAACTGGAGTAAAACTGCTGCTTCTGTGTTTCTCTCCACATTCAAGGTTGTTTAATGTGGTCGTCTTTCCAGTCTCTCACCCACCCACAGATTTATCTCTTTCCCATCTGTCTGTCACAGTGTGCGGCTGGCTCCTGTTTATTTTCACCTCCCTAATGAGTTGCTCTCCATCGATTTGTGAAGGTCTGAGCTGTTCTTTCACCAGATACCTGGTGCAAATTATCCTCACTAATTGCAAGTTTTAAAGTCTCCTATTTAGTCACAGCAGATGGCAGACTGGCTGTTGGCAGGATGTATGATTCTTTAAGAAAATCACAGAAAAGGAGAGGTGAACAAATAGGAAAGAGAGATGTCGGGGAAACAAGAAGGGGCGCAAGCTGTGGAGACAATTGGAGAAAGGGACGGAGGAGCATGGAGGAGTGTGAGGCGTGTGGCGTATTGATTGTCCTGACTGTGTCCAACTCTCGCTTGAAGATAAGACTTAATGAGAGATGGAGGGAGATAAAGGAGAGGACAAATATTTAGTGACATAACCTATTTTACATTAAAATCCCATCATAGGTAATAAAACAGAGCATGTTTGCATCTTCGGTGGTGAACCAGAAAAGATAACTTGAAACAGATGCACCTGCAGTGATGAGAAAATGCACGTCTCTCCTATAAATAACATACATATATTGATGCTGTTGGCCATGAGGGTGAGTCACAGTCACTGTGAGAACATCGTCTTCCACTTCTTCACCCTCTGTTGCTGATTCCCCGCTTTCTTTCATCTGTCACTCTGAATCTACTCTGTTTTTCCGCTTGTTGTCAAATGCTTTGCTAACCGTTTGATGTTGTCCGTGGCAAATACTCGAGCCAGGAGCGACAAAGTGCATTAATATGTCTTTAAGGCTGGTGCTTGAGTTTGTCCGAGAATGCTGTTCAGTACTTGATGGTTGAGTTTGTCTCCGAGCTGTGAGAGATGAAGTGAAATGTTAGATGGAGGTCACTGAGCTCTTAAGGTGTGTTTACTTCTACGAGGGAAAGAAGAGAGAAGACCGACATCACAGCGAGGGCTACAATGTACATTTTAAAGAGTTTGAGTTTTGAAGGAAGAAATGACATATGTCTCACTTTGCTCAATTCAATGAACTCAGGGGTTTCACAGCTACAGCATTACTGGTAAGTAACTGACGGAATAAAACAAAACTATAACCTTGATTTGTTTGTTTTCCGTCTCAAATTTGGCAGTAACAGTTGAGTCGGCTGGAATCGTGTTTTAGACCCGCACTGAACTCTACTGTTTTAGCATTCATCCTGTCACCTGTAGCAATAGCAGCCGCTGTTCAGCACAAGTTATATAAGCTTACTTTGATGTCGGCTGTGCTGATGCAGGAGGAGCTGCAGTGTACTGGCCCGGCTTGTTTTCACTGCAGCTTTAAAACGGCACCAATTGATGTTTTTTGGCCTCAGGCATACACATAAGACTGACATTATCCCCTTATCAAGATGGTAGTTCAAGCACGATTGGAAACAGCTGCGGTTTATTTACACATCTAACAGACACAGAGCAACACCAGCATTAATCTGAAGTCGTGTTTGAGTCAACAAGTCCAATATTCCCTGTCCTTTTAGCAATGTTTTGCTTTTGACCAACTCCTATCTGACTCTCTAACCGTTAAACGCTCCACTGTGTTCACCAGTCGCTACTTTGTCTGTCTGCTGGCTGAGCAGATTAGAGTTTTAGCCCCGAACCCGAAGTCACTAATGTAGCAGCTACAACTGCAGCTTGCACATCTTTAATATATTTGTTTCTATTCCTATCTCTTGTATCCCCTCTTTCTCTCCTCAGTGGGAGACTGAGCAGCAGAGAAGTCTAGAGGAGAGAGGCCGTTTGCTGCTCTGCCTGCAGTACTTCCCCCCGGCCAGTGATGGCGATGTGAAGGGCGAGGCCAAGGAGAGGGCTCGAGGCGGGCTGTGTGTGGGTGTCAAACGCTGCGCCCACCTTGCAGCCATGGACGTCAACGGCTACTCAGACCCCTATGTTAAAACGTAAGGCTGACTTCAAACCCCTCACTGAATGCCATGGTGTATTCCATTACATTAGTATGGAGTAATGTTGCTACCTGAGTGATTAAATAAGGAATACACAACTTAGACTGATGGATTGCCATTTCACAAACCTCATTTCAGAACAATTTCCACATGACCTATATTTGGCGGCAATCTCCCTCTCCACCTTATTACCGGTGTTTGGTCTTAACTGGCCATTGGCTCATATTGACCCCATGAATCACCTTTTGTCACCACTCATGAGTGATAGATGGTTTGAGGTAACCCCACACAAGGTAATAGGGACAAATGAGAGCAGCTTTCACACAAGTGGAAGCCAATGTGAAACATATCACTCACCAAGATAATGGTAACAGCGTGTGTGTGTATTGACAGCCTTCAAAATGGATTGAAAGGCAGCGACATGATCTAGAGTTATGGCGTACTGCATCACGGAGGAGAGTGTTATTGCTGGTGTCATGGAGGTTCTTTGGAGTTACATTACTCATTGATGAAAGAAAGGCAATACTGTGTTTGTGTCACTGTGTGTGTGTGTGTGTCACGGTGTGTGTCACTGTTTGTGTGTGTGTGTTGCTCTGCCAGAGAGGGCAGGAAGGTCTTCGGGTTGAATGATGCACCCTGACAGAAGTTGGAGAAATGAGCTTTAAAATCCCCCCCCCTCCCCTCCCCCTTCCTTACTGGTTGTTCTCCCGAGTGTTGATTCTGACTTTGAGTTGTGTCTGGAATGAGTAAAACACTTAACAACCTCCCATCACTCACTCACTCTCACACACACACACACACACACACACACACACAATGCTACGCACGCTCGCCTCACATTAGTATACACACCAATCCCCTTCTCCTTTCTCGTCATGCCTTAAACTCTCCCCGGCTTAACACCCACCAAACCTACGCGTACATCCCTCACACATCCACATTAGTACATCATGCACCTTGTTTCATTTTGGATGCGTGCTCGCATCTTTGCCCTTTGGCGGGAGCTTTTCTCCCAGATGCTTTGTTGTGTCTGAGAGCGTGTGGGAACATACGCTCTCCGAGCTGTGGGTGGTGGGTGGAAAGCAAATGTGAATAGAGATTTCACCACACTCCTTCCAGCTGGCTTAAAAATATCCTGGGAATTTAATGACACCTCGCGAAGGGATGCTGAGCTTTTTCAATCTGTGCTGTGTTGGTGATCAGTCCTCGCACTCACATATGGTTAGTTTCACAAATAATATATTAAAGAGGTCGACATTTTGGGAAATATGCTAACTGTAAGGACTTTCCAGCTGAGAGTTGGATGAGACGTGTGGATACCACTATCTTGTCTATACAGTAAATATGAAGCTGGATTTGGAGGGTAACAGCTAGCATGGCTCTATCCAAAGGTAACAAAATCCACCTCCCAACACTGTATATCACTAATGTATATGTTCTCTTTAATTAAGCTGTAATTTAACACATTTCTACAGAGCCAGGCTAGTCCCCCCCGCCCCTCTGTATTCTCCCGTCTCCAGTCTTTGTGCTAAGCTAATAAAACGCAGGCTGTAGCTTCATATTTACCATGCAGACATGTCTCTCAGCAATTTGCACTTTGCAGCCTGTTCCTACAACAGATAATAAAACATCTTTACAACGGCCCTTCCTCGGTGTAACTTTAGTAGAATTAACCAGAAAAAAGGACAACACTCAGACAATGCAATTGAATAACAGCAAATAAATAAAAAGAGCCATACGGGTGCAAAATAAAAATCCTTCATCCTATTGAATCATTAATCATCATGCCTTACGCTGGACTTTATTATTGTCTTTTCTAAGCCTGTTTTCTTTACTGCTGTTGGTCTTTTGTCAAAGCACTGTTAATGAAAATGAAGGTGATGCATAAATAGCTAAATATTTAAATAGCTAAATATTTATTTATCCATGTTTATACAACAAACAACAACAACAATAAAGTCCAGTGTTTTATTAATCCTTAAATAAAATAGCCCTACACCTCTTATAGAATCAACCAATCAATCACCAAGCAGACAACACCGAGATGTAAACAGTATAAACTCCACCACGGCCACAGTCACACATGTCAAAAGGAAAATGAGAGCTGCAAAGGTGTCGTAGAACACACACACGCAACATGCTGCAAATCTGATGTTCTCATCTGTACGAGTGTGTTGTTGTACTCGCGTGTCTGAACGTCATTCTTGAGCCCCGCAATGTTCCCCAAAATCTGATCCAGGTTCAGCTACTATGCTCTTTCATTTTCAAAGCTAAATATATCCAGTCCACTCAGCCTCTCCAGGACCAGTATAACCAGCTTTGAGAAAAACAGCAGAAAATCCTCTCACTCATTAAAAGTAAAAGTTCCTCAGTGAAAGGAGAAATCACTTCCCTGGGTCCAAACCCACATCACCGAATTAACTATTCTGTCTGAAATCAATCAAAGTAGTCACAGCCTTATGATCCAACATGAGCATGTTAGCGTTTGGCCTGTTAGACAGACAGACCCAGCATCTACCTGTTGAGGTGTGTTTGATTAGTTGTACTTAGCGTGCCTGTCGGGTGGTGCATAACCAGTGATTAATTAAGGCAAATACAACCTTCTTTTTTTACCTGCTTTTTTGTGTTGTTCACAAACCACTAAGCACGGCCCAGTTTTCGACGACATGAACTTACTCTGACTCTTACATAGTTATCCCTGGTGCAGTCACCATTATTACTCCTCCTACCAGCAGTGCTTTGACCTGTGAAAGGTAATGACCAAACTCGTACATGATGGTATCACATTCCTCTGTCTCAGGTACCTCAAGCCAGATGTCCAGAAGAAATCGAAGCACAAAACCGCGGTGATAAAAAAGACTCTCAACCCGGAGTTTAATGAGGTAGACATGATCTCCATGTTTGTGTATGTGCATAACTGTGGGAGGGAGGAGCACATTTGGTTGAATGTAAAGAGACAGCTAATTTATATTTCTACAGTCCTCAGAGACATCGCATGCAAAGTCTCCGCAACCTTTTTGTAAGACAGCCAATTATCGCTTGCACGTGCCTCATTAGTAAGTATTTGAGAGTTCATAGCGGGAGAGAAACATGTGTGTCAGGTGGGATCTTCTGACCTTTGCTCTCACCCTCCCTCCCTCTCTATCTCTCTCTCGTTTTTCACCCAGGAGTTCTTCTATGAAATCACGTTCTCAGAGTTAGCCACCAAGACGCTGGAGGTCACGGTGTGGGACTACGACCTGGGAAAGTCCAATGACTTCATAGGTGACGTCATAGGCGGCTAATAATTTCCTGCCGTTGTCTATTTGGATTACTGATTTGCTGCTCCATTAGCAGTCCCATAATGTACCCATGGCAGATGTTACCAAAGATATTCTAAGCTGTTCTCTATTTTCTTCGACTGAGTGCAGCACAGCAGGTTGAGTTTCCACACGGTGTCAGTGACATTTAGGCTGAAAATTAGTTTTATACTACTTGCTCTATATGTGTGGGAAAGGGTGATTACATTTACACCAGTGTCTCTATCTGAATAACTTTTAATTTATATATAACTTATAATATATAATAACTTTTCCACCTCAAATTTTTTTTTCTGAGATCTTTTAAAGTCTAGATTTTTGTTTCTCACAGGTAAAATAAAGTATTTTTGTTATTTTTCAACAAACCCTATCAAAAGACAGTCACTCAATATTTTCATTCCGTTTTCCTCTCAAACAAATCCAGCTCATTTAAAGTTATTTATATTTAAACCATATTTAATCATATCTAATATCATCGGTCTCGATTTCCTTTTAAATTAAAATGCATTTCTGTATGTACGTAATTACAAAAAACTATTTCTGCTAATAAAACAGTAGGCCCACAGTAGAAAACAAAACAACCCAATAACACGAAGTAGAAGATTTTCAATAGACCAAAAAGGTGTAGGTTGAAGCCACAGATAATTACGCCTACTCTTCCTACAATACACAACCTGTTTGGCATCAAAAGTGATAACATGCCATTCTGAATACATTTCTGTATTTGCTCATTTTGAAACCGCTTCTTCTTTACACTTGCAGGCTGTTTGACACGTTTTCAGTTCCTCACTACAACTGTTACTACAACATAAATCCACGCCTTAAAGTTAAATTCTCACTGTTTGTTTATAAAAACATGCACTTTCCTTCCTTTTCTGTCTCTGCACTGGTTAGGCGGTGTGTCCTTAGGGTGTCACTCACAAGGAGACACTCTGCAGCACTGGATAGACTGTCTGAAGAACAAGGGCAAGAAGGTGGAGCGCTGGCACACGCTGACTAACGAGCTGCCTGGATCCACACTGCAGGAATGAACTGATCCTCTTCCACCGCGCTGACACAGGAGCGACTTCTTGGCGAGAGACGTTTCATCGCATGCTCTGAGGATTTTCTGCATGACTATGAAGGATTCATATCCTACGTACCTTGTCATAAATTAGATCATTATTCATAGCAACATACCCAAAGGGAGTCAGAGATCAATGCTAGAATCTTGGATCTAAATAGAGCTGATGCAAATGTAGGAAACAGTCCTCACCGCTAAGCATGATCCTTCTCATAATCATATTCATAGGGATCAATGTCCCTTTTGTGAATACAATGTCAATCTAAATGCCCCTCTGCGCCGCTTCAAACTGGTCTTGTGGCTCTCAATCTACAAGAAAAATTAAAATCGTGCAAGAAGAATTAATTAATCTTCATTTTTACGGGCTGGTTATTTATTGTTATTAAGCGCTGACATTAAAACTCCCCCATTATGACCCTCCATCTCACAGGACACATACCTCTCCCTTGCAATAATGTTTTGCCTAATGCTTCCGAAGACCTCCAAGTGGTCTTAATACTGTCGGACATTTTGTATCTATTGATCTGATTGTCATGGGACTGCCTGCAGAAAACAACAGAGACAATTGGTTCGTCTGTGTTGATGGCTCGTGTCAGTTATTTGCATGTTTGGTGTTGATGGAGCAAATATGTGCCAGGCTCTGCTGCAGGATGTTCATCATTGTGTTGTTCCAAATTCTCCTGAGGTGTATTGCTCTGATTAACTGAAGAAGTTTTTTTTTTTTATTTAATTCAAGGGTAACAGCCTTTTTTTTCTTTTTTTTTTATGTTGTTCAGTTGTTTAATGTGTCGGCTCTTATATCACAGTGTCAGTTCCTTGTTGGTGACACGCTGATGTTGACCTAATTTTGCTTCACAATCTCTGTTTGGATGTAGGAGGAGAAGAGGGATGTAATTAACAGAAAAGTTTCAGAGCAGATTGGTTTATGGAGAGCTGTGCATGGTCATACTCTGACACACCGTGAATAAAATCGTCAGCCTGTGTTTGATATCTAAATTACAAATATGAATGGTGTATAGAGCACATAACTCTCCGTGGCTGCTGCTTTACTGTGGATCACATTGACTAAGCTGCAGGTTTTATCTCGGTCTCATGTGGTTCAAGAGGCATGCTGAAATTACCAGTGGTGTTCATATGTAAATAATATATATTGTGTTTCACTTGCTTTGGGTGTTTGTCTTTTGGAACTTTAAAGTGTGCATGATTGTTTTGTTTTTTTCATAAAACGTTCCTATTGATTTATTGTGTGCATTCTTGAATTTCTATTGTATTTGCTCCAAAGTGGCCTCTTTCAATATCTAATGTGTTACGTGCAGCTCAGTGGCAATCCAATAATACTAATAATACTAGCCAATACTGCCACCTAGCCTTCAAGATCTGCAGCTGCAGCCTCTTCTAACAGTAACGTGTGCAGAAGTGATCGGGCAGAGACAAAACAAAAGCATCAGTGTTGGTTTAACACTTTACACCCGAAAACAAACACCACGTTTATGACTCTGTGATGTTTATGATGGGTCAGATTAAAATAAACTCAGTTAAGGCTTCAAACTCTTCTATGGATGACAATAAAAGCCATAATAATTAGAATCTCTACTGAATACTTGATCTTTTTAACCATCAGCTAATTATTTCAATGTATTTTTTGTAAACAGGGTCAATGCACTGAGACAGAATAGGGGCAGCTTTGATTCCACTCTTGAACTTACTAGAAACAATATAACGCTTAGTAAAAGTTGTACAAAGTTGTGACGAAAGTGAAGTAAGGAAGTTGTTAAAGATCCTTCCTGAACATGGCACGTCAGTAGGCACTGACACTGGAAAGTACCGTATTTTTTCTCCCAGCTGACTACATTTCTGGTCCCATATGTCATATATTAAATATATGTCTAACGGATGGTATATATCCAAGTATTAGATAAGAAGGCAAAATAATTTCTTTACCAAAAGATGGTGGATTGACATTTACTGGCCAGAACAGCAGACCCAGCAATATTCTCCCAGTACTCAGCAAACTGATGGAGAAAATAGTCCATTCACAAATACAAGATTACCCTGACTGTAATAGTTTAAATACTAGATCTCAACATGCCTGAAGACACAACTACTCCACTTGTTCAGCCCTAACACGCATGACAAACTACTGGTTAAAGGAGATGGATACCTCTAGGATGACAGGTGCAGTGTGACTAGATTTGATGAGCGAGATCATGATCTCTTAGTTGGTAAACTAAAATGCTATGGATTTAGATCAAGGGCCATCTCACGTATGAAGAGTTATCTTTCATGCAGAACTCAAAGGGTGTATCACAGTGGCAGCATGTCTGACCGTAAAGGGGCTCGACTGTGGCGTAACGCAGGGAAACTCTCTCGGACCACTTCTGTATTCCAGCTTTACAAATGACTTGTTTTGCATGAAGCAAGTATACAAATGTATGCCGATGATTCTACACAGTATTGTGCAGCAACAAATAGTGGGGAACTAGACAAAGTTGTATCTTCAGAGTTAATCTTCTTTGATGGGATAAAACTAGATAAATTGGTCCTAAACATCTCAGAAACCTAATCAATTATTCTGATCATCTATGCCTACACTGTGTCTGTACTTGAAGGGTGAACCTATACAACAGGAGGATAAGGTTAAGGATAAGGAGGATTAATTAATTATAAATAGCTGACCGTCATGGGTTGAGCACATTGACGGGATTTTTATCAAAATAGGCTATGGCATCTCCATGGCAACACATGTCTTCCTTTTGCTCCAGCACATATTCTAGAGCGAGTAGTTAAGTCTTTCAGTTCAAGCCTCCTGGGCTTTTGCTCACCTGCATGGCCTTCATCTAAAAGTGTACCGAGTAAAGCTGCATAAGAACAAACACAGAGAGCATGCATCGTACACTCTCATGATTACCAGTAAAGAAAAGGCATGTCTCAACAATGTCACACTCTTTAACAATAGCATGTATTCCACCAGTCAAATGTCCAAATGTTGTAACTTTCACATTTCACTAGAACAGCAGGAGATGGCCAAATCATGTTACCTCATCCATAATATTATGCACTCGAAATGCCAGTCATGGTGGCATTAATCATTGGAATAGCTACCCCCTTTACATTCGTCAATCCTAAGTTCAAATACCATTTAAGAATGCATTACTTAAGCAGCTGATCAATAGTTCAGTGTTTGTCATGCATAGCGTTTTGTTCTTATTCCCTGGTGATGGCCCTTGAGGCTAATTTATGACTAATTCTAAGACTAATTAATTACAGATGATGTGAGTGTGCAAGGAATGAATGTTGAGAAAATTTGAAGTACTGCCTCTTAATATAACACAATTAGAGGTGAGCATTAGTTAAACGTAGTGTGACACAAATGTTGTGTAAAGTATGTATTTGATGAATATGATGTACCCTCAAGAGGATTAGCTGGTGCCATTTACATCAGTTAATGGGGATCCTTTTAAATAGATAGAAATGTAAATGCCTCTGAATTTACAGCATCAAATAGGAAGGATTACTAAGGAACTCTGTTGCTATCCATCCATCCATTCATTTACTACCATATTTATTAATTTGAGGAAACAGACATGAAACACTACTGATGTTTTTTCCTTTTTTATCAGCATCCCGTAACATTCTGTTGATCTCTGCAACATTTATTGAACTGTTTACTTGTTCCTTTTGACAGGGAGGTCAGAGGTCAGGACATTGGGATGTTTTTGAGACGAAGCCCAGAGTATATTGAAAGAGCGTTGCTGTGAGATGCTGAGAGAGTCTGAGTCAGAAGCAAACTTATGGACATTGAGAAAGAAGCTCGGTCTAGACTTTAAATAGAAGATGGAAAACACACAAAGCTCTTTGCAGGGGTGCTGTTTCTGATTATTGTGTATTTTCTTGTGTATCCTGAGTGGGAGGTTGGAGTGGGAGTAAACACAGATACAGAACATTGAACAGTCCAGGTCCATTTGTAAAACAAGAATGTGTCTCTGCAGATAAAATAAATCTAATCTTATATATTTTAGAAAGCTGCTTTGCTCAATGACCTAACTGGAGATTACTGTTAAAACTTGAGTACAGTAAACATTCGGTTTTCAACCTTTTTCAAGTTCATCTGAAACATTACAAGATATGGCCACCTAGTCATAAAGATGATTAATACAATTTAAAAGATCAACAGAAGTTGCAGCAACATCTTAAAGAAGGCTTCGCCATACAAAGTAATATACAAAAGAACCTAACTTTTTAGTGACACAGACAGACGCATATAACTATTAAATAATAAGTTATTTTCACTCAGGACGGATTAATCTAAAATCCAGTGGTTTAGCAGATTTCTGTGAAGCCACAAACCTTTATTTGAAACAAAGCCGTGTCCTCTCTAGAGGGATGAGCACCAGCATTACTGCTGACTGGGAAAACACATAATGGATAACAACGAGAGCTACGAGCAGAACATTATGTCACACAATAGTAGAACTACAACCCCAAACATCTGTCTGTCTGATGCTCTGAAATGGATTTGGTTTGAATAAACATTCAAGATATTCTTTGTTTTGTGAGAATAAGAGATGTATGAGAGTTATTTCAGCAAATGATTATTGCGTAACTATTAAAACTACAAATATTTGTTTCAGCTGAAGTCATCTTTGCATTGTCATGACAATAACACTGGCAGCACAATAACCTATTCAGTGTACTTAAAGGCTGCTGCTGAAGATAAAAGTGGAATGAAGACACCACAGAATGGAAACAAACTGTGAGCGTTGATATGAATATTATAGTGATATTTCACCACAGAGATCTGAATCCACTCTGTGATGATAAGTGGTTTTCATTACCCTAAAGAGACGATAATGAGCTCATTACTGCCACCTATCCAGGAATGTGATAGAAAGCAGAGAGATGTACAGTACAAATGGGCCAAATATGAGCCTGAAGCGCACATCATATTTCAATTAAGCTTCATGTAGATATTCTCATTTATAATACAGTTCATGAGTAGATTGACATGAATTGCCTAGATATCCGGATCCCCCTCCCCTCTTTCTTCACATGCTTATTAATGTGGAATTTTGTTTGCAATTATCTGTGCAGAATGGACAATTACTCATTTTGAAACTGGAAAAACAACATTTCTGTTGTACATACAGTACTTTCATCTTGTAATTTAATTTGTATTAATACATACCAGGCGTTCAAACACAGCATTCAAAATATGTTTTCTGAACGGAACTGAGCCTTGTTAATGTTAAGTGATTTTTCAACTGTGACAAGTAAAAAAAAAAGTAATTTTCACTTGTCTTAGCAGTAAAGGCACAGATGTAACAAATAATATTGATTATGGCTTCATTCCATTCCAAGATTATTATTAAGCCCTGCCAGCTCATTAATAACATTAGCCACACAATTATGACTGAAAGATGAATAGAAACTGGAGCTGATAATTCACTGTGTTGACAGTAACAGACAGCTGTCACTGGATCCCTTTCAAAGTGAGCCGTTAAACAGACTGTTTTCACTTTCCTCTCTCTAATTAGAAAATCCACAACAATCCATCGAAGCATTCATTCACACTCGTAATAATTTTAGTTCGGCACCAGTTCGGTTTGCAAATTAAGCAGGCACTAATAGAACAGCATCGCCACAGGTCGGTATATCTCATTATCTGATGGACAGGATGATCATGATGCATCCAAACGCTGCCAAGCTGACTCACAGCCTCAGTGTTTACGTGACCCAGCTGGATAATCCCTGACCCACTTACTGCATCTGGATGTGACTCTGTCTGGTATGCTGATCCTCTGCCGAGCCACAAAGCACTGTATACCTACTGTAAAATTAGCTGAGTACAAAGAAAAATATCTTTGGCTGTCAAAATGTTAACATTGGCGTGAGGGAAATTTGCTGTTGTCAGACTTTGTGAGTGCTGTCATATTTCTGCAAAGGTAGTTGATTTTGTATCTCTTTGAGCAAAGGAAATGTTGCTTTATGAAAAATATGACATGAATTCATATACTCAATATAGTCATGTATATTTTGCAGTATTTTTTATGTTCGTTATTACAACAGAGCACTCACTTCACTAAAAGCTATGCTTCTCTTTATCAAGCCAATTATAATTTCCATACAACATATTTAAACAGAACTTTACTTCTCAATTCATCGATTAATCATTTGTTCTATAAAACATCAGAAAACAGCAAAAGGCATCCATCACAATTTCTTTCAAACATCTTGTATGTAGCAAATTTACTAAAACGTAAGACCATGAAAAGAACTCTTTGGCACACAAAAGTGTATGATACTTTAATGATTTGTTCAGCAAGATGATCTTCACAAATGAACACCACTTTTATGATTTTTGAAGCGTGAATGCAATCGGCAGAAGTAAAAGCTGATGGTATATTATGTTAAGGCTTTAAACGAACTACACCAGGGTAACATGAACAAGAGTATACACAACGAGGCTGTTAAGACAAACTAGTCGGCGTGATGACGTTTTGTACTCTCATTTAGCCACTTGTGAGCAAGCACTTTTAAAAAAAAAAAAAATACTTAAAAGCTTCAAAATTCACGAGAGTAACATCTATTTGATTTAAAAGGGGAAAAAAACTATCTTAAATGCACCAACCTAACACATCTCCTGCATCGAGAGAACACAAACCGAACAAATCATTCCTATTAGTGCATTTTAGCATCAAAGAACAATGTTACTCAACGTGTCAGTCACTCATCAGTCAGATGTGACAACCAACCACTAAGAGAATGTGAAGAGCATCCCCAACTGGGATTTCATGTTAGCAACTAAGCTAACTACCACATGTTGTAGCCTAGCTAAGAAAAGAAAAAAAACAATCCAACCTAACTATAGCTCTCCCTTTATTCATTTTAATGAGAGTGATTATTTTATTATAAACCCACTGTGTAAAAGCCTCGAGGAGAAACACAGAATAGCTGGATATTTACATTTTTGGCATTAAAAACACAAAAAGTCCCCTCACCTCCTGAAATGACCGTGGAAATGACCTTTGAGGTGACCTCTGACCCCAATTCTGAAAGTTTCAGTCCCAACCTTTTTAATAGTGCCCTCTAGGAACTTTCTGTTTAGTGCTAATTAGCACATGTTAACATGCTAACTCTTAACTAACATGACGTTAGTATTTAACTCCATGCACTGCTGTGTCTAAGTACATCGTCACTGACTGGGTAGCATGACTGTGGACTCTTATCTCTTTCCTTTAAAAAATACTTTTTAAACGATTAATCAATTATCAAAACAATTACTTTTCCTGTCTTGATCGTGGCAATGCTAGTTTAAATAAAAGGTATGCTGTTGTTAATGTATCAGTTGGCCATTGTGATGCAGAACATGCAGCACTGTTAAATGTTAACCACTTTCAGTTTGGGTCTATAAATATATAACTAACGATAAAAACAGAGGGCCGACTTGTTCTTTATGATATTCCCAAAAATATTGCTCATTCACTGCTCTTGTTATGAATGCACATACATTAAATAGCCAGTGTAAGCAGCAAATAGTAATAGCTTTAAGGGTTTAAAAAACCTCAAAGAAAATAATGAGGTATGTCTTTACTTTTGCTTTGATTTTGTTGAAGTCATCTGAGACTTTAGCTCTCAGTGTATTTCCTCAGCTCAGGGCCTCTTCCTTCAGCATTTTGCTCTTCCTGCTGCCTGAAAACAGCATGCACTTTCAATCCCTTCAGCTTACACACTGTAACAGTACGGACAACTACATTAATACTTCCCCGGCTCAACTGCTAAACTGCAATCTCTTCTCAGTGGCTAAGCTCTCTGGATATTGCTCACTTCTGACACTTATTTTCCCCCCACAAAAACCACATCTCTTTAATCTCCACTGCTGGTCTTTATCTCTCAAAATACAAAGAAAACACATTCCATGCATTTTGTCTTTATTATGAATGTGCTGCAGAAGTATAATATTCCAAATGCCAGTTAGTCTTTGTAATTTTCATTTTATATCGTCAAACATTAATAAAAATCCACAACATGCCAATAACCACAAAGATTATAGAAGCCTGGTGGTAACACAATGACTGTCAATTTCTGTGCCTATGTTAGACCATAACTACTTAATGCTAACTCATATCAACTATAGAATTATCACAATATTGAGATTTAAATCTGTAGAATACATCAATTGTTGATTACAATTCAAGTTACATATTAAGCACTAACCGAGGATCATTACAGAACATTTTCTCTTGGTGTGAGCTCATGATTTCAGTTTCTGCACATGATTCAAAATCCAAGGTATAATAAATAAGGACAGTCTTATCCATTCTTCATGAAACCCAGTTGTTTCAGATCACAGTGAGAATCACAGGTAGATTAAGATTAGAGGTTAGTAAAGGATACATAGGAAATATATAATCATAATAATAACATTGATAATAATAAATCAGATTTTAAAAGTAGTTCTCAGCATAGTGCTGTTCATATCTCACACCTATAAAACCATGTTTGGACCAGTATTTTACAAATTCAAAAGACAGCATCACACTGTGTGTGAAAACAAAATGGGCACATAATTAAGCTGTTCATTGCTGTTTTAGGGATTTTCCAAGGAACAAAAAACCCCACAATATGTCTGGCTTGAAAGTACAGGCTACCTGTGGATGCAGACTGAGGTTACAGCCACCAACGTTGACTGCAATCACAAGCTATTTAATTTGTTAACCAAATATTGATTCGCATATGCACATACAATGCTACCATCATCTGTCAACTGTGGCGCGGCACTTCAAGAGCGTCACATTATGAAGTCCCGTTTCAAAATGATTTTTTACAAACATTAGAAAAAGATAGGTTATAGATGTAGCACAATTAGCTTCACTGTAAAAGGAATGTGTTGCTACAGTGTGTTAGTGTTTTTTGTGAACATGTACCCTACCCCAGCTCACAGTGGTCAGTGGTGTCAGCGGATATATATATTAAAGTTGCAGCAGAGCAAAAAACACTTTTCCTCTCTACAACATTGCTGTGATCATTTGGGTCTTTACAAAGCAAGGAACTTTCCTTCTACATTTTTTTTTTTTTGGCACACATTTTCCTTGCAGTGATGACTGTGCCTTCTGTGTGAGACTTTCCATAATCCCTTCCAGTTTAGCACCCGTAGCTAGTCCTTGATAAGCCTCTTTTTCATCCTCTTTTGCCACCCATACTCACTCTCAAACACAAGATGTATGGGCAGGAGAACCACGGAGAAGAGTCAGAAACAAGAGGACATACTGCGATTCAAAGTGTTTCTTCTCTGCGAGGGAATTGGGGGAATTTCTGCTCTGTGATTTCAACGCAACCACAAATCCCAGAGCCTCTCCATGTATCCGAGGGGATTTAACGGCTAGCTGAAGCTCTGATGTGTCCTGTCTTTGGCTGCAGTGAAGGCTGGATGAGGGCAGACATTTTGTTGCAAGTGACGCTGTAGAGGGGAGGCAATCCTTCCCAGTTTCACGTTCTAGGACCACCTCCAATGGTCTCCCCAATCTCGAGTCCACCTTGTCCGAGTCAGTTCTGTGGGTGATGATGGGAAGCGTTTCTCGAGAATCGACGAGAATACGAAGGGGCTGATGAGACTGTCTACTCCCTTCTCCATCTAACAGACAACCCCCTACCCCCCTGACTCAGAGCAGCAGTATTTGCATATTTTATTTTCTTCCATTAGCAAAAAGGGATTTATATAGATTACAGAAATACAAGTAAGCACTGTATATTGGATGCATATTTGTCACACATCCAGGTAATGACTAGGCGGTAAAGACGGTGGTGCAGGTGCGGGCCAGACGGTCAGTTGCCTTATCCAGTTTCATCCTGGGATGAAACTCAGGTTTTCACATTTACTAAAAAAAGAAAAGGAAGTGTATTAGTTGAAGAGCTATATATTCTGCAACTTGATATGGATGTATAAACTTTCACAGACCACAGAGGACAAGTTATGTAATGAGAAAAACACGGTTTGTTGAGTCCCAGAACCCTTAAAGTTGTGTGTATAATTGCTCTACCAGCCATTACGTTAATTAGGACATCTCTTGGCTTAATGAGACCCAACGGGCTGCATTCAAAAGCAAGAGTACAGATACGTATCTGCTTGAACTGAAGGGTAAAGACAAATAATCATTTAACTGACTGACCCTTCATGTATATATTTAAACACACAGGACTGCAAAAGACAAATACTAGTCCCTTTCTTTACAAATCTCTAATAAGTCATATTCACTGATCTGTTAACAGAATCCCTTTATTTGGTACAATAAATGTACATTTGTCTTGTGAGCATGTCCACAACTCACACACAGACAGACATTATATATATATACGAATACATATGGTACAGGGAGAGCAAGAATTCACATTTCGTACAAGCAAACAGGGCAAGGCATACAACAGAAAGTGAATTTCACAGGTCACTCTACAGATAAACACACAGCAATCTGAGGCATGCAGTTGATTACAGCTGGAGGCCACCCGTGCAAAGAAAAAAGAAACATGTCGGAAAATGTAAATTTGATAAAAATGCTCTGATCTTTGTGAAGAGTTGACCGTTCCTAAAGTGCCACAGTGTCTAAAGACTAGTGTGGGCATTGTAACTTGTGCAATATTGTGCAAACATGGGTAATAATGTCAGTGATTACAGTCAGATTGTGCTAACAGGGCAAAATATTATACTGTGATGGGATACAGGGTGACAGGAGCAGGTGTTTGGGCCCGGAGGATCAGTGGTAGCAGGGCTATTGCTACAAATTCAAGAGGGACGAATCACTGCACACAGGGAGGGGAGGGGGAGGGGTAAAAAAGTGAGATTAAGGTAAAAAAAGTGAGATTTAAAGGTCAGATTTGGGACACTCACTAGCCAGGTTGACAATGCAGGCGATGATAATGACCGTCCCTCCTACGAGTGACACCACGGACAGCATCTTGGCCACACGTCCCAGGCGCACAGCGCCGTCCAGGTTCCCCTGCTCGAGACTATTCTTGGACTGAAGGAGAAGGTTGAACCATCTGTTAGCTGTGGTTTGATAATGGTGCCTATTAAGAGAGAACAAACACAGACAAAAGATCCTGTTCTCACCATGATGGAGTAGACAAATCCCACAATGTTGATGGGCCAGACGGGGCAGAAGCAGGCCAGCACAGATAGGAAGAGGTAGTCTTTGACCTTGGTCCGGTCCAAAGGTGGGTTGGTGGCGATGCTGGAGTGGCGAGAGATCGACGGCCTGGGCGAGAAGGCGGTGTAGCCGATGGAGCTCGCCCTGCTCCCCTTCCTGGTCTTGTTGTGATGGGGGTAAGAGATGGAGTGCTGTCTTCTGGGAGGAGTGCAGATGACCGGAGATGTGCTCTCTGCGTGCGTTGGGTGGATCCCATTACCTACACATGGGGGACGAAAAAGGATGGGCAAATGTTTAAAACATTGGAGGTAAACACGTGTACGTGTACGTGTGTACGTGTGTGTTCTTTCATGCACTTGAACTTGACTTTCCCTGGGTGAGCTGACTAAGCAGCTGCATGACCCCCCCCCTCCTCCCTCCCTCCCTCCTCTCCGCCTTCTCTCCTCCATCCACCCGCTGCCTTAACGGGAGGTCAAACTCAGTCACTTACTGTTCCTCAGCTTCTCGTTGATGACTATGACTAGCTCGTCTTTGGATTTGCTGCGGGGAGGCCGTGTGCAGACCGGGCTGCTGCTGCTGCTGTGGATGAGTGGTTCCGCTCTGACTGGTGGGCATGGCACAGAGACGGCGGCTTGGCTCGACAGAGAGTCCTCCTGGTCCAGCAGCGACGGTTGTTCCTCCTCTGACCAAATGGTGGGGTCTGGCATCATGTTCACAGCCATGCTGACAGCAAAAAAAACTAAGCCTTTGTTTGTGGTCCAGTCCTGTGAGTGCTGCCTGTAGTTCACCTGGGGAACCAGAAAATGGTTTTAAGCATCTTTATGAACAGAAGATGCCTCCTCCCATCGGTTTAGGGACTGTACAATAATGATTGTGGTGGGAAAGAGGGATTTAAAAAGGGAGGAAGGAAAGATATTTTATTTATGCTGAAGAAAGGGTTCCAACTTTTGGGCAATAGCAGTGTTTAACTTTTTCTCAACCCCAAAGTTAGATTTTATTTCATTCTAAATAAATAAACATAAAATACTTAAATTATGAATAATGTATGCGACACAGAATATTATTGTGTTTTGCAATATGAGGACAACACTTGTGTCTCTGTATCAGGGTTAATTTTCCTCATCAAAATCAACTAGATTTTAATAAGATTATGTTTAGAGAATCAAAATAGACCTGACTCTTTGTAATTACAGATCTAATTTGATATTTCTACAGAACTTATTTTTCTCCAGCCTACTGGAGCTCCTACCTTCACGTTGATCTGCTTAACAGAAAGCAAATCTACAGTTAAGTTATATGTCTAATATTTTTTATAATTTTTAATTGAGTGACCATCACACATATCGGTTCATGATTAAATCATTTCTTGAATATTCAGTAAACAGGGTACATCATTTTGTTGTTTTTCATAATTTTGGCCATTGCTAATGTGATAATTATGAAAAACATTATTCCATAAAAGGGAAACCGTGTTTACAGTTCTTTGGGAATACTACTACATTTGTCAAAACATCCGTTTAGCTTTATGTGGATCTGCGCAAAAGCTGCATTAGCGGCCACCAGTCTCCAACCGAACTGCCAGTGGTCGAATAGCATTGTGGGTAATGTAGGCACTGGGTTTGGACAAGGAAGAGGAATGTGTGAAATAAAATAAAAGACTAAATCTGATTATTCAGCATCAGTTTTGATCCGTGTAATAAGAGTGCAATGCTAAATCAGAGGAGAAGGCTACTCTTTTGAGATTTAAATTAAAATTGCCCGATAACGGAAATTATGTTATTGATGGCAAATTTTTCACCGAATGTCTTGTTATTCAGAAATGTGTTGCATTTCTTTTTCCAATTCAAGGGAAGGTCCAAAGAAAAATATCAATGCTGCTGGGGTTATACTTTATAAAATAGTGAATCAAAAGATTCAGCCCACCCTTCTCACTATAATAAACAATCAATAAAAACATTCTGCTTTAGCTGATTTACACTCCGAGTCCAAGCGCAATATCACCACATGCCTCTTAATCCACCTCGCGTCACATCTATGATCACTCCTTATGTCATGGCGAAGTGTAAATGAATAGATTGAAGGTAAACAGATAAACAACACGTCTCCCAGTAACAGCAGCCCAGCTCTCAGGTAACAATGAAATCAGGTCACAATGACACGGGGCGCACAAAGGCATGGCAGATGGAGAGCAGGCGCCTTTCAAACCATAGTAGCAGCCATCTCCGTGCAGGTGTGTAAATACCATCATTTCACCGTGTGTGCACAAGAGCCAACAGGCATATGGTGGCCGGTTTGTTGGGCACAGTACAAAAGAAAAAGACAGCATAAAATAAAAATAATGAGGACAAAGGAGAAATCCTGGGATAGACGAGTGAAAGAGGAGGGGGCATTAATTAGCCTGCTGCTCATCATTTGGATGATGAGCAAAAAGAAAAACATACAGCTTGCATTGGATTCTTGCACGTATATTAAACCATAACTGAAAAGAAATTGAGCATTTTAAAAGCAATACCAGTCGGACAGACGGTGGCTTTATGAATATGAAGCAAACTGACCTGTTTATTCCAGCACCCGTCTCAACGCAGCCGGAGCGTGCCTAGTTTAGACATCGTTATCAGGTGCAAACAAATAAATAATCAGACACGACCAAGCATCTCCTCTACGGCGGCGACGAGCGTGTGAACGTGCGCTGCTTGAGCAAAATCCCACAATTCGCTTTTTTCTATGTGAAAGCTGGAGAAGCGGAGGTGTGGCGCCTCGTTCCAGCGCAGTGTGCCGGGATGGATGAGAGTCTCCTGGACGGAGTCAGGGTGGGGGGTGGGGTGGGGGGGTGAAAAGTGAAATCGAGGAGGAGGAGGAGGAAGAGGGGGAGGATGGATTAAAGCGTCCTTTTCTCCTTAACCAAAGAAAACTGCTTTCCACACTCCATATGTGTCCACTGAAGCTGCGTCACATCAGCCGGTGATGATAATAAAAACGTGTCCTCGTGTCTCCGCCTCGCAGAGGACAAAAGTTCAAAAATTAGGCCAATTAGGTTTTTAAAAACAGAAATAGGTGATAACTACCTCCAAAACTGGGTGGTTGATTAATGAGGGGATACATGTGCATGGGGTATTGTGAACGTGACCATCAGATTTCTTCATGGCGATGAAATAAACACAAACATTCAATGACACGTGAGATGTTTATTAAAAAGCAGCAGTGCGCCGCCAGCTGGAACACAGTAGTAACTACAAAAACATCTTAAGATGAAGCATACAATGCAAAAAGCTTGACATAAATGATATGATAGGAAAAAAAAAAAAAAAACACATTTAAAAACAAGAAGAAACAAGTCACTTCCCCATGGCGCTCAGGATGTTTGCCTGGTGAAACAAAGAGAGTGAATATTAGTTGAGAGAAAACGCAAGCTCATCACTAAAAGCTGCATAATGTGCAAATACTCTCCATCACCTTGAACGCATTATTACCACGGCCATGCTAGCGGCTCTGGAGATGGAAGCCAACTATCTCCCAGTGACAACTTGCTCGAGTTTAGTAGTTACAATGTTCACCTTATTTACCATGAAACAGTAAGAACAGCGGAGACTGATGAAGACATTATTTGTTTTGAAGGCATTAACTCCGCCCTTTTCAAGATTGCGGCAATGTGAGCCGCCAAAGAGCCAACCCGCGGCCCCGCTGCTCGCCGCGCTCAGAGGTCACCGTTACCGTAATTACTCTAACACGGGACCACGGGTTGGCACTATTCGGCTCACGTTACTGCAGTTTCACACGCGTGGCCTCCCGGTGAAGTCAAAACGTGAAAGGCTCGCTGTGACGGTCAAGCGAACACAAACACAACGAGTAATCGTTCCAGGGGATTCTACGTGAATAAAAACATAGTTATGGATATTATACTTCTGCTAATAGATCCACAGAAATGCTGACCATCAAATAGTTTTCAGTAGGACCAAGGTGGTGGAACATAGAAATATTATATTTCAATAGGTAGAACAACCGACTATGGCAGACCCTCCCACCCCCACAAATATTTAACACAACACTTGGCTTACCTTCATGAAGGTGGAAAATCTCTTTGCAGTCATACCCTCAACTTTCATCACATCCTCCATCTGCAAATTAGCAAAGAATAATTAAAGTGACTGAAAAGTCAGAAAAACAAGATAAAGTATCGCTGCGGGGGAGTTACAGATTAAAACCAGATCTGTGCTCGACATTTCCTCTACTAACCTTTATGAAGAGACCATGGAGCTCCCTGCAGCCCAGGATGAGCTTTGCCTTTTTGTCTCCGATCTGCTGCAGGCCCTTCAGCTCTTTGAGGGAGCCCGTATTGAGAACATGCAGGATTTTCTGTCTCGAGTGCTCCAGCACAGACGTGTCAAGTTGGAATTCCCAACCAGTCTCCATAAAGTTCTCTTTACCATCTGGAGGCTGAGAGAGAAGAGATACATGCAGTATAAAGTTAGACTAGTCTACATGGCATTTTACACAATTATAGAAAATGTACATGGAAATCTGTTCTTTAACTGTCAAATTGTATACATCATATTGGCTTAGAGGAGAGGTTAATTTTGACCTAATAAATGTGACGTTGCAGCATCAGTCGAGACAAAAAACAAATTGAGCCTAATGCACTACGTCAGCTTGTATCTGCTGCTTGCAAGTCTGCAGATGTGTCAAGCTAAGTGCACAGTCAAGGCTTGAATGCTGACCTCAACCAGGTCTGAAATCTTCCCCCCTTTCTTCTTGACGCAGACGGACTGTTTTTTGACGACGGCAAGCTGCTGAAGAGGCTGGAGCTGCATCACTGATGGGGAGGAAACCACACACAAATTAATGATTCATGCTATGCTACACGTTAGAACACAAGCTGTCAACAATGAAAGTATTAGCACTGGGGGAAGGCATTGAAAGGGTTAAATTTCATACGTCGTTTGGGGTCTAGTGAGCTTTCAAAAGGTATCTGTCTCACTCCCACTGCTGAGGGCTTTAAAAATAATTCTTCCTCATCGTCATTGGATACATTCTATATTGTAGACGGAGCTCTTGTATCACATTGCAGCTCATCAATAACGCCAGTGATTCAACATGATAGAATTAGTGGGTGACTACTCTTTAGGAAAACATTAACAGAAGATGATTACAGAACAGGAAAAAGGTTTTTCCAAGATAATTGTTTTCCACATAGCTCTTCCTGAGTCTAGGGCAATTTAAAGACAGTAGTATCTGATATGTTTATAGTCTTAATATGGTGATTCTCTGCATGTGTTCCCCACTAGATGAAATTAAATACATTTATATTTCACTGTCAGCTAAATCAATACAACTTGAAGGTAATTGTGCATAGGCAAGTTACATCTCAATGAACTCAGCCAACATTTCTAACCGACCTTGTAGGGGCTGGACCACAGCCTGCTGCTTATGGGCTTTTGTGGCAGTGGACTGCTTTCTTTGCAGAGGAGCTGTGCTGTTCTTGAAAGCAGGCTCATGTTTGGCATTGGACTTTTCACCATCCAAACGACTGAATAGCATGGCCTTGCTCTCAAACTCCCTCTGCTTCTCTTTGAGCTCCTGTTAAAAAAAAAAAAAAAACAACAGAGTGGAAAGGTTGGCTATCAAATATCCATGAGGAAGAGTTGATCGATCAGTTTAAAGATCTGACAGTACCAGCATCTGGTCAATGTGTTTTCACCTGGATCTCCTGGCGAGACTGGGCTACATCTTTCAGCATGCTGAGTTTATCTTTGTCCTGGCAGTTCATCATCAGCTTCTCCAGAGCTATTAGTCTATCCATCACTGAAGGTTCTGACAAACTGAGAAACACACGCAAAAACAAAATAAGGGAAGAGGAAAAAGTAGGTCGACAACGAGGGCTGGCAGTATGGGCAAAGGCTTTGAAATGCACTCAGAAATCAAAAGGGTGAGAAATACAAGTTGATGAGATTCATGACGCAGACAGATTCATACACATAACAGATGGCAAGGAAGCAGTGTTTGTATCGTTCCCAAAGAGGCCCCAGTAGACAGCAGCTGTAGCCAATGGGAGCACTGCAGAGAGAGTTGCTTTTAGACAAGCTATACAACCGTGGCCCACTGAATTAAGGCTATGGCTTGTTGAAGTTGCTGTAGTGTGGACTGAATTTAATGTGGTGGCTTTGGGCAGGTGCGTACATTCACTTTTTGCAGAGGCAAACATCCCAATTCCTAAGTATGATTAGTCAAACAATAATGGGTGTGTGATCTTTAACCTGTTAAAATGTGAAGGCGGTGAGGAACCATCCTGTTCAGTTTTCCTCTCGTCTTTCTGCCTCTTCTTCTGTGGCTCAGTGCCAGACCCCCCTGCCTCGTGGTCTTCTCTGGCCCGCTTCACTGGAGATGAAGGTAGAAGGGAAATTAAAAGTTTAGTATTCAGTGCACTCAGGCAACACTATTTGTGGGGATCTCTGGAGTGTAAAGCAATTCAGATGAAGATGGCACAGCATCAGTCAAGGCTGCATTGCAGTGCCAGAACTAAAGCACATGGGAGAACAGCATCACAAATGTATTTAAGGCAATGCTATGAAAAAAGAAATAGCTAACTTCAGGTGTCAGAAACAAACATTTTAAAAATGACATCTATCATGCTCATACACGGCTGATTGTTTACTCTTAGTCCCCATCCGCTGGGGTTGTGACACAGGTGCCCCCTATTGGCCAACTCATTCTGTTAGAGCTTCCTCATCTCGGCCCATTACATTTCCTTCTATACTTACAGGCCATCTGAATAAGATAGGAGAGTGCATGTCTCACTCCGTTTTACTCACCTGGCACAGCCACAGTTTCACAGGTGAAGGGCTTGTTCACGATGAGCTTGGATTTGGAGGCAAAGTTGAGTGCACTAAACGTATCAAAATAGTATTTGTACTCGGGTGCAATATTGGTGATCATGACGGAGTGTGCCGAGCCACCCAAAGAGTCCTGTAGCATCCGTGTCAGTTTACTGTCTCTGTACGGCACGCGGACGGCAGTGCCCGAGTTAAGAGAGTCCACGACCTTGTTGAGAGTAAAGAGAGACAGGTTGATGGCACCGCTCTCCTTCAGGCGGATGCCCTGGTTGCCGGTGCGACGGTTGTCCTCAGATCCAGCCAGGTCTATCAAGTACAGCTTTCCCGTCTGTTGTCTGTGGGGCACGACACGCTGAGTCCGAACAACCTAGACCGGACAAGATTAACATTTAAAAAAAAGGGGTAATGACACAGGTCAGACATGACAGAAATGCCAGGGAGGGAAGACAAGGGGGTGGATACAATTTTATTTTATTTCTTTAAAAAAAAAAAAAAAAAAAGGGACAGTTCCAGAACCAGAATCAAATATGCATATCTAAAAATACATACTCAACTACACCCGCCAACCGGATGGACGGGCAGAAGGAATCATGAGTCTGTACTCGATACTGCTAGCTCACTTAGCAGCACTGAGCTAACTAACATTACAGCTCAGGATAACGGCATTCACGTTTACATCTTGTGCTATCGCGAACAGGAACACGAGCTGCTCGTCCACGAGTAGATGCCTGCTTCCTTCTGCTCAGCGATATGGTTGGAAGGTGTAGTTTGGTAGAAAGAATCTTATCTTGTGGAACCGGGTCAGGATTTTTTTGAAAAGAATCAGATGTATTTTTTGGACGCTTTGAGTGCCATCCGATTGCTTTATAATGAAAATAATTCAGGCAAGTCTAACCAAAACAATCTAGATTGATAAATAGCACTACAGGTACGAATAAAAATATGTATTTTTGACTGAGGTGAACGGTCCCTTTAAATAAGGTAACGGTAAGCAGCAAAAGAGGCTTTTTTGATAAATGTGACACATTGTATATTCAGCAACACAGCAAAGGACGTTAGAATGTCAAAAGAAATGAGAAAGTTATGGTAAGGACAGCAGACACCAGTTTGTTTCCCTCCCAGAATAGTCCCAGAAAGCCCAGATGTTGCTAGTGGGAGTGTTGCAAGAGATAATTGATTTCTGCCCCAGCTACCAAATCCTGACCTACGGCTCAGAGGCCAGGACCTGATGCTGTTAGACTATCCACTGGATATCAGCAGACAGACCAGTTCAATGATTGATTCTCAAAGATAATTGTAAATGAACAAATAGTCTTTTCTTTGAGTTAATCAGATTACATATCAAACCTTGATGAGGAGGACAGCGTGGCTGCGGCTGGAGCGCTGGTTTAGTTTGGTAGAGGCTGTAGTACGATTGAGGCTGGCAGGGACAAATAGTTTGTCAAAATCTGAGAAGCAGGAGATGGTTGTGTGAGTGAGGCCAGGGATAAGGATGTTCTTGTCCTTGTCTTCTCTGATTGGTAAATCCAGGGAGCTCGGCGATAGAAGATCTAGCACCTGAGAAAAAACAGATTATACATTGTCAAACATAAAAAAAGCACTTGACTAAAAAAACCACAGATGCTTTAAAAACAGGAAAGAAATATACTATTGTAATGGGAAAATATGTATGTGACTAATAGAAAATTATATGAGAGTCTATTAATTAAGGACTTTGTTAATAAGAGGTGCGTGTGTAACTGTTGGACCTTTAAACTAGAAACCTGTGTTCCGGTGATTTTTCGGAATGTAAGATAACAGTGTCCTCTATCTCGATGTTTGTTTGGGGCAAGATACGTTCAAAGATGATTACATCTCGAAAGCTGTATAAAGTGTGTTGTGACCTGTAGAATGTTGAGACATTTGCTGCGGACTGCAGAGCGTGCAGTCGTTGTGAAGCTCTCCCTTGCAAGAATAAAAGAGGACAAGGACAAACTTGATTTACTAAAGACTTTATCCAATTTCTTAACTTTGGCTTCTTCTCCTGATTAAGGTACAAATCTTCCACTACACTATCAAATGACTGGCAAGAAACAAAGTGGATAGAAACGGTAGTAACGTTTTTTAAAAAAAAAAGGTGGAGAAGTTTAGGAGCACCATTATGAGAAGGGTTTGAATTAAATCTAGAAGTGGCCATTTCTTACAATATAATTGTCAAATCATTAAAAGAGAAAAATGCAGGTGGTCGTCAGATTTTATATTAATTTTCAATATAAGAACTAGCTTACACATTATTGATGACATCTTATGGTTGAAGTATGGCCACCTTCTAGTTATCAGTAACAAATGCCAGAGATGGGCTGTCGAATGCAACGAGATGTTGACGGATTGTTCACATAGTATGTGCGCGCAACTTGGATTTTTAACTCCTCTCAAAAACCTTGTTTCACTTTTTTACAACATTAAACCATTTCATTAGGACAGAAAACATGAAACTACCGGGTCACACTGTACTGCCAACCATTTATACCTTTTCATTGTAAATTTCCAAATAAGACATGCCAATGCTGTAGTCCCATCCTTCATTGTCATCCTTAGCTTTGACAAGCTTGCAGACCTCGCGAACAGCTCGGGGGATCACACCTGGCTGATCTGAACTGCCCATCATGGTGTGGGTCTTACCTGTAAAGGAGAGCGTGGTGAGTTAGTGGGCAATAAATGCCATTTGGAAACCAAGCAATTCATTAACAAAAGGAGTTAACGTTAAGAGCAAATTGTGTCTACATAAACATTATAGGTCAAATAAAAAAAGGCGACAAAGAGGGTGAAACATCTTAAGATGAAGTATTTTGACTGGTGAATTAATTGCATTAAATTGTAGTTCACATAATGCATGACCATCTAAAATCCCACTATTCATTTCACATACATTTATACCATTAAGAGAGATGTTGAGTGAAAATTGGAGCCTAGATTCGCCTTGATTATAATCTTAGAATCAATATTCAACCAAGTAAACAAAAGCACAACTTGACACCAATATTGCATTGACATACCAGCTCCTGTGGGTCCATAGGCAAAGACACAGGCATTCTGTCCACTCAGTACGTGAGACAGAATGGGCTTCACCGACGACAGGAACACTTCTTGCTGTGTCGTTTGCTCACCGTGAAAAGCGTCAAAACTGTTGGGACAATAACCACAGATATCAAGGAGAATAGAGGAGAATAAATGAGAACAGTTAGGTGCCGAGACGCCGAGGACACTGACTGGTATTTGACTGTTTCCGTCGCGTTTCTCCAGTTGATTATCTCCAGGTTCTGCGAGTCCAGGCCTTTAACACACGGACCCTCGTCCTTCTCCTCGGGGATGCCCATGAAGGGTCGCAGACGAACTGCCACCCGGACCCTGGACGTCTTCTTGTTTGCTCCATCGGACACCGCCACGCGCTGAGGCATATTTGACCTAAAGTTACTTATAAACAAGGACAACACACGTTAGATACCCGCACGAACCAAGTGAGCCGAGTTTACGTTAACGTCACTCTTGCTTCTCAAAAATAAAGTTAGTAACCGTCACTGCGTCACCGAGTGTAACTAATACTACCGTTTCTGTGCTTACCAATATTTTTTACGGACTCCTTGTTCAAAACCGTAGTTATAGTCCAAGTTTCTCTTTAGGCATCATTGCCGAAGAAGTCCCAACAATGGCGACCGAGCCCCCAGAAGCGTAACGTTACCCGCAGACGTTAACCTAACGAACGCTTTTCAAATGAAGGAGCGCTGCAACCGGAAACGACCGTTGACCAATCAGAAATCGCTCACACAGTGACGCCTATTTGACGTCCAGCGTCGGCCGACTTTGCAATGAGCTCAGTGTGCGCCTGCGCGCGGCGCAGGAAGTAGTCCCAGCCGCAGATCGCTACGTCACGCGCCTTAACCGCCGTGTGTTGTCGGTGGACCATCCGCATGACGTTCGATCAACGGGAACGCGCGGTCTAACCGAACCGAGCGCGTCGTCACACGACCCAAAATGGCGCTATGTTTACGTCTCTGTATAATCGTGTATTCGCTCTAAAAAAGAGTCTCATGGAGAGCTTCGGTGATTTTATTCTCTGGGAAAGATAATTTGATCATTTAAGCAACACCAGGGGTCCACGACGAACCGGACATTCGGTAATGACCATTTAAAGGCACGTATCTTTATCTTATTGTAAGTCGCTATTCAGGTTCGGCCTGCCGTTAGCTAACTACATAGTTATGTCAAATAAATACAATAATACGTTTAGTGTGTCGCTTTGTTCACTAGCTTTCCATTCTGCAAAGTTATGGGCATGATACCACACAAAGATTTTCTCCCCCCCCCCACTTACCTATTACTTTTATTTGTACTAACATATCTTTTCGTAACTGATGCTTGTGTTTGGCAGATCTGTGACTAAGTTCCCCAGCAGCAGCAGGAAGGATGCAGGCTGAGGCCACCGACTCTTCCCTGAGAGAGGGCATCGAGGCTCTGGGTGTGAGCGACTCAGAGAAACCTGCAGCAGGCAAAGAGGAAGAGGGCGACGCACACGAGCAGGACACGGAGATGACAGTGGTCACAGAGGAGGATACCACCACTAAGGAGGAAAAGGGTAACCCCATTAAGAAACACAGATTGAAAGCACACACAGGAGGTCAGACATTTTATCATTAGGGGTCAAAGTCTTTACTCAAGAGTCTGAAAAGTCCCCAATCCAGAGGTGTGTTCAAAATATGTTCAATAACTCTTGTTGGGACCTTTGTTTTCTTTCACTAAGATCTTAGAATTACTTCGCCAAGTAGTTTTACCCAAGGTTAATACCATATAGAGTTGTATGTACAGTATAGTGTACTTTAACTGTAGTACCTATACAAAAAGTAATCAACATATCATGTAATACTGAAGTGCTGTAATTCTGCTTTTGTTAAACTAACTTTGTGCTCCTTTGTGCCGCCGCCTCAGACGGAGACACAGACGCAGTGGAAAGAGAAGTACACAAGGATGAGCCTCAGGCCGACACAGGGCTGGACGGCGGAGAGGGGAAGCAGGCTGCAGGAGTGGAGAGTGAATGGGAGCTTGCGTACAGTGACGAGGAAATGGAGGACCCCAAAAACTGGATGCCCCCTCCTGCCGAGATCAAAAGACTCTATGAGCTCCTCTCTAAAGGGGAGATGCTGGAATTGAACTTTGTGCCCCTTCCTAGGAGGCCCCCTACTCCTGATCGCACCCCGTCACCTGAAAGAGAAGACGAGGAAGACACAGTAAAGGAAAGAGAAAGGGAGGAGAGAGACCGCAGGTTGGTTTACCTGTTTCTCATCATTTCATGTTAGGATCTCGGTTTGTGTACAGGTAACGTGAAGCCTCATTACTGTTATTTTTTTTTTTTTTACAGGCCTCCAACTCCAACTGAGTTTGACTTCGATGAAGAGCAAACGCAAGCCACTCCGAAAAATGCCTTCGTGAACAGACGCAGAACACCAGGTAATAAGATCTGATTCATAAAACCGTGAGTCGTATAAGCAAAGTCAATGAATAGTTCTTCGTCTTCATTATATTCTGAGAGCGCAGTAAAAGTGACAGTGTGGCGGTTTAGGGGAATCTGGTCCGACGTGTTTTTCTTCTTCCCTTCCCTTGCAGGATCTTCAGCCCGCTCCTCCGTGAAAAGGGAAGCTCGGCTGGACAAGGTACTGTCCGACATGAAACGCCACCGCAAAATTGAGGAGCACATCATGCGAACGGGTCGAGATCTCTTCAAGAGTGAAAAGAAGCTGGAGGAGGCTCTGTCGCCCAACAGCCAGAAGGAGCGGGAGAAGGAGAGGGAACGAGACAGCAACCCCAACACCATCTTCTCCCCGAGACAGAGGAGATACTGAAGTATTAAGATATGAGGACTTGCTCACAGGCGAATGGGGCCAAGTGCTTTCCAGGCTTTCTCAAAACTTGAATTTTTTTATCTAACAAGTTTTGTATGTTTTCTATGTGTTTTGTATGTTGGCAATAAACATTTTAACCCTGGAGAATGTTAACTTGTCATCAGCGTTCAGTAACGATGGGTGATGATAACAATCCTTTGTAATGGCATATGATCACGATAATGGTATATTAAAGATTGTGAATCTTTATGGGGAAAAATAACAAGATATGGATGTATTGTACATACCAAGCAGATTAAAATATCACATTTATGCAGAAACCATATATATATATAAAAACAATATTGCAAGAAAGCAGCCCTGCTCATTTACATACATTTCCCACAATGGCCGGCTGCATAGAAATATTGAAAGGGACATTTTTCACCCTAGAAATGTTAGACCTCATTTTCTACCATTAAGATGTTTACATTGTGATACGAGTGTCATCTAGTTGACTTCCCAATGTTTAAAGCGTAACTGCGAGTAAAGCAGTAACGTTACACCAATGCGTGGCTTCTGGCTCCCTCTAGTGGTTCACTTTTCCCTTCTGCTGGGCCGTGACGTTCGAATTAGGTTCATGATCATAACAATGGCATTTGGTAAATTTCAACATTAACAAAGTAAGTATAAAAAAGACTCCGAGGCAGGATCAGGACAGAGAAGTATATTTTAGCTAAGTTGGAGTAACAATACAGCCTTCACATAAGGCTCAGAAGCATATAGTATAATATGTATGCATAAATATGCATTCAAAACCACAAACCAAATAAATAAATAAATAAATACGTACAAATAAATAACGAGCATTTTGTGGAATATACAGTACATCGGTTGAAATGTTGTAGTATTGTCAAGAAGCGGTACCGTAGGAGTTCATGGAACGGGAATGGATGTTCTGTGTTCAACATGCCCACAGTTGTCCCGATGTTTTGGCACACACTGCCCTGTCTTGAAAGTTTGAGTTTTTGTTTTATTTATTTTCTTGACCCATTTCTAGGACAGTGAAGCTGCTTTAAACAAACTCAAAATGATAAAACTAGCCAGTTTGTTCGTAGGAGGTTCATAGAACCAGTGGCTCAAATAAACGGCTAAGTGAACTAAAGTATTTCATCAAATCTAAAAGGCTTGAAACTCAAAGTCAAAAACTTAATAATGGTTAAAATGTAAATGAGGAACATCAAATGAAGTTGCCGCGGACAAATGTGCTGCACGTCTATAAGGGAATGCTTCCCTGCAAGATTCTTTTTCGCTTGTTTCCCTCCAAATGGCAAAATTGCAAAGTCCCCCGACAAAGCTATAAATACTCAAATCTTATGGATCCCTTCCTGAAATATTCCAGCCAATCAAATGGATATTTTCAGATTTATATCTGCACCAATCTTAAAAAAAAACAAAAAAAAAACTCATTTTAAAAGTGACTGCTACTGTGCATCACTTCCTTGTATGCTAAAAACACTTTGTGATACCAGTAAATGGAATGAAGTCATATCTACACTGAGACAAGAAGCACTGCCAGAACGTTTGGGGAAAACAGTGAAATGTTTTGTGTTAATGCTGAAATGTCATTGTTCAAAAACATCTGTAGAAACATCAGATGCAGAATTGAGACAAAACCTAAAATAAATTAAAATAAAAACCAACATTGACCTAACACTGAGGTGGAAATAAGGACAATTTTACATCGGTTATGTACACCCGTCACATTTTTCTGTCCGAGGAAGCGTCTTCCTTCTTCTCCGAGGATAAAAAAATAAAAAATAAAACCTAAAGAAACGGCAAAGAATGGGGAAAAGGGATAAGGCAGCAGAATACAGTCTTATGAGATTATCTCCCTTCTAAAGATGAGTCAGCCTGCAGGTTGGTTACATTTTGTTAGAGTGACAGTGACTACATAGAGGATACAGATATTAAACACTAACAAGTCAAAATACTGCTTAGCCGGGATTTTTTTCTTTTTTGAAGGTCTTCTTCATTACTAAACTGAAATAGGCCTTCCATCTACAGCAAATGTACTAACATACAATATAATACATTCCTATTTTCCTACTCTTCCTATACCGTGAGGCAGAGAGGACTGAATTTGATCTACATGAGGGAAATAGCCACCTATGCTTGCTATACATCCAGGCAAATTCCTCTCAGGTCAGTGCATGTTCCTATCTGTCAGAGTGCCAGATGACATCTTTAAATACTGAGTGCATTAACACTCCACTTGTTTCCTACAAACTGAGAAGCTGAAGTGCCTGGAGGCCAGCAACCAAATCATTTCGCTGTTAGGAGCTCGCTTGCTGGCCACAAGCACTTCAGCCATATTTGAGACCTTTGTCTGTAGCTCTCTTCCTATTGCTACTTGTTTCAAGTCTCACTTCTCCCTCACAACTTTCTTTCCTTTACATACTCATTGGTACATTCGCCTTTCTTCCCTCCCCACCCTCCCCTCCACTCGTCTCAGTGAGTGGCCAGCTCAGGCTCTGAGGCGCACGTGCTGTAGCCGTTGGCCGGCTGGGGCAGAGCGTTGCCGTCCGTCTGCCTCTCCTTGGCCGCGCCTGGTCTCTGAGAGCGGGAGGAGCCCGTGAATAGTCGCAGGGCGCCCCTGCAAATTAGGGAGAACCAATAGAGCTGGGGAGCCATGAGCAGAGCAGCACCGAGGTTACAGTGCCAGGGCACCGACAGGGGGACCATGTGGAAGGGAATTGACGCGTACCTGGATCCAAAGACATAAATAGGATTTTAAACACGCGCTCTGAGTCTTGTGTCCGTAAGCCATTAGATAGAGAGCATGTGGCTGTGCAAGTTACCGACCCAAGCTGAGCGAGACCGCAGAACATGAGAAAACAGAGATGGAAAGAAAGACATACCTTCCATAGGCGTAGTAGAGGTAGGGGAAGAGGACTACTCGACAGATGAAAAAAGTGATCAGCATAAGAGCCCCATTCACTTTGTGCAGGAGAGTGTGTTGCTGTTTGTACTGAGAGCAGAGAAAAGCAGAGGGAGAGGTCGAAAGAGAGGGAGAAAGAAAAGCAAGCAGTACAGTCTGGTGAAAGCTGACGGTGTTAATCTTATTTGCCATTGTTTTACCGTTAATACGAACATCGTTATATTTGTTAAAACTATCTGCATGGACTGAACACGTAGCGATGGAGAGCACCGTATGCCATGTCGCTGGTTGGACAGGAGGCAGTAGGACTTTGTCAGTGAAGCAGTGCTTCAGTTGTGTATTTTACATTCTCATTTGTTTCCAGCTGATGACTTAACTTTTATCTTGAACGTTCAACCTGCTTCAGTGAGATAACACCGAGCACAACCGGACACACATTTCCATAAAAATGGTTTTCCTCTATCCCATTCACAAGTCTCATATCCGAGAAGTACATGGCATCCCATTAATACTCACCCTATTGTGTTTTATTTTTTTAGGTACAAGAGGGCGGTACAGCTTTTAGCCAGTTGTTGTTTATCAAAACGGCCACATGCACTGTTGCTAGGGACGGGAGGGGATGGGAGGGGAGGGGAGGGGAGGGGAGGGGTAGGGTGTTGAGTGATTAGAGTGTAGAGAGACAAGCTGATATTATATCTGCTGAATATCCAGTGAAAATACTAGGGGCTATATTCAGAGGCTAACAGCTGTGGGAGCCTCAGATGGGGGCCAAGCAGAAAGCAGTGGAGGGAAAACCTTTATGTGGACACTGAAACATTATACACACAAACCTAAAACAAATACAGGGGGGTGGGGGGTTGTGTGCAGCTCCGTCAACATGTATTCAAGCAAACCGTGTTACAAATTAATGGTTGATGTTTCTGGCAGTGCGGTTCATGTAAGACATAGTCAACGGGAGCCGATAGACATGAACAAGCTGCATGCTGGGAATGACCGGAGAATATATTCTCCATTGAATGAAAATGGGGGGGAAAGAAGTAAAGCGTGTAGTGGAACTATAGTGTGGAACATGCACATGCAACAATGCACCGAAAACCGTCTTTGAGGCTGAACCAAGACACTTACCTGGATGAGTATTTTTCCTAAGCAGACGGACGGAGTGCTGAGCTCAGCCATGAACAGTACACCCTGGAAATAGTCTCCCTTTCCTTGTCGCCAATACTAGAGAGAGAAAAAGAGGTTGATTATTTTTCTAGAATGCAATTACAGCGTTGTTCCTTTGTGGAGGCTGCAGGCCTACCTAATAATAAAATGATTAGGTAATTACAACTATAATGTACTTTATTTATAGTACATATTTACACTGTCACCTTAAAAATTATTAAAAGAAAACAACTGCATACAGATATTTCAGTGCTATACTTCTCCTTTGCCTCACTCAAATCTCAGCCCAAAAGAAAGAGCAATGTGTGACAGTTACCACAGAGACGGGGAAGCAGACGGTGACCATGACAACATGGTGCAGCACCATGAGGAACTCGCGACGCAAGTAGCTGGTCATGGCTGTGCTCATGTGCTGGGGTGCTGCCGAGGCCTCCTCGTGCCCTTTGACCCGAAGCTTGTACCAGTAGCACATGAACATTGCGTAAATGTCATACACGAAGTAGGGAACAGCAAACAAGATGTAAGAGCTAGTCAGCCAATGCCTGTGTAGAGAGGAAGAGAAGCAGGATTTTAAAACAGAAAAGAATATATATCAATTAAACAGTATAAGCAAAGAATTCCCTCAAACAGAAGCGTTTTAATGAGAATTTAACACTGCTTATACCTTGATCAACATCAAGTTAAATATTTGGTAAAGATTTGTGGCTGATGCATTACACAGAGTGCCCTTGAATGGCGCATCTTAAAGCCTTGGAAATTATAAATCCCAAAAGTTGATTTGTTTCATGCATTAAAGACAAGTCTGGTACGGAACATATTCTGGTGAGCATTTCTTGACTCACTGGTCCTCCAGGATGTCCTCGCAGGAAGAAGCAATGATGTAGCCAGCTGAAGAAGCCATGACTGCCTGAATGGATGAAACCAACCTGGGAGCAGAAAATGGCAAGATAATTACAAATAATGTATTTCTCATTAGCCAATGCAGTGAAAGGGTTTAGACTGTCTAGTTAACACATGATAAAAAAGTAGAGCCCTTATGATCTTGGTAAATGACAGAAGTGCAGCTGCAAAAACCTGCCATATTTGAGTCATACAAACTGCACATGACCTTATGTCTTGAAGAAAAACTTGAATGGCACTGTAGTAGAAGCACCACTGAAGTACTGGAGTGTTTAAGGGAAGGATGTTGTCATTTAAGTATAAACAAGTTGAAGAAGGTCTCACCTGGCGGATACAATGACTGCATCTCCTTCGCTCCACCTCAGCGCTGGGATTGACTTCAGACATTGTTTGGATAGAAGGAAAAGGCCTGGAAAGAACACAGACCCAGCAGCTAGAATGGTCAGCATGGTCCCTGGCAATCTGTCTGAGAGGCAAAAAGTTCAGCGGGCAATCTGGTCCTTGAGATCTGTCGCGCTTTCCCCTCTCTGAAACACACAAAACACCAAAACAGTGAACAAATAATTCACATTGTATACATATACTCCATGTCTGTACATTAGCAGCACTAAGACAACAAACAAAGCTTATATAATCAAAGTCCAACATGTGTGTGGCAATGTATTGTTCTAGCTTCATTTGAGGCCTTGCTATAAGCACAATAAAGATGAAGTGGGGTAAACAGATAGGGTATCAAATACAGCACAGGCACAATGTGGAGAACTGGTTTATTTTAAAATATGAAAAGGGACCAAAGCAGGGAGACTGTATAAATGCTGAGGGCAGGGGCAGCATGACAGATAGCTAAAAGGCCCTTTTGTGCAGCGTGCTTCTCAGTCCATCTGATGACATTGTGCGCCTTGTTCACTCCCCCATGGATCCCTGGGGCGACCATGTGGTAGTGCCATGCAGTCTTCTTACACTAGACTAGCTGACTTAATAAAAAGTCGAAGTCCATTAGTAAATTACGCATTGCGCTTCTTTCTTTTAATCCTGAACGTCGAACATATCGACATAAGAGCGGGCTGCCGGTGCTCATAATTCCGGACAGCAGCTAACGTTACCCTTCGTGGAACGAGTCACCGGCCACGCTCTGACCGGCGGTGTTAGCTAACCGCGGAGGGGTTGAGCCAGACTGTAGGTCGACGTGCAGCTCAACTACCCCGGTATTAACGCGGATCTGACAACTGTTAAACATCCATGTTAAGGGAAGCAACTTTGTCTAAATTGTGCTCCGAGAGCACGCGTCCAAATTGTACTTGGTGACTGAACCAACGGTCACTTAGCCAGCTAACGTTGACGTTTCCCCATCAAACACACCGGCTATTCAAGATAAAAAAATAATTAACACCAGAAAGCTCAAGAAACGACTATTAATAACGAGCTTTGTTTATTTTTTTGGGGTGGGAGAATCAATTTGTATGGAGAAAACGGGGCCAACCGCCACGCACGTTCGAATCTAACGGCTTCTACGAGACGCTCCCTCCCTGAGGTGACCAACCGCTTTATAACCGCTAACAATGACGCGAGGAACGTTAGCATCTCCCGGAACATGGCAGTTGGTTACCGCTTAGTTAGCGACCATTCCCCTTTTGGCCCGATATCCGTTGTTAGCACGATGGTGACACTCGATAAACAACGACTGACAACGGAATGCACAGTGTTACACGTTTTGTCACTTCTTCGCGGTAACGTTAAACTGTTCGGTTAGCTTGTTATTTGTTTGTAGCAGTTAACACCTAAGCTAACCGACGCCGCGGAAGCTAACCGCGGCTAACAGATTGGAGTTAAGCTAACCTACACATGTTTGGAATACATTAAAAATATGAAGCAACATTTACACAAAGACTGCAGAGTCCAATCGGCGGCTAGTCGAAAACTCGCGTCCTCCAGAAAGTGTCTAACGTCAGAGATGTCCCCGGGGTCTCCGCCTCGATGATCCGCATGTTTATGTGGCCACTTCAGTGTCTGAAGGGGAGCAGCAGCGAGCTAACGCTAGCTTGCAGCACGTTAAATTGACATCTATGAGAGGAGGGTGGCTCAATGAGAGCATTGGTGACTGGCCTGCTTCAAGCAAGCTTCAGCAAATAGCCAAGTAAAAAAAAAAACGGCAAAGTGACGGAAAAAAACCAATGCCCCAGTGTGATCCAGGTGTCACGGCAGCGTTAGCTCGTCTGTCTCGCAGCAGCAGCAGACCAGAGACGTCTCGGGCTCAACTCAACGCTGTGGACTGCTGCGCAAGCTCGTTCCTACAGGTCCAGACAGCAGCTCGTGTCATGACGAAGAATGTGCACCAGTCACTTCACTGCGTTTGGTACACTGGGTTTTTATCGTTTTCCATACAGGGAAACTATTCAAGCTGCACTCATTGTTTGCAATAAATAATCTGACCACTTTAAAAGAAATAAAGGAATTTGCATACAAACAAAAGGACTCTGTATTTGTGTATTTGATTCATATAACCATAAACCTATTAAAATATTTAAAGACAGCCACTTACCATTAATGCCAGTTGTCGTAAATAAGTCTTTACAGACGACTTATTTACGTGTTTGTATTTGACCGGTTGGTTACTTGACCTTTGAATGGACCAATCATCTGTCCTTATCTGCACATTATCAGAGATGCTTGATATGAGTGTAAGCTCATTCTTCTAGAATTTGCAGCATCGCAAACCTTGATATATTTGTAGGCTGGAAGATTGCATGCCAATCAATGCAACACTGTTCAGGTTTTGCATTGATAACCCTGCTCTGTCCTTAGAGTTAAACTGTAACAGCAGCTCGCACTGTTTCTACAACTGGAAAAATCTATAAAAGAGTACAAGAAGTAGATTAGGGAGAAACTCTACACATTTATGAAGTAGAATATCTCCTTTTGGTCTGCTATATACTACATGATCCTATCGACTGTGTATGACTTATGTAACACTTACTGTACTGTGTCCATAACTAATAGTTTACTCAAAGCTTGTGCAGGAGAGTAGTAAGACCTGAATCATTATGGAAACAAAAGATACTACATGCAACACACACAGGTAGGTGAAAGAAATACAAGCAAATACATAAATAAAAACATATAAAAGCAAAAATAATCAATTCAGAACACAAACTTGGAAGATACAACTTTTTAAGTATATAATATGATAGTAAGATTGTAAAATATTAAGTGAAAGAAGCAAAAAAAAGGTTGCCAAACATTGTGCCTTCAACCTCTTCCACCGCTGGTCCGTTTAATATCCTACAAAATGTATTAATTTTAATGAAGGCAGAAGTCAGTGAGACAAATTGAGTACAATGTTCCAGTTTTAGTACCAGCCAGACATACAGCTCTGAGGTTGGAATAAAAGCAGCTTTGTCTTTAATGTAAACTGAAACATGTGGTCAATTTGCCATAAATTACAAAACTATGAACTTCTTCTATAATTGAAAAGAGTTGTCTCTAAAATGCCAAGAAGGAAAATAAATGTAGAAAAATCGCAGCTTTGTAAAAGATGATTGTTTTAAAGCAATGTAATAATGTTAGTATGCATGTTAGAATTAACTTGTTTTGGAGTACCCACTGAATTCTTTCATATTTTACCCAAAACTACTTTCAACAGTCTCTGGGGAATATCTACCAACGTGTTGTGTTCAGCTTTACTAGACAGTGATCATCCCTTTGCACTGTATTTTGGCTTCTGTCAGTGAATCATTAGTTATCTTCCATGCTAGAGTAAAGTGATATATAGGGAAAGACATCATTCAGGAAACAGGAAAAAGGATCGTTGCACACTTTTATCTAGACAGGTGCAATAAGTACCACAAATCAGATTCTGCACTCTTGTCAACATTAAATTGACTGAATAGCAAGATAACTTTGTCAGGCATTTCTCGACTTCTCAGAATCTATTGAGTACATTTGAGATTACTGTGAAACCTTCTGATAACTTCTGTTGTAGTTGTGCAAGAATGATATCAATGTGAGGCCACGTCGCCATGGGAATGTTTCCACTAACAGTGTTGATATGTTTCAGGATAGTTTTGCTTTCATCCATCATCACTGGGTGATGCAGCGACTTGCACGTTTGCATCCGACTACCAGTTTTGATGAAAGCAGCTTCCCATTTCTATGAGGAAAGCTGCTCTGCTTTCAGACACGCTGATCAAATGCACGGGTCTGAAATTCCCTTTTCTGGTGAACCGGATACTATAGTTTGGTGGCATATAAAAGAACCGAGTTAACGTTCATTGACGCATCAGATAATCAAATACACTCACAGTGACTTGATCATTTCTTACTGGTGTGCATCATCAATTCACGATACATCCTGCGTTATTTCACACATTAAATCGTCACGAGTCATGTGTTAATTGTGCATGACTAAAGCATTTGTTTTGGACCCCTATTGTTAAGTGTTACCAATGACAGTTTAGACAAGAATGGCAGTGTAGTAGATGAACAGATCAGCACACAAAACAAAGCCCATTTACTCTTTTTTACTTTAAATTGTCCAAATTACAAAATAATAACATGATCTCTACTTCATCTACAAAATAACATATTTATGACTGTATTAAGCATCATCGATTTTTTTTTTTGCTCTAACAACCTTTTAGACATGCATACTGTTGAGAAATATAAAAATATAAATATAAATACATCCCATTAATATTCTTAATGAATCCATGACTAAGATTTGAAATATTTCATCATAAAAGAATTAAAATGCAGTTGAGTACGATAAGGCATTAAGATGTATCACAAGAGCTGTACAGAATCCTAGAGTAGAGGTAATATTTTTTTCTTAGTGTGATGGAGAAAACCTAAAATTAATGTTTTAATAAATCACTAATTTTCTCAACAGGAAGAACACATTTCCAAAGGAGAAAAAAGAAGAAAAGGAAGAAAGAAACAACTCTACAAATTTCAAGCTAACATTAACACAAAACGGAAAAAGCACTCCAGTACAAAACCAGGATTTGTTTACAGCATACCAAGTGGTGTTGTCAAACTCCCATTGTACTTGTGACTTTATAAGCCCTTTCTCAACACCACGTCACTCACAATAGAACTCAAAGCAACCAAAGATATCCAACGGACAGGTGACCATTCTTCACATGATTAATGTAGATCGATAATGACTTGCGTTCAGAGCATTATGTGCTATACAGAGTTAAATGACTAAATCTAATGCATAAGTTTCACTCATTGGACTGGTACATAGAGAAAACAAAAGGACTATGGCAATGACAGTTACAATCAAATGAATGGCCGACAATGTTAAAATATTCGGAATAAAATCAACACTTTTATAAATATTATCGTTTACAGCCAACTAACTTGGTGGAACTGCGAAAGGTTTCTTTTGTCATGACAGCTCCCTAACAATAAGCATGACTGAGCTTAATTTCATGCAAAAGGTAGTTTGAGTGCAAGAATTGCCATGTCAGAAGCTGAAGTGTTGATTAGCAGTTGTGTTTCTCTTTTTTCTTCTTCTTTTTTTTTTTTTTTTTTTTTTTTTAAAATGGCCAGACCAAGAGAGGAAGACTCAGAGCAAGAAAATCCAAGAAATCTCAAACAATAACGACTTAAGGTGCTTGACACTCCTGAACATAACTCTATTCTTATCTCTGTATCTTTAGGAAAACAAATGAACGAGTACATCCCACATTTCCATACTGACCACAGCACGTATGGCCTTCCATCCTGATCAATAAACAGCCCTCTAGAGACTTAATAACCTGGCATTACAGCTTTGCAAAATCAAATGGTTTTAGTTTTGTGAACAAACAAGCTAACATGCTAGCGGAGCCCTGACTTGCGCGCGCACACACACACACACACACACACACACACACACACACACACACACACGCGCACACACACACACACACACTCACACAACCAAAAAACACACATCTCTCCTTTCTACTGGTTTCTTCGTTACGTTTTCGGAGAGCTATTCTCTCCCTACTACTTCTCAACGCAAGCCATTTGGATTCTTAGAAAGTGAGCTGCAAAAATGGAGGTAAGATCAGAGCTGGTGTGAGATATACAGTACTTGGTGCACTTGCAGAGAGCAGCCAATGCCAGGGTCGAGGGAGGAGGGACAGAGAGAGAGGGCAGAGAGGGGAGAGTAATACAGTAGATGCCCACAATACCACAGTTTCACTGGAGTCTTAAATGCACGAGAGCATTCAGGAATATTTGGACAACACATCCATGTTTGTCGTGAGTGTCAATGAACCTGCCGCAGCCACAAAGGTCCCTCTTTTCCATGACTTCACTGCTCTATTAATACAGCTTCCTTTTCACTGACGCTCCAGCTCTGCGGCTCTGAGGCGATACTGCCCTTGAACGCTGACTGGAGTTAATCTCCCCCACTTTTTTTTTTTTAATCCTAACCATACCTATAAGTGGGGACATTACAAAACTGAAACCGGATCAGCATCTACGCGCAACTGTAACCGTCTCTAACCTTGCCCTCTGTTAAGGGACTGAGGTTATTATTGCTGAGCTCTCTACTGCTAACTGTGGGATTGTGGCGCTGCAATGCTCGAGCAGTCTGTGACAAGCAGGTCCACCACCGTGTTACCAGTGACATACACAGTGGGCGCCGTCACCATGTTGCTAAGGGAGACGGAGCTGCTGGCGGCCACATTGGAGGTGATGGGGCTCGGGGCACCCTGGCTGTTGCTGTGGGTGCCCATGTGCCCCTGGAGCTGGGTGGGTGTCTTGCAGTGGACGCCGCACAGGTGGCAGACGAGTATGCCGCCGGAGGTTGTGCCGAAGCCCCCCGGACTGTCCTTCCACTCCTGCCCATGGTGCTTCTGGGCGTGGACACGGAGGTACGTCAGCGTGGTGAAGCCTGATGGAGGAGAGGGGAAGAGTGAAAATGACCACAAGGGACTAGAATTGACCTCGAAAGGAAAACAACAAACTCTCAAAAAGGTGGCAGTGGGGAAATAGCATCTCATCATATCATTATACAGATAATTAACACTTTTGTAATCCCACTCTGACAACGAATCACACTTTTGATCATCTTCTGATGACGTCAATGTGGGCAACAATTCCTTAGTTTAGGTAATCAGGCCAAGATTCATTCAGTCTAAGGTTACATGATCAGATCCAACAAGATCAAACATGGGGGAAGTTAACATGATTACATAGGGCATGATCACTCTTTTACACAACGCTTCAACAATAGGTTGAAACTACAGGTTGAACATGGTATGTGTGCCTGCTTTGCTATAAACATATTTTTAATGCGCTTAAGCCTGCACCGATTTATTTGGCCACTTTAAAAGTTGATATGGTGAACTTATTAGCAAAACTGTTACCTGTTTACACATCCAGCAGATATGTAGCAACAATATTCACCCTCTGTTTTGGTCCTCACCAACAACTCCTGAGGAAAATATGTCCCCACGATGTTCACCAGTTGGTCAGCATGCAGTGGGTCTATTATGTTTCTTTCTTTTTTTTTTAATATTGACAGCCAGAGCATTTACAGAAGACAATTAGAAGTACTTTACCATATCAGAGCGTTTTCATTAAGAACAGCCGGACACGACTGAAACAGTGAAGTCGTGTCCTGGGAAACCCAAACAATAAGCTGGAAGCTGCTTTGTAGCTCTATGGAGTTGAGGATAACTCCCGGGGGGTTTATCACATGTAGTAGTCGTCAGTGCCACTTTTGAAAGGTCACAGAATTGGCCGCACTTTAATTCCGACTCGTCTCAGACAACGAGGACTCTTGTTTTTCACATCAAGACTAAATTGCCGGTGCATTGACTAATTTATTTGTTAACATCACGACTGTGATCGGATGTAAAACTTCCTGCTTCAACCGAAACCAATTGACTCGTTTCTAATTTGAAATTGTGTTACTGTTAATGGCTGTCGGAGCAATTTGAGGAGTGCCTCCGGTTTGCACGTCATGCAGCGTGGGACTCGTTCCTGCCTCGGTCGCGACCTCAAAGTCTTGCTTTTGTCTTGCTCTCAATACACTGGTCTTAACCGTGACTTGGTCTCGGCCTCGACTACAACACTGGTTGTCGTCGACAGTTAAAATTAAAAAAGTATTTACGATAGATCCTTTAACGTAAACTTACTGCGGTTACAGAGATGGCAAGCGTGGTGCTGTGACTGGTTGTGCACCCTCATGTGATCTGTGATGTAAGCAGCAGACAGGAGCTTGCCACAGATGTGGCAGGGGACCTTCTCCTCATGGCGAATCATATGCGCACGCAAACGATCCTTCGTGGCGAAGCTAGACTCACAGGTCTGAAAAAAAGATGCAAATCGATGAGTGATTATGGCGAAGGAAGCAAAAATCTATGCACAGGAATGCGCAATTTGAAAATGTGTGCACAAGAAGACATTACAATAATTACTTTTATATAATTGTTAGTTTCACACATTGTCACCGTGTAGTCATTTAAGTTATAAAATAACACCAGCCAGTGTTCAAGACCCAATTTAAATCACCAATATGTTCGTCATGCTCATGAAGATGTCAGGCTTTGAGCTGCTGCATGTAAACATAATAATTACAGTTCAATTACACCTACTGCGTGTTCAAAAAGGCAAGACCTTTATCCAGATCAGTTTCCATGGTAATATTCTCAATGTTCATTTACTCATGTCAACAGATATCCGTATGAGGCAGCTGAAGACAGATAAAAGTGCAGTAATGTACAAGACCTCGACCTTGAGTCATCTGGAACACTTTGCATGTAAACACGGCCATTTTAAAAACATGAAAGAACTAAAGAGAAAAGATGCTGTGTACAACGACTGGCAGGTGCTGCTGCCACACCGGATAAACATGACGCACCGGGCATTTGAAGGGTCGCTCCGAGGAGTGTACCTGTCTGACGTGACTGTTCAGATGGTCAGGCCTTGGGAGAGAGAGAGAGAGAGAGAGAGAGAGAGAGAGAGGGTCAACCTATTAGGGCAGAAAATGCTTCACGTTTTCACGCTCAGGTAAAAGGTGTGACCATTTGTGTGAAATGTCAGGGAGGAACCCCCCCTTTTCTCTAGTGAGTGAGTTACAACGTTCTGAGAATAGGCTCATCTGCTTTCCTGTCAAGAGTTAGCCGAGAAGATCGGTACCACTCTCGTGTTTCTGTGCAGCTGTTTCCAGTCTTTATGCTAAGCTACGCTAAAAGACGTCTTTCTATCTCAACCCCGGCAGCATGTGTTTTTCACCTGGAGAAAGCCTTGCCACAGTGGGGGCAGACGTAGGGCTTTTCCACCCCCCCCTGGTGGGAGCGCACGTGATGGCTCATGCGGTCCTTCCTCTTGAAGCGCTGCTGGCAGATGGGACACGAGAACGGCTTCTCGTCCGAGTGGGACAGGCGGTGGCGGTTGAGGTGGTAGACGTCGCGGAAAGCCTTCCCGCACGTCTCGCAGGCGTGGTTCTTCCTCACCGGGTTGGGGTTGGGATTTGCAGGCCGCTGAGGCAAAACAGACAAAGCAGATGAACACACGACAGCGTTCAGATGGAAAGCAGAAGGACAGCTATAAACACAAGAAAGACAATTGCATCCATTTGACAACTATTGTAATATTGTTATATCTTTTGTTGTAAACCATGCAAATGCACAAAGATATTCTTGCCTGATTTGTACCACTGTTGCACCTGGGCAAAACATTTCTGACGTTGATTCACATGTTAGATTAACTATGTCCCACTGGATGGAGTCTTTATCTGCTTTTCACGCTGTTTGTGTTACAGAGAACATGCAGTGGAGCGTGGGGGGGCTTCTAGCACGTTGTTTTCTCAAACTGGGGACCAGTGCCAAACACTGGGATGGAATTTACTGGTCCCTGAACTGATTACTGGACATGGACGTTGTGTAGAATTGAACACACGGGAGAGTTTCAAAGCAGGTGACACAGTAACTGCTTACAGGTCCCAAACAGTGAAAAAAAAGAAGAAAAAAAAAAGGTTGGGTTAACCATCCCCGGCAGCTTAAGAAACAACATGCTTGAAGGTTTGGGGTTGATGACAGCCATCTCCACAAGGCCCTGACCCACCTGTACTGTCGCCCCTGTGGCCATGACGACAGCAGCAGGAGGCGGAGCATGGGGGTTAACACTAGCCATTACGTTAGCCATGGCAACCCCATCACCATCCTGACTACCCAGGGGAGGCTGCTGGGCCCCCGCCAGCACGACAGGAGGGGCGAGAGGGGGAGGTGCGGAGAGGTGTAGCAGGGAGAGGGGAACAGTGGGCCTCTCCACCCTCCCTCCAGCCCCCACCGCCATCACCGACGGGGCCGCCACCGCCACCTGGCCGGCTGCTCCCTCCTTTGCCCCCTCCGCCTGCTCTCTGGCCCTGTCCTTCATGCGTACCCCAGTGTGGACCGACTGGTGCCGCCGCAGGTTGTAGTTGTTCTTGAACTGCTTGTTGCAGATGGCACAGATGTGGGGCATGCGGGCCGGCCGAGACACTGGCTTCACTGGACCACAGGAAGGCGGGAGGAAAGAGAAAGAAGGAGAGGTGTTAGTTTCAAAGAAGGTGATTCGGTTGTTTTTAAATAGGTATAATAACCTGTCACCTTTCAGGCATGTAACAGTAACATCAAAGAAGCAATTTGAAGATGTAATTAAGGACAATAATCTAAATGTATGGTCTGGTCTATGCAATTTCAGAAAATTGTGAGAAATGTCCATCACGAAAAACAGTTTAATCAGTTTACCATCATAGAAGGCAACGAAGACGAGCAAATATTCCCATTTGAGACACTGAAAGCAGTGAACTGTTGGCAATTTTGCTTAGAAAAATTACTTAAATGAGTCATTAATCATCAAAATAATTGCCAGTTGATATCTTGTCAAGTGATTAGTAATTGTCTCCGCTATAATCAGAAATTGTAGCTCTACTAGTGTTTGTGAATGTGTGGCAGGGTAAGAGTGATAATCCCATGTCGTTAGGGCTTAATAACTAATCATACTACCTTTATAAAGACATAAATAGTGAGAAATATTGAGATACTGTTGTACAAGATGTCCAGATATCCTGGGCGTTGAATTTTAATGTCTGACTTTTTAGATCCCCATTGATCTTATAGAACGTAAGCAATTTAAATGTGACTATTGGGCGGCTGAAATAATACAAATATTACTTATTTTTTCGCCTGCAAATGACCAAAACCAATGCCACTGTTGTTTTTACCACCTGACTGACTTAAATAGTGGCAGTTGGTGCACTTTAGAGTTAGGTGTAATGCTCTCGGTGTCGTGGGCTCCACAGGTGTAGGATGCAGTGCAGTGTCCCTCACCAGGCAGGGGCTCCTCACTGAGAGCAGCAGTGTCCACAGTCGAAGGAGGCTGTGCTATGTGCTCTGTGGGTGGGGTTTGGGGAGAACTCGTATGCACGGGCATGAGCTCTGATTGGAGGCTCCCGTCCACTTGGTTTTGGGTGGGAGTATTCTGGAGAAGCAAGCAGAAGGCCATCACCAAATGTAAACACAAGTCACAGCATTATCTTGAGGTGCTAGGTTGAAATACGAGACGCGAGGGCCGCGGGACCGCCGGGGGACACACACATTGAGAGAAAATTGCGCGCAAGTTAGAATGAGAGCAGGAAAAAAAAGGAGGCCAGTAAACGCCTTCTCAGCAAGCCTACCTGGAAGAGAAAATTGCTCCAAGAAGCATCCATTTTGCGCCGCGGCGATGGAGATTATAAAGTCAGCTCCTGATTGGGACCGGGGAGGGAAGCCTTTGCATGGTTTGGATCGGCCCACCGCCGATTGAGGCGCAAACAGTCGCCTGTCCCGCAGCAGAAACGACAGGCTTCTGGGTTTGCTTGAGAAAACGTGAATAAAGTCGTCTGCAAAAAGGTGTTTTTCCCTCATTGAGGTGGCCCTACTAGTGCTGTCGTTACGATGCACGCAGCTGTTGACTAACGCAGGCTGCAGCGGAACAGGCCGGGTCCGATGAAGGCCTGCTTCTCGTTTCACTTTGGTTCCTAACTTTAGTTCACTCAACACTAATCTTTCTAAAACGCAACATCACACAACAAAATTGCTTTTAAAAAAAAAAAAAAAGCAACAAAAAAAAAATCGCATATTACAGTCTCACACTTTCGCAAAAAACACAAACCATCCTACGTGAAATAAATGCATTTTTTTTTACGCACGAGAACAAATATGGGTTATAACACACGTATCTGGCAGTACAGCAGGTCATGCTTTGTTTTTAATTTATGAATCTATTTTTCCGATTTCTCCCAATAGGCCAATCGGGTGTTTTGTCGAAGCCTCGTTGTTGGATTCAAGCCCTGACCCCGGCGAGCGGCGCTCTCGCCGGGCCGCAGCCTATCGCTCCACCTCGGCCGTTCAGCTGCGAGGATGTCATCTTTCTTTTTTTATCGCCCGCTCTCCCTCCTCCCTCCCTGTCTCTTTCTTCCTTTTCTTTTTTAATTCCTCTTTCTTCTCCCCCTCCTCTCCTTTTCTCGCACCGCTATGTCCCACTTGCTCTTAAAGGGATAGGGTTTCCTCTTTGGACACCCCCTCTCATTTCCGTCTCCCTCGGCGGGGCCTGTCCTCTCCCCTTCCTTCCTGGGTGTAGTCGGCCGACACAAAATACACCACTGTAGTTTTTTTTCCTCTCCTTCCTCGGGCCAGCAGGAACAGATCGCCTCGTGCACCGCAGGAAGCAGCCAGAATGACTTTCCATTAACGGAGAGATGACAGACGCATCTTAAAGGAGAGGGCGCGCAGATCCTCCCAGTCGGCCTACAATAATGATGTCAGAGTCAGATATAGCACACAGGACGAATAGCAGCTCGGCATGCACACACAATAGATGTAAATACAGATGCACTTCCTGTTTGGGCAGATATACAAATATACATATTATTTATAAATTATGCTATTCTTAACACACACACTGATAGATTATTTTTACTTTGAGATTGATATATATATATATATATATATATATATATATATATCAAAGTAAAAATAATCTATAATAATAATAAACTAAACGATTACTCGATTAATTAATTGCCCAAATAAACAAAATGATAATCGATTAATTTAAGTCAACTTTAAGTTCAAATCACCCACATTTACTGGTTTCAGCTTCCTAAATGTGAGTATTAATTGTTTTTTTTAATGATTTTAAATATATATTATGTAATATGTCTAGGGTTTTGACTGACAAAATAACACATTTTAATGTCAACATGGGCTTTGTGACTTAGAGATGGGATTTAGTTTTTACAAATTTCTGACATTTATTGGACAAAATAGAAAATAATGAAGAAGATTGATCGATAATTAAATGACAATGCAACCAAAGATTTTTTTTGCTATCCATAAATCTGTAGATTATTTTCTCTATTAATTATTTGGTCCATAACGTTTTAGAAAATATAAAAAAACAATGTCCATCATAATTTCCCAAAGCCCAAGTTGACATATTCAAACATCAAAAAACAGAATATATTCAAGTGCAATATAATAGACCATGAAAAAAATCCAAGCAAATATTCACATTTGAGAAACTGTAGCAGAAATCTTATGGCATTGTTATTTAAAAAAATTATTTAATTGATTATCAAATTAGTTGATTATTTTCTGACAATTGACTTACCGATTAACTGACTGTTTGCAGCCCTTTAATAACCATCTTAGTAATAATGCCATGTGCGTAAAGTACATAAAATCAAGACAAGGTAATGTGTTAATATCAATTTATTATCTTGGTTTTTTTTTTTAAATTACTTTTTAAAGCACCCTATTTCTTTTCCAATACATGTGTTAAGACCCTTCTTCCTTCTCGTCCTCAGCCCTGGAATGGCTTGATTTGGAATATTTAATAAGGATTTCGACCCCCGTCCCACCCCCCGAAAACTCTGCAAAACACAGACGAGCCTGTGTTGCTTCTTTGTCTTCATCTTTCATCCATGATGCAGGAACCGAGACTCCCTGCTCTCGCCACGACCTCTGACACTGACAACAACCCGTCTAAAAACACTACCACACCGATTTCCCCAACACAAAGGCCGTCCCGAAACCCGCCAGTCTTAGTTTATATAAGGAGTTTATGCATGCACTGAGATTCCAACCGAGCATAAAGTAGTAGGTTATACAGGGAATTGTCTTGAGCTGGTGTTTCTGAGTCATACAAACAGCAGGGTGATTATGTTTTTTTCACTTTTTTCTTTTTTTTTTCTTCAATTAAAATAAAACAATAAAAAAAAAAAAACACCAACAAAAACATTTCCAGTTATTTCTGATCTCCTTCAAGTAAATTAACCTACAGAAGCACCAAGTGCAACATAAAAACACTGATTGGTGTCTTTCTCTGTGAGGACGGGCTGCTGCGGTCACTGCAGCTGTGCCTGCACCTCAGGGTGCACGTTCACAGCAGCTCAGTCGACGCCCGTCCCCTCTCTTCTTCTTCTTCTTCTTCTTCTTCTACTTCCTCTTCTTCTTCTTCACACACCAGTTGCGTGCTGCACCCTTCAGCAGGAGGATTATCAACTAGGATTGTGCACGTCTTTCTTCGTCTCTTTTTGTCCGTGCTTCCTTTGAGAGCTTCTGTGTGGAAACTTATTCCCACACTAAAAACAAAATAAATAAAAAAAGGAAAACCAGCATTCACATTTACATTCCAGTGCCCAATTGTAAAATCTTCTATTTTTTTTTTTTCCTGTGAGAGTCCAGAGGAGGTCAGAGTTCACGTGAATAGTGGGATGTTGCTGCTGTAGGAGTGTCTTTTAAAATGCAATTGTTTTGTCTAAAAAAGTGGCAATATAACTAGACTTTACCGCTTTACACACATACATGAATCATTAACAATTATTAATAATCCCTTATTAATAATCATTAATACCTTGAATACACACCATACCTGACAACAGTTTATCATCTATTTTTTATACAGTCAAAAGTGGGCCCTTTTCTTCTTCGCGAGAAAAATGTGAAAATGATTACAACAACAATTACATCAGGATTAGTTATGGTAATATTGACACCTATAGAAAATGCAGTTGGAGTTGTCGCTCTAAATCTTGAATTCAATACTCATTTGAATATATCAAAATTACTATCATTATCTTTGTTACTCTATAAAACCAATGACTCATTTTTGTTTTTACTATTCCCATAAATATGTACAGCAAAGATCAAAAATGTGGGACAAGTGATCTTCAATGCCAGTGAAACTTGGACAGGTACGGTACGTTTCAAATGTGGTTTGGTCATGTTTACAAATGTTGGTTTTTTTTGTACATCTATCTCATGCATGGGGGTGACTCCCATCGACACCTATGTTGTTTAGATACTCAATATGTCATGATGCCAGAAAGCTTTTTTTTTTTGTATTTTTACATGTCCACACAAATGTTTCTCCTCATCCCAGCTGCATTTCTAGAACAGAGTCTATTGCCTTTACAAACATTCTGTTTTTAAATCATCTTGCAGTCATCAAATAAAAATTTTGATGGCACGACATCCCTTTAAGAACCCCTTAAAGGCATTGGTGACGTTCCAAGAAACTTGTTTTTGTGTTTTTCTTTTGTTTTATACACTTAATACAAAAAAATCAACAAAACATCAACGGTTGTAAATCAATAAAAGTGTTTTCAAATCCCCCAGCAGGCTGGAGACTAAAGTCACCCATCTTTTGTGATTCTCCCCCTTTTTCCTTTCTGGAGCTGCAGTTACAAGTGCTTGCTAGATTTATCTGGACACTACAGACTACGTACAAGTACATACACAATGCAAAAGAACACCTTTCCCCTCCCCCTGTCCTCTCTCTTTCTCCATTCCAGCATAGAACATCATAGAAGAAGACATGGCTGCCGTTCCCTCTCTCTGCAGCTCTGGGAGGAAAAAAAGGGCAAAATATCCCTCTTCTCACACTTCCCGTCTCACTTTGATACAGGTAGTAACAAAGATAAAAAACATTAAAACACAAACCTCTTTTTTTTTTTTTTTTTTGTTAATCTAATATCACCTTAATCCAGTGGTATTACAGGTGGTTACATTCCTCCCTCCCTCTTTTATACCTGTGAGAATGGGAGAAAGCCTCTCTACCCACCCTGAGTCTAAAGGAGCAGGCTGCAGCTCAACAATGTCAGCTTGTCCTCTCTTTGCCTCTGATGGTGACTGATCTCTTTCTGTGCGTTAAGAGGAAAGGGTGATATCCTTTCACCTATTCTGAGAGGAGAGATCAGTCCAAGAAAGGACGCGAGGCAAGGTGGCAAGCTGAGAGTATTGAGCTGCAACCTGGGATAGCTACCTTCCTAAATCACTCCGCCCCGTCATGCTACCGCCCTGCCGCCTAGGAGTAGGAGAGGTGGGAGCCGTTAGAGATGTGTGAAGTGACTGAGGTGCTTCGGCTCAGGACGCCGTCGCTGCCCCCGGCCCCTCCGGGCCCTCCGCCGGACGCCGTCCTCCTCAGAGGCTGGGGGCTGTTCCTCAGGGCCATCAAGCCGGGGGCACCGCGCACACCCAGCCCGCCGCCGGAGTAGATCCCCCCCTGCGAGGAGGAAGAGGAGGAGGAGGAAGAGGACGGGCCGGAGATGGAGGGAGGGGCGGGCGGCGGGGGAGGTAGCATGGCCAGGGACTGAGAGGAGGAGCGCGAGGGCAGGTGATGGGAGAAGGGCAGGGGGTGTGGGTGGGCCAGGTCGCCGCCGGAGCCTCGCACTCCAGCCCACTCCCGCTCCCTCTCCTTCTCCCGCTCCCTCTCTCGATCCCGCTCCCGCTCGCGGTAGAGCTGCGGCGTGCTCTGGTGGTGGTAGTGCTGGGGCAGGTGGTGGCGCTGGTGGTGGGAGGAAGAGGAGGAGGAGGAGGAGGAAGAGGAGGCCGAGGAGCGGGACGAGTGGTGCACCTCCCTCTGGTCCCGCCCCAGCGCCAAGGCCATCCCCAGGGGGTGGGAGGAGGAGGAGGAGGACTCGCTCCGGCGGTCCCCCGCGCCGCTGCCGCTGCTGATGCCGCTGCTGCTGCTGCTGTTGTGGCTGCGGCGGGAGTGCTGCTGCTGCGGCGGCGGCATGTTCTGCGGGTGCATGCCGTGGCTCCAGTGGCCGGCGGAGCGGGAGCTGGGGGGCGGGACGTTTGAGTAGCCCTGCATGGGGTAGGCCTCACTGGGGATGCCCGTCAGCGCCATGTTGCTGAAGCCCAGGCGCAGGCTCTCGGAGTCAAAGGACTCGATCTCGCTGGCCTGCCGCTCCAGGAGGGTGCGGATGCGTTCGGAGCGCTCGTTCTGCAGGGACAGCATCTCCTCCTCGATCTGGGGAAAGAAGCAGGAGAAGAAAAAAACACGTGAAAACACAATGTGCTTTTTCTTTCAATTCTAGCGTTGTTAAAAGGTGTTCAGATATTTTACTAATCCAAGATTCGAGATTCTGCGTTTGCAAACGCGAAGCTGTTCGGGAACTCGTTTTAATTACTGCATACCGAGAGATTGATAGTTTATTCTTCTATTAAAAAAAACAATCTCACCACATGTTCGGGGCTGTTGCTTTTGATCGAAACACACAATATTTCATAGCAGATGGTAGTTGCTCTGTTGTCATGGAAATGTAGATTTGATTGTCTTTCTGAGGAAGCTCCCGCGCATCTACACAGTAGCCCTTGTGGCGGGATTGTTTTAGCCAGCTGCTGTTTCCAAGGTCAAGAATGAAGTTTGCATCTCAGCTTTCATGTGATACGATTGAAGGAAAAGCTCCAGAAGAGCTACTGAGAAGACCGTGTGGTGAAAACCGTTATTGAAGGGACTTTTGTGTAAGAACATATTAAGTTAATCGTAGAAGTTTCAACACATGACAACAAAATTGTAAGAATTTTTAAAAAGCTAACAATGTCATAGCTAAAAACAGCAGTTACCCTTCAGTTTGCAATCTCCTCCGCAGGCCCAACTGGATACCTAAAACTCACCAGAGGCGTTTACTACATTTTAAGGAGCTTTGCTTTCATACAAGAGATTGCCAAAGGCCCTAACCCTCTGCTCCAGCAGGGCGCGGCGGATGGACACCCTCTGTTCCAGGTCCTTGACCTCTCGGTCGTGCTGCGTGTCGGTGTGGATCTTGATTTTGCTCTGGTAGGCGTTAAGCAGCTCCAGCTCCTGCTGCAGCTGCATCCGCAGCACTTTGTACTCCGCTTCCTGGGTCTCATCCAATCTCAGCTAAAAGACAGAAGAGAAAAAAGAGGGACTGCCATGAAAAATGGATTTGGCACGATCGTACGGGGCGACGAATTGTGCGTCAGTGTAGAGGAAAAGGTTTAGAGAGTTTAAAGAACGAAAGGAAGAGAGAGAGGAGAGGATCAGGGTGCTATGCGAGCGTCGGGAAAGGAAATGGCGAAAATCTAAATGCCCTGACGACCTGCTTGCCTGTCAATCTCTTCTCTCCTCTTTCTCTGCTGCCAAACGATCTTTCTACTAAACCAGAATTGAATCCTCATTTTCTAACCCCAAAAAACTCTTCTCTATCTTCTCCAACCTCCTTGACCCCGCCAGTTCCCCTCCTCCTTCCAACCTTCTACCAAGCCACTTTGTCAACTATTTTACAAAAAAGATAGATGACATATGCTCCTTGTTTACTAATCCATCCTCTATAACTACTTTGCCATCAACTTCATCTTCTTCCCCTTCCCTTTCACTCCCCTGTCTCCCAACCAAGTTCTAACCTTGGTTACCTCATCCCGCCCAACCACCTGCCCCCTTGACCCCATCCCATCTCACATTCTCCAGGCCATTGCTCCTGACCTCCTTCCCTTTCTCACCCATTTTATTAACACCTCCTTCTCAGCTGGCTTTTCCCCAACTCTCTGAAGGAGGCAAGAGTTAACCCTCTCCTGAAGAAACCCACCCTCAACCCGTCTGAAGTAAACAACTACATACCCGTCTCTCTTCTTCCCTTTCTTTCCAAAACTCTTGAGCGAGCCATCTTTAACCAGCTCTCCTCCTACCTCCACCAGTCTGGTTTCAAGGCAGGCCACTCAACAGAGACTGCTCTCCTTGCTGTCTCTGAGCAACTTCACACTGCCAGAGCAGCCTCTCTCTCCTCTGTCCTTATCCTTCTAGAGCAGCCTCTCTCTCCTCTGTCCTTATCCTTCTAGAGCAGCCTCTCTCTCCTCTGTCCTTATCCTTCTAGACCTTTCTGCTGCATTCGACACAGTGAACCACCAGATCCTTATTTCCACCCTACAGGACCTGGGTGTCTCAGGCTCTGCTCTCTCCCTTTTCTCATTCTACCTCAACGACCGCACTTACCGGGTAACCTGGAGATGGTCTGTGTCTGAACCTTGTCCCCTCACTACTGGGGTCCCTCAGGGTTCCATCCTGGGTCCCCTCCTCTTATCTCTGTACACCAACTCTCTCGGCTCTGTCATTCGCTCACATGGCTTTTCCTACCACTGCTATGCTGATGACACCCAACTAATCCTCTCGTTTCCCCAATCTGAAACTCAGGTAGGAGCACGAATCTCTGCCTGTCTGACTGACATCTCTCAGTGGATGTCCACACACCACCTGAAGATTAACCCTGACAAGACTCAATTACTTTTCCTTCCAGGGAAAGGCTCTCCCACCCACGACCTGACTATTACCTTTGACAACTCCGTGTTCGCCCCGACCCTGACTGCTAGGAACCTCGGCGTGACACTCGACAGTCAACTCTCCCTCACTGCCAACATCACTGCAACAACTCGGTCCTGTCAGTACATGCTGCACCACATCAGGAGAATCCATCCTCTTCTCACCCAGAAGGCGGCGCAGGTTCTGGTACAGGTTCTGGTACAGGCTCTGGTCATCTCACGCCTAGACTACTGTAACTCCCTCCTGACAGGTCTACCTGCTGGTGCCATCCGACCTCTGCAGCTCATCCAGAATGCAGCTCGACTGGTCTTTAACCTAAATTCACCCACACTACTCCGCTCCTCTGCTCTCTTCACTGGTTACCGGTGGCTGCTCGCATCCGTTTCAAAACATTGGTACTTGCGTACCATGCTGCGAACAGATCGGGTCCAGTCTACATCCAGGACATGGTCAAACCTTACACCCCAGCCCGCTCACTCCGCTTTGCATCTGCCAATCGCCTTGTAACTCCGTCACTGCGAGCTAACCGCTCAACAAAATCGCGATTGTTCACTGTCCTGGCTCCCAATTGGTGGAATGAGCTCCCCAATGACATCAGGACAGCAGAAAGTCTCTACATCTTCCGCCGCAAACTAAAAACACATCTCTTCCGACTATACCTGGAATAAAAAAAAAATAATAATAAAAAAGATTTGTATGTATCTCTCTTAGTACTCTAGTAGCACTTAAATGGCACTTACTTATAGCACTTGGTAGTTTGGCTTTCTTGAGGAATTGTACTTTCTTGATTCTTGTTGTTCTGGGTTTGAACTCCCATGGTTGAATGCACTTATTGTAAGTTGCTATGGATAAAAGCGTCTGCTAAATGAAATGTAATGTAATCAGGAGTGTTGTTTAATTAATGTTTTGTCAGTCTGGGCCTGTATATGCTGCGTTCAATAGGAGGAAATGGAACTAAAATCACAACCAAGTAATATTAATAACACACTTTAGTGCGTGACCTACTGACAATCTAAAATGTATCAGGCAGACATACTGCAAGTGGCTTTGTGAACAGGATATGAAGCTTTATATTGACTATTCAGATATCAGTTATCCAAATTAAATCGGTATAACCTGCCAAAATGTTGCACAACAGTTGAACTACTTTGACCTGTGTGTGTGCTGCCTGGCTCCATGAAACAGATTCAATCTTGATTGGAAAGACTTTCCTAATTAAAAAAATAAATACAAAATAAATGTAGTTTTTCTGACCTCAGGTTTGAGTTTAATCAGTGAATGGGAAAGCTTCCCAGAGACCTGGACCACAGCAGGAGTAGATGGACAGACAAGGGCAGCAGGGATTTGGCTTACTGAGCTTACATGGCACGCTGCCACGAGAGGTAATTAAAGAGGCACAAGGCATTATATCATTGAGGGGAACCAGACATTTTGTAACGTTCCATCCTCTCCCTATTATGTTTCGTTTATTTAAAAGCCCGGGATTTGTGTGTATACGAGTCCCGTGCTTAGAGGGAAGCATGTTCAAAGTTTAGTGGAGCAGGGTCGAACCTTATATTTCACTATTTAAGAAGCAAAAGCCTCCCAAGCAGCGGTGGAATGTAACCAAGTACATTTACTGAAGTGAAGCATTTCTGGCACTTTTTCAATGAGATTTGTTTCAGTTGTTTTTAATGCAAGAACATTTCATTGTTCCAGTTTCTCAAATGTAAGGATTTGCTGCTTTTCCTTGTAATTATTTAAACAATTCTTAGTTAATTGTTTTATTTATTAATGTTACAGGGGGCTTTTTACTGCATCTAGTACTTTGATGTTGATGAAATTGTACTTACCTTTGATACTTTAAGCCCATTTCCCAGATTAGACATTCTTTTGCTTCAGTAACATGTCCACTAATATCTTAGCTCAGACCTGATTTAAAGCTTAATATGTAAATGAATAAGGTTCATGTCAGGTTGCTGCCATCTTTGTGTCAAAGCAGAGTTAAGGGTGATGCTCATATATTGTAGGCCATGACAATTCAAAGTCTGTTTAAAGGTGCTGGGGAATATGACTGCATATGTAATAAAAGTTATAGAAAGCCTTTTGTGGCTCCACAGGGAGCTTGTGGAGTCTGATCAATTTAAACATTTTGTCACTTGAATGTGCGGAATTGAAAGAAAAGACTTTTGCTGCATCGATTTTCTTTTTAACTTGAGTCTGACTGTTACAGGGGTGCAGTGGCAAGTTGATAAGAGTAGTCTTCTGAAGATAAAATGGACCGTATTATGTGACTGAATATCCGAGTCCTGAATTCAAACACACTTTCTTTCTTCACAGTGTTCTAACATGTATTCGCTGAACTACGACATCAGATTTCAACAAAGCTGTCCCCACTGCTAAGCTTTCCCCCACGAGTTCCTCCCAGAGATTCAGGGGAAACGGGTGTTGTGGAAGAGGACTTGCACAGAGGGTTTTTTTTAACCGTAGGGGAAATGGGATGGTTCAGACCATTTGGTATTAAACTGGGCCAAGTGGGTTTAGGTGGAGATTAACCCCGAGGTACCGGGAGGAGGCTTGACGGCGGGCAGGATGGCAGGATGGCAGGCGGGAGGGCAGGACGGCCCCCGGGGGGCCGGGCACAGCATAGATGGTGTGGTGAGAGTGTGAAATGAACAACGTCTCCTTGCCTTACTCACAGCCTGAGTGGACAGCATGTCATTGATGGAGTGGTCATACTGCTCGGCCAGGATGGCCAGCTTACGCGTCTGCTCGTCCTTCAGGCGCTTCAGCACGGCCTTGTGGTCCGACTTGGGCGTGTTCTCCAGCAGGTGGTTGCGCAGCGCCTTGTACTGACGGGTTTGGATCTTACAGGTGTCCTGGAACTGACGCTTAATCTGCAGCTCTTTGGACTGGAGGAGAGAAGAGAGAAGGAGGCAGCTGGGCTAAAGTGCTCCTGTGGTTTTACAAATGAACATGGAGAGGGATGTTAAAAATATGTTGTTTTTTTGTTTTCTTTTTACACATTTTTTTGTACAAACGAATTTTGAGAGCAAAATGCTGAAACCAATAATATTCACAACTTAATACCTGTCAAATGTTGGATCGTTCACAGTGACACCATCACGGCCAAGATGACATTCAGTAATGTCATCGTTGTTTTATGAAGGTCGGACAAATGAAATGCATCAAAAAAAGTCATGCTTATTCCTGCTGCTTAATTATATTTAATATAATTATACTCAGCTGTGGAGTAGTATACTTGATTTCCACTCAAAAGGACCGTGTACACTTTATACAAGTTTTATTCATATTGCGATTGAGACAATGAATCCCAGCTGTCCACTCGTCAGTGGTAAGTTATCAATTCCTGATTATGTACATGTATGTTTGTATGTATGTTTGTAAGTGTTGATTATTTAGTTTAACTCTTAAAGGGTACTTAATTAGAGAGTTTGACTTATAGTTGTATAGTTTATAGTTGACCTATTTGTCAGGTAGTTTAAACCAAACATTTCAGATGTAAAAAAATAACAATAACTTTAGAACTGAAATATTAACAGACCTGAGTACATTTGGATTGAAAATTGTTCCTCTAACAGAAATGTGATTAATCGATATTGACATCTAACGAGAAAAAACACCAAAGTTACTTTTTCTTAAAACATATGTTTAAATAAAGTTTTTTTTTTTTTGCAAGTTATGGTCATCACAAATGACGCGTGACGACTCATGTTTGAACATTTTGACAAAGCTTAAAACAAAAAGTGGTAGGATTTAAAAGGATTAATCAATTAATGCTTCATTAATTTGTTCATTTCATAAATATTAAAGCTGTGATTTGGCATATAAGACATGGCTTCCAATACTCAGCCTACTTGTGAGCCCTTTAAGTGATTATATACCCACAAGTTAACAATAACATAAATAATATTTCAACCGTATCTGAGATTAGAAACAGTGCTGCTGCAGTCACAGAACCTGTTTAGTGGTCGGTGGCTGTTGACGAAGGGGAGGCACCAAGACGACAACGGAGATAAAACAGGAGGAATGATGATGGACAAAATGATAACGGGGATTTTTCAATATGAAAAGATTGGCTGATAAATTAGGGGGGGGGGAATAAGAAAACAAATGAAGACAACGTGGTAATAATGGAAACAAAATCATAAAAACAAACAGGACAATGATTTTCACACAAAAGAATTTATTTTTTGTGTAAAGAAAAAAATAATCTGGAAGTATAACAAAAAAAAAAAAAATTCTATGCGTGCGAGCACACAGCCGTACAGTACGCCGACACTCATGCAAAAGGACAACAAAATGGCTGCCAAACAGAATGCAGTACTAGTCTTACAAATACTGCATAAATAATATATATATATATATATATAAAAAAAAAAAACTTAAGGTGATATAACTCTGTGGAAATGGTGTCACAACAAAACAGAATACAAACATGTAAACATACACAGAGGAATAGGAAATAACTGGAACACAAAAGTAAAATCAATGGCAAATAAATTACATTCAAATAAAACAATGTTTGTTGTGAAATGTCTTTCTTAAAGCTAGACTTCCCAAAGGCAGGTCACCAAAAAGTAGTGCCTAACCCCCCCCCCCTCCCACCACCCCAAGGTCAAATACAGTTAAGATTGAGTTTTCTTACTCAGCAATATTCCTCCATGTAATGTCGTCCTTCTATGAAATACAGTGCAGGGAACCTTTTTCCTACATAATTAGCATTCATAGGCACTAATGCATTTTACTCAGCTTAACCAGATTTCCCTTGCAAATATGAATGTTTATGAATTCTAACACTCTCAGATCTGCATGTATCAATAGAACATGTTCTCCGAAACGTGGTTCATTTTGACTTCATTCAATTAAATGTACAAATCAGAGCTTTTTGGTGATTGAGTCTACAAATTTCCAAGAAAAACGGAAAAAACAAAAAAAACAGCACTATTAACCGTCAAGTTTCCAGTTGGTCCGACTGAAGTAAAGCTGAAACGATTTATCGGTTGACAGATTAATGTTATTAGAAAAATATTCTCTGGTTTCAGTTTCTTAATTAAGGGGATTTGTTGCTTTTTACCTGTCATGTGTCAATGTAAACTGAATATCTTTGGTTTTGGTCAAACATAAAAGATATTTGAAGACATCACCTTAAGCTCTGGGAAGTTGTGATGAGCACTTTTTCATTATTTTTTGACGTTTCATAGGCTTAACAACGGTCGATAGAAAAGATAATGGCAGGTTCATCATTAATGAAAATAATCACCTTCAACTGAAGTGATCTGTTCTCCCACATTTTATTTATTTAAATGGTCTTTGGAGCCGTGCAAAATTAAACCGATGTCTGCTATTACTGGATATCTCCTTTTCATATGATGGTCAACAATTCTAACCTTCACATTCAGTAGTTGCATTTATTTATCTTTGGACTAATAAAATGATTGCGTGTCTCAAAAGATTGTCTTTATGGCTTCATATAAATTAAGCTACACTGAAATATTAAATAGTTTTTTTATTATATTATACTTTCACTACTCCAAAGTATATGCTGCTTTCTTACTATAGATTTTGGAACTATCACATCAAAAGAGATATTTGTGCAAACAGTTGTAACTAGGCACTCAACTGCTGTATGTTTATAGGTTTATTGAAGGGCAAAATATCTAAATGTTTACATGGTAAATCATAACAAGATTATTGCATAAAGTGCAACAATGACAGTATATCTAACTAGAATCTGATATATAATGTATATAATGATGTGTTAACATGAAACCATGAGCTGGATAGGCTTATTGTTTCGGCTAAATGGCCCTAAACGTTATTATTTTAAGTCCTATAGCTTCAGATTTTCTGCTTATTATTTTCCACTTGGACTTCTAAACATCAAAATAATATCAAATGTCCACAGTGGTCTCAGATGTTTCTGTCCAGCCGTTATACCGACTGAGGGCTAGTGTTCAGGGTGATGTTAGTGAAGTCATCAGGTTTGTTTTGGGGTTTTTTTTCACAGTATTTGGGGAGTGAAATTACAGCCATGAAGATATGCAACACTAATATTTGTTCTCAGCACTGATAGAACAGTGCAACCTTGGAAATAAGACCACTACGAAGAAAAACAAAAGATTGCACAAAACTGGTCTTAAAAATAACCATTAAAAAATATTTGTCTTACAAATTAAGAGCAAAAATGATAAAATAAAATAAAAACTTTTACAAAAAGCACAATAATGAAAACTTCACTGGGTTTGGTACAGTAACCGTGGGTCCAGCTGCATGTCTTACGTTTGCAGGGCCCACCTATTCAACAGTACGCCATGTTTTGGATAAACTTCAGCAGCCAAAATCACTTTCAGCCTGTGCACACAGGCAGAATGTGTGCAGGCTAAAAACATAGCTCATCTTTTAGAAATGTGACCAAAAACCAGTTTGGGAGTTATGCAACAAGAGAGACATGTGGACCCAACTCAAAAAGAAACACAAAGGATGGTTGAACAAAAGAATAAAAAGAGCATGATCTCAATCACGCTCTCTCAGACACACAGACACAGACACACACAGACACAGACACAGACACAGACACACACACACAGACACAGACACACACAGACACAGACACAGACACAGACACACACAGACACACACACAGACACACACACTCTTTCCTTCAATTTGTCTCACACTTGCTATCTCCAAGGCCGAGCTTTCCCCCTGACAAACCTTCCAGATGAAGTCCGTCTCAACCCACACTCCCACCTCGCCTCCTCGCGGAACAACCTCTCTTCACTCCTCTGTGTCTCCCTCTGTCTCTCCCTCTCCCGCTCTCTCGCCCTCCTCTCCCTCTGTCTCCGCTCTCTGACCTCCCTGGGAAGCAGTTGAGGCAGCCTGCTCGGGTTCTCTTTCTTCAAGAGGCCCAGGGTTTGGAGTTTGGTCCGGACATTGAGCGGGAGCTTTTTAAGGAGCTGTCCGGCAAGTTTCAACACCACGGAGTTAGCCAGGTCAGCCAGCACCCCGAGGGGGCGTCGACTGAAACGCTTCACCCAGAGGAGGCCCTTGGCCAAGGGAGAGGTGCTTCTGCAGCGAGCCTGATACTCTAAAGGTAAGCTCTTTAGGGGGACGGGGATTTTGGACTGGCGCCCACCCCAGTTGCGCCCTGCTTTGGGAAACATCTCATAGAGGTTACGCTCAGCCATCCCGCCCAAGACTGACTGGCACATAGCAAACAGGGGTCGAGGCAGCCGGAAAAGAACGCGCATGCAGAGGCGGTTGACTTTGCGGGGCGCGTGCTGGAAGAATTCGCGGGCCGGCTTGACAATCAGCACCACCACCAAGTACAGAGAGAGGAAGAGCGAGGGGGAGCTGAGGAAGGAGGCTGAAATTAAAATCATGGGGATGTAATAAATCCCCAAACTGAGGGAGAGTCCTAAACTGAAGAGGCCGCTGGCCCAGAGGCTGAGCGACAAGTAGGTGGAGAGAGACAGGGAGCAGCACGAACGAAGGAAGAGGTACGAGAAGAAGAGCGCCAGACAGGCGAGCTCAGCGGAGAGAAGAACAGAGGCCACCGAGGGCAGAGGAGGTGAGCGACGGAGGGAGAGGAGGAAGATGGAGAGGAGCAGCAAAGTGAGGTTGGAGGGCTGGGCAGCAGCGGAGAGGGAGAGGAGAAGGCAGATGGCGTGAGAGAAGAGTGAGGGGAAAGAAGTCTGGGTGGGGGGAGAGATGGGTTGGGCCTCCAGCTCCTCTGCAGCATCAGGGAAGTAAAACTCAGACAGCTCATCGATCACTCGCTCACGGAGTCGTCTCTTTTCTGGGGACAGGGATGAGGCGAACTCTGACGGACAACCGTCGGCCACGCCCCGGCCTTCCTCCTCCTCGTCGGTGTCGACGTGTGAGGTTTTACTGTGATCCTCCTCGTACTCCCACTGCACTCCTTCTACCTCCCTCACCTCTGTCCCCTCTTCGCCGACTTTCCACTCCTCCTTCTCAGCCTCATCGTTTCCCTTTGTGTCCTCGTTGTCATCTCGCTCGTCTTTCCTTTCAACAACGGGGACACTCACGCCGTCCTCCCCCTCCTCCACTCCTGTGTAAATTTCATCATCTTCCAATACTACTCCATCAAGCTCATCCTCAACATCATACATCTCCCCGGCCACCGCCCCTCTCCCCTTTTGTAACTCGCCACCCCCCTCGCCAACCCCCTCGTCCTCCCCCTCTACTCCCACCGCCCCCGCCTCACTGTCCCAGCTGCCGCTCGGCCCCTCTGTCGTCTGTCCCTCTCCCTCCTCAGGAGACCACAGGCTCTGGGTGCTCTCACTCACTTTGAGGCTCTTGGGCTGCTGGCGGACCTCCACAGCGTGTTTCTGACGCAGCTCTTGCTCACGCCTCTTGTTATACTCCATCTGGTTGGTGAGCTCCGTCTGGTGCTGCGTGCGGATCAGGTCGGCCCGCGTACGCTGCACCAAACCCAGCTGGCGGAACTCCAGCTCCTGGGTGGACTCGTGGTGACGGAGAAGCATCGCACACTCCAAGTCCTTCAGAGTCTGCTTCTTGTTCAGTTCCTAAGAGAAGAAGAGGAGACGGCAGGAAGGACACTGAAATATTGTGGGGAGAGGAAGCATTTTTCTACAGATTTATGGAAGGAGAATCTGAGAATATTTAAAGTATATTTCTTATATATGTAATTTTGAAGATATTTTAAATACATTTCTTTTAGTTAGTTTATAGACCGAGCATACGGCCCACTGATGAAAGCCTGAGATCCGTCTGTTGCAACATTCCCGGGAAAAGGCCGCACTGTCTGGGTCACTGGGAAGTGAGATCCAAAATGATACATGCAATTACAGCTTATTTGCTTCGGTTATTTTTATTGTCCTACTAGAGAGAAACGACACATCAACACAATAAAAACACTAGAAAATCCGTACAAGTACAGATATACAATAGCGCAAATATGCAAGTGTGCAGGGGGAGTGCACAGAGCGCAGCCAGAGTGCTTTAAAGCACCTGAGGGTGACGGAGATGTAGGAGATGTAGGAGATGTAGAATCTTTTAGTTCCTAACTGGTGCACTGAAACGACGTCCTGAGGACAAACGCTTGAACTCCTTCAGCAGTCCATCCTAGCATGAGCCCTTCTCAGCCTGTTAGACCTCTGAGTCTATTCTTGTTGGACAGATTAAGATTTCCAAACCAAGCAAATAATACAAAATATTAAAATGGATTCAATGAAATATCTGGAAAAGAGAGTCATCATCTTATAGGAAACGTGAAAAGAGTTCATTGTCAAGTCTTTTTAGAGGTAGCGCCAACATGGGACAGCTTCACCAAAGAGAACGAAATGGAGCTCTTTGAGATTGTAACTTTAAGGCAGTAGTGTTGTATTGGACTATTTTGTATTTAAACATAATTTAATGACGTGTCCATTCCAAAAAGAATTGTATGCAAAGTGTATTTTTGATCTGTCCGTCTTGTCTTTTTAAACTTTCATTCAACTTGATGCAGGCTTTACTGTGTTGTAAAAGTCCCAAAACAAGTACACTGTTGTTTTTATTAACTACCTGAAGATGATTTTGCTCCCTTATAATGTAATTTACCAACTCTCTCTAAGACTGTGCCTGAGTATGTCCACCTCCACTTTGCTCAAAGAGAACAACGATTGAGAGATCTGTGTGAATTCTACTGGAAGGCAGGCGGTTTTAAATATGTTTTAGGAGATCCAGCGATCTAATTTAAAAATGGTACCTCTCGGAGCAGGTCCTGCTCTAGGTTGTGGCGTGCCAGCAGCATCTTCCTCTTGTACTGGCGACATTGCAGCTCGTAGTACTGCCGCTGCCTCCGCAGCAGGCCGGCCTCCTCCTCCGCCTGCAGCTGCTGCAGACACTCCTTCTGATGCACCAACCACTCTTGCTTCTCTCGCTTTGGTGTCGACTGGTTCTCATTCAGTTCCTGGAGTGGAAATAAATTAAAGGCAATGAACGGAAAGAAGACTAGTCTTCGCTGACTAGGCTAAAAAGATCAGTGCGGTTTGTATGTTGTTAGTTTGATGCGGGGTTCATCTTGAGTTGCAGGGTAGTGGTGAAAAGAAAATGGAAGTTACACTCTTATTGAATTAAATTGGATAATGGAATCAGTAGTATGGTAAAGCTCATCAACAGAGGCCACTTATGCAAAACAGGATGTACGTTTGCGTCCGTAATAGTTTGTGGTTGTGAGCCGGCACCTCTTTGAGCTGCTCTTTGCGTTGTCGATACTGCCGTTTCTGGGACTCCAGCAGACCCGTCAGCTCCTTCTTTTGCTGGCCCAGTATGTGCTGCTGGAACTTCTTCTCCTCAGTCAGAACCGCCTTTGTCTAAGAAAAAACAAACAAAAACAACAACAAGACATAATCTCATTAACGTCAAGGTTTTCAGAAACACAAGATTACAATTTTTTAAATATTTGCTGTAAATCAGGTATTAGTCACAGATTACAGATCTCCCCCCTTTGTTACTCTGGTTGTTATGTGAAGCCGTGTGCTTCTTGTCTAGTTTCCCCATCTCGTATTCATCACTGCCTCTGTTCTCAAATTATCACGAACTCACCCGCCACCAGCTCACCTCCTTCTCCAAGATAGCCTGGTGCTTCTTGGAGAGCTTTTCTCCCTCCATTGAGAAGCTGTTCCTCTGGTTCTCCAGCTCTTTGTCCAGCCTGAGCTGGTGCTCATCCATCTCTGCCTTCAGCTTGTTCTCGAGGCCCATCAGCTGCTTCTGGTGCTGCCGCCGCATTCGCTTGTACCTGTGAGGAGGAACGGGGCATTGAGGTGAGCTAGAGGGAAGGTTTAACTGAAGGTTGTTTTATTTCCAGTGGTGTAAGCTGTGGACTGTAGCGCCCTTTTTAAAAACTGTAAGTATGCTTACGACCTATGAAAAATTTACTTGAAATGTGAAAACTTCTTTTTATAGAAACATACAGCATGTATGTGTCACGTTACCCTGACATCTGCTCCCTGAGGGCAGAGCCCTGCTCGTGTTCCTGGATCTGGCGGGTGACAAGCGAGGCTGTTCTGATGGTGGCAAAATGGTCTCTGTTTCGACGGCGCCTCCCTCCGCCGCCACCGCCTCCACCTCCTCCGCCGCCACCACCAATGATACCACCAACACCACCAACAGCAGCAGCAATAGCAGCTGAAGCTTCTCGTTGCGGGTCAATCTCTGGCTGATATGGATCATCGTAGATGTTGTCATGGCTCTACACAGTGGAGAGCGAGCAAAGGACAAAACAGAAGAGGGGGAAATGATTTATAAAAGACACGTTCATGGTGGTTTAAGGATCAGTCTTTTCTCGTCCTAGGACTAAATATTTAATACAGTTTAACTTCTAAATCGATGAAGATTCACTCAGTCCACCAAACCTTTGTCTATTAAACATGTTATTGTGCTGCGTGATTTTCTGCTTCTTCTGACAACGCTGTCATGTCCTCAGTGCTCTTGCATGTCTAAACTGGTGCTGCTATTACTTTCCATTTCCTGAAGGTGGTGCAAGTTTGTGCATGTGTGAAATTGGTCAGACCACGAAAGTTTGTCCAAATCCAGAATTTGAGTAGGTCAAAGTAAAAAAAATAAAGATACACAAGTTCACATGAGTAAAAATAAAGATGTTAAGACACAAAGTAGAAGTGAATCAAAAGGACAAAAACTAGATAGAAACAAAAATAGAAAAGGTATACTTCCAATATCTTCACATAATTTACCTACTGATTTTTTTTCTATTATGATATTATTATGATACAAGTCTTAGGAAAAGACAACCTGTTTGTTCTCTCTTTTAAAGATATGTATATTAGGCACAGTGTGAAACCGATGGACTTGGTGCAGAATGTGTCAAAGAGGGGTTTGGGGGAGACTCAACATGCCCGCCCACAGACAGTCAAACATTTGGACTGACCAGTGGCTTGTGCAGGACGGAGCTGTTGGAGGTGACCGTGTGCTCTCCCTCCTGCATCATGGCCATCTCCCCGCTGTCGTCAGAGCCGTCTGCCAGGCTGTTGACTGAGCTGCTCTGGGAGCTGGCACTGATTGACATGGATGGCAGAGAGTGGGAGCTCTCCATGCTGTTGACTGTGCCGGTGCGCAGCATATACTGCTCCACATCCTGGAGGAAAAGAAAGAGGAAGTTTTGTCAGAACTGACAAGAGGTTTAAGGGAAAGACGACACATTTAGGACGCTGTCTTTACTACATAGGGTGGGAGTCGTGTATTGACCAGCTTATAGCATATAGTACATATATTCATTAATTCTATGAAAACCTTTCTTAGCAGACAAAAGGTAAAATATAAAACAAGCTAACAGTAAGACACAGGCCTACCCTCTAGAAAAGTGCAACCCCACATTCTCAGAATTCCTTTATTTCCTTTTCGGGGGGGAACAACCAACTGGAATTAAATGTCTAACAAAAGCCTTTGTATGGAGAGGAAGGGGCCCTACATTCACAGTACATATTGAGAAGTACAATACAAAGGCAGGATGGATGCTAGAAACAGCTGTTTTCCCTTACAGACCCTGATACATGCTTCTTCCTCTTCAGAAATAAAGGGGTTTGAAGGTTCGTCTTCAAAGCAGCTGTACGATTTTTGTTGCGTTTGACTAAAGTCCTACTAACGTTTCAGTTACTACAGGCGTCCCACTCTGAAGGTTTGGAGAGGCATTTCAAACTTAGATAATGACAAATATATTCTTTTCAAGAGTTTTTACACAGTTCTTGTTTTATGCTTTTGGTTAGCATGAAATGCGACACATGGTATGGCTTTAAGGCAATGCAAACCGTTTCACTTCACAAAAAAAAATCTGGCCATTCAAAGTGATCCACTGTCATGGTTAAATGGATAGCAGTGCTGGTCTGGGCATATTTTAAAGGATTGGTAACGGCTAAAATAAATCTGAACAAATGCGATCCTTTCATCACAGTGCTTCCTGTTTTGTAAACCTCGTCTGCTGGTGTTGCAGCACTGCTCTCATTTATGACAGCCGGGTTCTACTAGTATTTATCCATCAGTAACCTTACGATCTCCCTGACTGTATTTTTTAACTTTATCTCTCCCTGCATATCAGTTGGCCTCTTCCTCCTCCTCTGTCCCATTCGTACCTCTTCCTCATCGCCTCCTTCTGGCGCGGGGCCGTTGAGGGCCTCGTGGAAGAGGATTTTCTTCATCTTCCGGTACTGAAGGTTGTCCAGCTCGCGGACAGCATCCTTGGTGCGGGCGATCAGATCCATCACAGCCGTCATGGGACGCTCTCTGCATAGGAAATGGTGCTGGGTGGATAGAGGGGTTAAAAGAATGGGTTAAAAAATAATAATAATTAAATTACAGGATCATTAGTGTCTGAGATCAAGTTCGTTGTATAATCAAGATTAACCAACGAGATACCTAAAAGGGAGTTGGGGTAGTTTTGCAGAGGGGCGATTACAGTTAAAACGTTGATTTTGTTTTGTTCAACCAGAATAAGTTGCACATTAACTAAACTACTCTGCCTTCATACTGATGATGATTGTTTCTCACACATTAAACCTCCACTCACTGTTTTCCTGACTGATTCCCTTGAAGTCCAGGGAAAATTAGGCAAAGACAAATAATGCATTTCCCCAACAGCTGGTTGTAACTGATGAGAAACTTTATTCCTAAATAACTAATTCAATTTAAACACCTGATGAACAAAATAGAATTAAATGTAATATTTATTGTTGAATTGATTATTGTTATCAATGAAGGCCAACATTATATGACATGTTTGTGCCCTACACTTATTGTCCATCCCAGTCTTTTATTGGAACATACTAATTATATTCATTCTTTCAATTTAGATTTCCTTTTGCTCGATCATAAAGACGATCTTTTACAAAGAGGTGATCACACGTCTCCGCCTGCCTTCATGTACAACATCAAACAGCTCTTTGTACCTTGAGCAGCACATCAGAGGTAGGTCTGTCCTGGGCGATCTTCTGCAAACAGGAGTCCACAAAATTTCGAAAATAATCCGACCTGAAAATGATATAATTATCATTATAAAAACACCATTTCTGCTGTAATGGTAAATGAAAGCAGCTTGTAAATGTTGTTCTAACTAAACCACTGATCAATAAATGCAGGTGGTCCCACTGTCATCAAGTTCATTTAGTTTCTATTTTTATCCCTTCCTTTACACAGCCATGGTTTCTAACCCCCGTACACTTCCTGGAAATGTGTGTAAAATCATAAATTCAATCAATCCTCCATCTTCTGAAAAACATTGATGAAAAGGCCTCAATAACATTAGAAGCTATTTTGTAAAGAAACATTTATAACATCATCTCAAGCAACATAATAAAAAGCTCCACTTTGCATCACAAATCAACAACAAAAGTCTTAAGAGGACATTTAGGAAGCGTCTCCATCTCTCACCAGTGATTAGACTGCAACACAGGGCTCTCATTCTGGGCGATGTGGTATAAGGCACTCATAGCATTCATGTTGAACAGAGGAGGCTTCCTTTCCGCTACAGAGTGACAAAGCACGACATAGCGTGACAGAGAGTGGCAGATAAAGAGCAAGAACAAAAAAACAAAAGAAGAGAGGAATAAGCAAAGAAAAGGGTTGGATGCTTTCAGCTTTGTGAACACACACACACACACACACAAAATAAAAATCAAAAAAAAAAAAAAAAACACACTGGTGAACCATTTTAGGGTCATCTCTTACCCAGCTCTATACAGGTGATGCCAAGTGACCACACATCCACCTTCCCATCGTACTGACCCTCGTCCATGGCCAGAATCACCTCAGGGGCCATCCTGCATGGAGGACACAACAAAGCAATTCAGCCATTTTCATCTCTTTTTCTTTGATCCCGGACCGACAGAGAACACCACCTCAGGGCTCACAGCCGTCCCCACATGAATAGACACGAGTATTACGAGGGTCATGCTGCCTCATGTTTAATAACAACAGTAACCTGCAGCCCATGAACAGTGGAGTCTGATGTCCTTGTGAGAAATATGCTGATAGTGCTGAACGGATTAGTTGACTGACAATAAACTACTAAACACTTGCTGTTTCCATTAGGGCTGCACCAACAATTATTATCATTTTTGGATTAGTCGATTAAAAAAGGGACAGTGTGTAAGTTTGAGTCCTTTACCCCTCTGCAGACCCCTCCCTTTCCAAGTGTGTTGAAAAACTATGGTGGATCCATCTTTGGATTTTAGTACAACGAGGCGCTACTCTTAGCAATACTCTGCTTTTCTATATGACTAAATAATTGTTGAATTTGAAAAACAAATTCATTCAGAACAGGATAAGAAGTTATTTATAATTTAGTTAAAACTAAATATTGTTTGGAGTGCAGCAAGTTATGTTTACAACAACAAAGTCACTGTATGAATAGCTCACTGGCAACAAATGTAAAATGTTGATAAACTATATAACATTTCTGAGTGAAGTTTATAAATAATGAAGAACACAGACATCCATCAGTATCAGTCATCCTGTCCTCCTGGCTGCTTTATCTCAGCCAGCAGAGAAGTTTACAAAAAAAGCTTTTGGCCGACGGTGCATGCTGCGCTTGTGTAAACATAGAGGCGGATGGTTGAATTAGGTTTCACTTTTGTTTACATGTCCATTCTTGTTGCCAAGATATTTTGGTAAAGTATTGGCTTTTTAGTTGCAAGTATTGTATTCCACCTACAGTAATAAGCGTAGTTGCCGTCGACTCAAGTCATCTTTACTTTCCCTGGTTCACTTCACCAGAGCGGCCTATCTGCTCGCGTGTGTCTGCGTTTGAGTCTATGTGTGTGTGTAGTTGGAGGAGCTCAGCCAAATGTGCGCTGCAGTGTGATAATGAATTACATCAAAACATAAAAAATGACTAATAAAAAGCATCAATAATGTCGGCACTTATCAATACTACAATCTTTAATAAATTAGCACTAGGGGCCGTTTATTATTAGGTTTTGGAACGCATCACTGCCTTCAGATAACGTAAAACGCAAAAGGCCGTCTGTCCTGGGCCGCTCTAGAAAAATGGTGGTGCAAGATGGCGGACTCCGTAGAAGACGACCCGCTCCCCTACGTGGCTATCAATGGCCCTTTCTAAGCTAAGGAAAATATAACTATTCTTAGTTTCGGGTGATTATACACTGATTAAAACAGTAGTTATGAATATTATATTAAATATCGGACAATAACTCCCCCCAAATATTAATCAAATGTATTTTGCATCAGTTTGGGGAAAGGTAATAACTGAAATGATTTACAGACTGTAACAACAGTCACATTTTGTAACAACAGTCTGTAACGACAGTTAAAGCCATTTTTCACTCATATGGCCGTTAGATCAAACTGAAAATATAAAACAACTAAATAACAACGTTGGATAACGCATGGTGCAATTTAGCGTCATCATAACAGCAGCGGTGCAGAAATTACTTTTAAAAACGAGGCAAATCAAGAAACATTTAGAAAATCGATTTTATGTGACTACTACTAACAGAACCACCTTCTGCATGTTTAGAATTAATTATATTTATATATATATATATATATATATATATATATATATTTTTTTTTTTTTTTTTGCTGCCGCTGCTGTCTTGACAAAGCTTTCACTTTCTAAAAAGGTGCTTGTGCATAGCAGTTTTACTGCTGTGATAAAAAAAATGTTCATGAAATTGTCACGTTTAAGAGCAAAAGTAAAATGATTCTCAAAAGTGCTGACAGATCAAACAGTGACTGAGGGGGAACTGGAGGCTGGGTGTTAGCTGTAGCCGCCTTGTGAGAGCGGTGCAGAGCGGCGGCCGTGAGCTAACCGGAGAGGCACGCTCACAAGCACCAGAAGCACGCAGACGGCCAGACTGTGTAAACAAAGCAAAGAGAAGCTCTGGTACCAACACACACAGAGGTAGAGCTACCTCATTCTCTGCTCATGTCATTAATCCACTATATCTCGACATCGATAATAGTCGTTTGCCGTTATATTGATATACTCTTTAAGGAAATTGAGCACCTTTAAGGATTCCAAATAAAAAAATGCCTTTACGGTATTTTGTGACACAGGGACATGCTAAGTGGAGCTCAAGAACATCAGGGGGATTGCTGTTGATTGATTTTGGGGGCAAGCTTTGCTGGATCATAATTCGGTGTAATTCTTATGAACGAGAAACTGTCGTCATCTTCATCACGACAAGGTTGACACTGTAATGAGTCTTACCAGTAAGGTGTTCCTACGAAGGAGTTGGCCGGGGCAACGATGGAGGCAGAGCCAAAGTCTCCCAGCTTGACCTGACCCGGCTCTGTCAGCAAGATGTTTCCTGCCTTCACATCCCTGAGAGAGAGAAATGATCAGATAAGAGACAATGACTGGTTAGGAAAACCGTGAGGAAGACAAAACAAATGGAGACACATGAGAGATAAAATGTATTGCTACTGCACAGAGTGTGAGCACAAACACCACTGTATAAGCTCCTCTCAAGCTTTGTTTATACTCGCCTCCGCAGACATGTAGTACGAGTTTGTACGGAGGCCTTTAAACCTAATGCGCTGCATTATTCTCCAGAACGCCAGAGGGCGTACGAACAAAATGAACTGTGAAGACTCAAAAAGACAAAGAGTGTAACCCAGAGATATGCCCATGTATGACTTATAGACTGTAGGTGTAACTGGCAAAAACCAGAAACCAACCCCCACAATGCCGAGGAGGGATTGTAATTATCTGTAAAGTCATATCTCATATTCATTGCCTACTTAATTGCCTTTGTACAAGCCCTGTAAAGAAAGATGTCAAGTATTAAATGCCTTATAAGGAAACAAAGGTTGAATATCCTGGAAACAATTTGATTTGGATGGCAAAATATATATTTAAATGAATATTTTTAAGATTACTGGTTTCTAAAGCGTTTGAGTTAATTGTCCTGTTTTGTATAATCCCTAGAAATGTAAATAGAACTTCTATCAGTGAACTAATTGTAAAAGTCACACGGCGAGTATAGACTAAGCTTCAGGCAGCACAGTTTGTGCTTTCTCCCCTGTATTAGTGTTGTCTCATGTAAGAAGAGGTGTGTGGGAGGAGAGCAGAATAGATACAGATCGTGTGAAAAGGAACGGGGGTTACCTGTGAATCATATTGTGAGAGTGAAGATACACCAATCCCTGCAATGCACCATGGGTTATGGCAGCTATTTCCACTTCCTGGAGGGGTTTCTTGTGGACTGGGAGAAGAGAGGAATTGAGGGTTATCAGTTATTGTTTATGTGAACGACTGAAATATAATTAACTCATTGGTGATAATCTTAATTAATTAGTGTTAATGTCTTAATTACTCATTTGCCACTATTATTTCCTACTTACCTTCCAAGAGGTCAGAAGCTGAGCCCAAGCAGTACTCCATCACCAGCTAGAGACACAGAGGGAGTGTTAAACTGCATGCTGCTATTTTAGGGAGGAGCACACTTCATGTTGAGGACTGTTTCACACTTGACTCAAATGAAAAGCGTTTTTTTTGGACCAGAGGCAGTTTTACCTGACAGTTCAGTACAGATATTTAACTGTAAGAGCTGTTGTTGGACTACGGTACAGCCCAGAAAAAGTGTTTCTCAAGTCCACCTCAAAATGGAGGTTGAAACCTCTCCTATACCCTTTTCCTACAAGAATGAATGGCGATCGTAACCTTTCCCATCAAAGACGAAAGCAAGATGTTAGTTGGAGAGGTTTTTTAGTGGGAGAGGGGCTGTAGAGTCCGAAACGGATGTAAAAAACCAGCTCCTCCACAAAGTGGAAGTTGATTAGCGTGACTTACTGAATGTGCCACATTTGCGTTATCGGTCTTTATGGACAGTACGAGTACAGTACTGTGCACATCATCACAAAACCACTGACAGTACAGCAGGAAGATTCAGGGCGGAGTTTACAGGGCTGACTGTCAAACGGACTGTAGCAACTACATCTTGGGTGGAACTTCATCAATGAAATAATGAGGTACTAAGGCACCACTAGTATCGCCATTAAGACGAGGGGTCGACATTTCTTGTTGTTTATTTTAGTTAAAAACAATGTTCGGCTTTGTTCGCTCGGCAGCCGGCTGGTTTTCAGCTGCTCGGCAATGAGTGAGGTCACATTTACACAAATGTACCACTCATCATAGTTTTAAACGGTGTCCAAAAGTGCCATAGATATGTATTGCACAATCAATTTACGGTTAGTATTTGAAACACACACACACACACTCACCCATGCTGTGTGCTCTCTCAGGTAGCAGCCATGGTACTCAACGGTGTTGGGGTGGCGCAGTTTCTGGAGGAACTTCACTTCCTTGATGATATCCTGCCATTTCTGGAACATCAACAGAGCCACAAATGTTGATGAGCAAACCGGACTTGTGAACTGATCTCACGTCTGCGATAGATGACGGATTGGAGCGTTTTCCAGGTCTTACCTCATTGGACTGTTTGCCACTATAGGACATCTTCTTGATGGCCACCACTTCATTGGTGCGGATGTCATGGGCCTAATGTGGAAATTTTGGGGACGACAGACAATAAATCACCTCTTTAAAGTTCTTTTCAGTTCTCTTTAAACAGTCGTGATGCCACCCGCTTCTGATAAATCAGCTATTTTCTCACATCAGAGTAATCGTCACTATTACATAAAACAAGGATTTCTGTTGAGCCTCCTTCCCTTTTCTCGCCTGCCTTCTCCCGTTGATCCCTTCATCCATGAATTGCTCCTTTTCTCCTTTCATTAAACAGCGCTTTTCATCTCTGACCCACGACACCACTCTCCCCATCGTCTTTCAGGTTTTCTCCTTTGTTGTGCTTACCTTTTCACACCATCAACCACTTCGACCCAGGTCAGATTACAGTGATTACACTTCAATGATGGGAAAGACAGCCTTTTCAAGTTATATATGCTGCGTTCAGTGGAAGAGTTTTTGTATGAATTACATGATCACTTGTAGCAACAATATAGCTTGGGTTGCTACGACTAACAATATATCAACGCAGGCCACGATGAAAAGCTTTCCAGGAGAGTGTGTGTGACTAAAAAGATATTTCATTTTTTTGTCCTTACCCTACAATTCAAAAACAGATTTTCAGCTGGGTTAACCGTCAGTTGCTAAATAATTAAACGCCCATATTTATATTCTGCAAAGGGTCGTGGATTCTAACTAATGTATTGAAAAGTAAGCTTCATCCGCTTCATATAACCTTTAAACGTTTAGTGTGTCCATATCATGAGGCCAGCTGACAGAAATGAAAGACATACATTTCAAACCTATACAGAGGATACCATTGGTGCAAATATTCAATTACCATTACAGACCCAAAACACAGAGGAAAGTAACTTACGAAGTAGACCGCTCCGAAGCTTCCATGGCCGATCTCCCTCAGGTCCGTGAAGAGCTTCTCAGGGTCCTCCCTGAAGAATAGCTCCGCCACCTCCGGGTCCTTCAGGCTCCCGGCCCGGACACTCACGGGCATGGCCAGCGCCTGGTGAGCGTGGAAGAGACACACGATGGGTGAGCGTCTGTTATTTGAAAGAATTTCCAACATTTGTGTTGGAAACACCAGCCACCTGGGAAATATGGTCACACTGACTTCTCTCGGCACGGTACAACTTTTTTTTATAAATTGCATCTATGTCTATATGCATGTCCTGTGCATGTGTGTTTTGATGCAGCTTAAGCATTGTTTTTTTTTTATATCCAGCACGCCAGAGATATCAAAAAACCTTTTTTAGGTTTGAGTCACTTTGGTTGTGTGTAAAATGTGTGTCCTGCTCAACATCTGCATTTTAACTGTCCAAGTACACAAAAATGCAAATCTGTGTTGGCTCATATGGACGGAAAATATCAAAGTGCCCATCAGCTTCAGATGCTCATCCATCCACCCACCCATTCATTCATCCATCCATCTGCCTCTCTCGTGGAAAAATAAGGATGAACAATACTGGCAAAACTGAACATTGCTGTAACACTTACATTGCAACATTCAAAAATAGTTAATTACCATAATTTCACCAGATACACCATGTGCAGCTTTTAGCTTCTGTCAATCCATTATACCCGTTTTAGCGTTGCATAATGTTTTTTAGCAATCAAAATGTCTTAAAATGGATGGCAGTAGCAGCGTTTACTTCCTCAAGCAATTATTTAATCTTCCTGATGAAATAAGAGTCAAACATCACCACAAAAAGCTTCACATGTTCATGGTTCACCAAAACAATCCTCTCTCTGCCAATAGCTTTTTTTTTTTTCTTTCAAAAAATAAACAACAATTTTGATAGATGTATTTTTGTAAGGACTGGGATCAATACAGACACGGAGCAGAAGAACATGTTACAGCATCAGCCTGCTCGATGTATTGCTTGAGTACGAAGACACATCTCTCTGAAAAGCAGCAGACAACAGCAGGCCATGTTTCACAAGATAAAAGCAAACTGCCAACCAGTTCAGCAGGTCCATGATTTGTCTATCAAGTCTTTTGTTTAAGTACCACTACAGTGTTTGATATCTCTCTCAAATGGTCACCGGAGGTTTCATGACCAATTATAGAAATGTATCCAAACGAGTGGTGTTCATAATGGGATAAGGCACCGAGGAGCCCAGTTTCTGGACTAAAAATGTGGCTATTATAAGCAGAGATTTGACTATTAAAGGCTGACATTGATAACCTATTTGATCAGTTTTGTATTATAGGTTCAGGCAATATGACACTATATATTCTGACATTAATAGTCATGTATGATGTCAACTCCTAAAATCTAGCAAGTATCAATAGATAGATAGTCTTTAAAAATGCTTTTTTCTTTTTTTTTTTTTGCATTGGATATAATAATGAATCACAGGATCAAAATGATTAGTGATTCTTACATTAAAGGCACTGTGATTACCATACTAGATGTGCGCTACTACAGAAAACCACATATTTGGCTGGCCTTAATCACAGCCCGTATAAACTTAAACTTTGACTTGCTGTATGCATCAGAAGACGTGTGACAGCCTGGCACAGGGGCCATCATGGGACATTGGGTTCTTGTCAACGGGTCAATGCGGAAATGTAACACATGCTCCATATATTTTAAGTGGTCAGTAACTGAGTCAGTAACTGAACAACTGGGCCTTTGTTTCTGTATCCACATCCTTCAAAATGAACAAGCACCAGATGAGAAGTTTCTGTTAAGGCCCTTTTTGCAGCTGTCAAAGAGGAAGCGTGTGGTTCCCTTTGAAAATGAGAAGTTCTTTCAATCTAGCAACCAAGCCTAAAGCAAGCTCTCAATCTCTCTCTCTGAGGAGCCCACCCAAGCCCCACTTATCCAGACACACGCAGGAAGAGGCAACACATGCTAGAATGGTGTGATTTCAGATTGTCTCTCCAGCATACGTGTCATTTTACACCCTGGGAGCATATTCTGCAAAACAAAATGTTTCTCATCGTTGGTTGGTGAGAAAGAAGTAATGATCTCGATGCCATCAGTATCAGTATCTCAGCTGAGCGAGCTAACTAGATGGCCTTTGCACATGGCTGGTCAATTGGGCTGTCTTTGCTCTCGAGCCCACCAGAGACAACATGCATGACATGTATTCACCAGTAGACAACAACAACCCCAGGACGGCTGGGTGTTTCAGGCTGCAGGCCAACAACAAGCCTTACAAGTCAATGTCAACGTCTCCAGGATCTTAAAATGAGGTAGTTAAAGGCTGCTTGGTGTTTTTCCCCTTGCAAAGAGGGATACAGAGGCCCCTCCGGCTGCTTTAGCCACGCTGAATGATTTATAACACGTCTTACCGTGGCTCCTGGGATCCACTGCAGCTAGCCCGAGAGCTAGCCGACCGGCCTGGGTGAAAAATATTGTTCTCACTCCCCTTTTCCCCTCCTCCTCCTCGGCACCGGCGTCTACTCAGCACGAGCAGACCGCATCCTTCTGCCCGTCGATGCCTTCACTCACAGTCCTCTCCATCCTGAAGCTCCCAGTCAAACGGACAGCTGGCGGGTCTGACATGAGCGGAGTGCCGGTCGATTAAAGTGACAGCTAGCCGACTGACGCCAGCCGGAGCTGTCGACCAGAGAAGACCAGAGGCTCTCGCTGCTGTTAGCTGCGCCGCTAACGCGATAACGTGCCGCCAGGAGCCGTCAGGAGCCGTCAGGAGCCGCTTTCAACGGGCAACCGGCTCGTTCACGTCCACGTGTCCGCTCCGCGCGCCGCTCCCCGCTGTCATTACGCTAGTGCTGGCTGAGGAATTCATCTACAGCTCGTGTTGTCCCCATTTTGCTCGAGTCTCATCCGTTTTTGTTCAGGGCTTCATGATGGCGGAGCGGGGCGGGAGCCGAAAGGAAAACGGAAGTGCTCTTCTTCGTCGCTCCGGGAGGAAACCAACGGCGCCCCCGTGTGGCCGAAGCAGGGACACCAACGATGAGATTATCTCTGTTAAGCTCTAGGACCATGTTACCAGTAGGACACGGTGTGACAGAAAGCTGGTCATCATTAGCTGAGCTGTCAACAATCAAATCAAAGTAAAAACATTTAACAGTTGTGAAAGAAATATGTTTTATATTTACTTGAGTAAAAGTAGTCATACCACTGTAAGTATTATCAGCAAAATGCATTTAAGGAATCAAAAACTCTCCTTAGACAGTAAAATGACTCCTGTGAGTGTTATAGTATTGTGTTATTGGTTTATTATTACAGACACATTCTTGTGTAATCAATATTTTTATGTTGTTGCTGGGCAAGATGGAGGTCATTTTAAATGATTTACATTTGTTGAGTAGTGTAATCTTTCATAAAGCATCACGTTTCAAGGATTCAAGGATTTCGAGCACAGGGATGCACAACGAAATGCAGCTGTAGCTCATTTGCTAAACAAGAAATATGATGCAGGTATGATTGTCATATGTAAAACCTGCAACTAGGCTTACTGGAATGTGGTGTAGTAAAAAGTAAAATATGTCCCGCTTAAATGTGGAGCACAAGTACAAACTATCTTAAAAATGTCATTGTTAAGTAAATCACAACTACCTCAACATTTTATTCAAGCACAGTCATTGATTAAATGTAAGTATATCCCACCACTGCCAATTAACTTAGGCATCTTTCCAACAAAACAAAGTCAAATGTATACATCATTATGAAAATCACGACAATAAGAGGAAATGCATCTTCAAAATTTGTTTTTCATTCCTAACCCAAATCAAAAGCTATTTTAGAAAACATAATGAGAACGTAAGCACTTTTTTAAAACTGCCATCATAGGAAGTGATTTCTACAACTGTCCACTGAGCACAATAAAACTTAGTTGGGATTAACATAGTGATGAATTGAAAGTTCAACAAATACCAATTGGTTTCAAGCTTTTTAGGCACCCATCCACTTTAACAGTGATGTATGTTTGGGTGCAAGCCTTGCTTATTGCATATCGCATCACAAACCCCAGACAGATGGTTTGTGTTTATTAACCAATGACTTGTCAGATGACAGCACATCATTTGAGTTTAGCTGTAAAGTAAACCGATGGTGCAATCCTTCTTCCATCACTGCGAATTGACATTTTTTTAATTCCTTTTCATGTGAATACATTTTGAAGTTTTACCTCAGTTAAGTTAATTATCTCTGCACAAACAGACACTCGTCATCACAATCACACATATGGCTTGTTTGGCTGAGCCTTTCATGATCCGCTCAGTATAATCTCTGTGTTGTGCACTTTTAGCTGATACACACACACACACGCACATGCACATACACACACACACACACACACACACACACACACACACACACACACACACACACACATACACACATACACACACTAAAACCAAATATTTCCCTCTGTATCTTTCTATATGATCATTCTCGCTTGCAAGCAGCTGCTGATATACTGTACAGTTTCTTATCCACAGTTATTTACAATGAGTTGTCATAGGTCTGACTGTTGAAGGGTCAAACTGGTTTTCTACACCTTCACATCTTTAACCTTCTGCCACTCAGACCTCCCCTCTCCTCTCCTCAGTTTCATTCATACTTTCCCCACTCATATCTCTCCGGCCTTCCACTCCACAGACATCTTCTCACAGCCGGGGCTTTGCATAACTCCACAGCTGGCCCGCTGCAATGAGGGAGGGGGAAAAGATACCAAAATCGTTTCTAGCTTCCGCTGAGGATTATGCTTCTTATGCAAACAGATTTTTGATGAATTTACATAACAGGGAAGCAGGCAGAGGGGTTAAGGTCAGAGAGGACACACAGACCGTCAGGACTCGGTGCAGAAGTGTTTCAGCTCAGCTAGAGTAAGGGAAGACCGACCCCGGGGCATTAATCCCTGACATTGTCATCAGTGTATTTCATGGAAGAAATAATCCTTTTTTTTTTCTCCACGCAACTGTAACCAATACTCATGCAGATTATGACACACTGGGATATTAGCTGTAACTGGCTTGTGGATATTAAATACATCCAAAATCAATTTTTACTGTCATGTCTTTGAAAACAAGAGGGGCTTTAACAGCAGACGGAGGATCTGAATGAGCCTCTCTTCTTTTATAGTGTCACAGAAACAATGAAGCCTATGATTTTGAGGGTTCAAACTCAAAGGTGTAAAACCTAACCGAAGATTTAACATATTATCATAATGCATAAGTATGTGAGTAGCTTATAAATATTATTATAAGTTCACTCTGTTGAAAATAATGCTTTAGGGGTAATGCAGTTAACCTTTGTGTCCCGATCCAGAGAAAATGAGCATCGGGAACTATTATTTTTATTAGAGCATTGTACGTCTGAAGGGGGAATAAAAGCCAAACATTTTACAAGATTATCAATTTGGTCTTTATATGAGATGATTGTGGGGCATTTTGGCTGTATGTGATAATTGTCAGATGATGCAGAAGATGAGAGAAGATTCAAGTCAAATAAAAGCCTGTAAAACAGAGTTTTTAATGTTATGATTAATAACCTGTAAGTTACAGTCTTTTCTCCAAAATGTTGTGCGATGTTGTTTTAAAACAATGAACTGATTTGTCGAAGAAAAAAAAGGTCAAAGTCGAAAAAAGTCAAACATTCGCTGGCTACAGCTGTTAAAAATGAAAGATGTGCTGCTTTTTATTGTTTTTATATCATTGTAACTTAAATATCCATAATGGAAATACTTCGTTTTCTCCTTAGTTCTTTTTATACTGCACTTAAAATACTTTTAAAGTGTTGAATCAGCTGTATCGATCCACAGTGAATAGGACAGCTGTAATGAATTCACAGTAAACAAAAGAAACAGAAACTCTACCCCTAACCTGTGAACTGGCAGTTTTTCTATTTCTTCTGTCAGCCGTGGGCTCGGAGGGCAGTATCATTTACCATGTCAACACTCAGCTGTAAGCAGGGCTGCATCCCTTGAGCTCATACATGAACCTGATGACCTCCAGTCCAAACCGCTGGCTCCTCCCCCCCAGCATACAACCCTGTATGCAGCCACACCTCCCTCATACAACCTCGCAGCATCCCGTCAGCCTGGGCAGACCGGACAGACGCACTGAGAGACAGGACTCTCCTGGCTGAGGAGGAACTGGACGATACTGAGACTAGACTACAGAAGACTAAGATCAGAGGCCTCTTCCTGCAGGTCAGCTGCAGATTCTCGACTTCAGGGGTCGTGTATGATGCTCTTGGTTGATGAAAAGAAATCACCAGAAGCAGGTGAGCACAAATGCCCACATGGGGACACTTCATTCTTATTTTCTCATTTCATGTCAAAATGGTTGTTTTATCTAATTTGACTAGTTTATTTTATTTATTTTTTTTGACTTTTCTTTTCTTTTGTATAAATCTATAGGAATACTTTTTCTTTGTTTTGAGAAGTATTTTCATAATGTCAGAAAATTAAGACACACACACACACACACACACACACACACACACACACACCTTCAGCAGGAACAAAGACTAATCAATCGGTCTTAATCCTAATTTTCTGGCTCTGACACCAGCCGATTTGCATCATGTGTCAGAAATTGTCAAAAACTTGATAACGTTTTCATAATTAAATGTCCCACTCTGTTTTGTCCTCTTCCAGAAATGAGTTTTGGAGCAGCATGCATTTTTTTGCGAGGAGGGAAAAATATTGTAAGTACAGCAATAACAACCTTTTTCCTTTTTGAAATTTTGATGGGATTGTGTTGATGTTTGATGAAAGTTTGATTGATTTATAAAACCCAAACGGATTGGAATAAATGCTCAGAGATACAGAATCACACAGCGATAATCTGTGTTGCACTTTATATTGCATGCCAGTGATGATACACATGCCAATATGGGCTTAATCTACACTTTAATCCACACTTTAATGTCTGTTACAGTGACGTTTAATTCTGTAGGAATATTCTGTATTGAGCTATGACAATGAATAAAACATGTATTTTGTTGATTGTGTGTTGGCACACTGGACCTAACCAATTGTTTTCCTCTGTGTGCAGTCAAGAGAACTGGCTGAAGATGAGATTGATGGTAAATTAAATTCTCATAATCTACATCACTGCATAGTCTCATGATTTCATTAAACTCTTGCACATATTCATTTATTTGTTAATTGCCACACAACCGTAACTGACTATTTTCTCTCTGCAGAGCTGCGTGATGCGTTCAATGAGTTTGATAAAGACAAGGATGGGCTGATCAGCTGTAAGGACCTGGGGAATCTGATGAGGACAATGGGCTACATGCCCACGGAGATGGAGCTGATCGAGCTGAGCCAAAATATCAACATGAACCGTGAGTCCCTGCAGGGCGAAATGTACAAAAGAAATTTGTTGAATATCTGCACGCACTTAGTCAATTAAATGACTAATCAGTCTTTTTGCTCTTGGTCTATCCTAAGATTTTTTTGTGACTTATTCCCCAAAAACTTAAAAGCACATCTCTGGTAAACGGCAGATTTAAAGTGGTGCCTTTGTGTGACCCTTAGTGGTGCTACAGATCTGTCGAATAAGTCAACTCATCCATTAGTTGACAAAATTGTGTTAGTCGACTCAGGATGTCTTTAGTTGAAGACAGTCCTAATTTTTCGACGGCAAAAATTAATGATAAATTGTAGAGCTAGAAGCTCATTTGAAGCAAAATGAATACAGAATTGAATAAACACAGAAGAGCCCACAGAAGTCCTGAATCTTTTCTTGTGATTTTCCCTGCAGTTGGTGGCAAAGTGGACTTTGAAGACTTTGTAGAGCTGATGGCCCCAAAGCTTCTGGCAGAAACGGCTGGGATGATTGGCGTGAAGGAGCTCAAAGACGCCTTTAAGGAGGTGAGAGTGAAACATTTCCCTCAAACTTTCCAAAATGCAGCAGCTTCAACACCAGATTTGACCCAATATGCTTCTGTGGTCTGTCTGGCCAGTTCGACGTGGACGGAGACGGAGAGATCACCACAGAGGAGCTGCGGTCCGCCATGACCAAGCTGATGGGAGAGCACATGAGCCGCAGGGAGATCGATTCCATCGTGAAAGAAGCAGACGACAACGGAGATGGCACGGTGGACTTTGAAGGTGTGAATTGTCTTTTAGCTGCAGTGACGTGAACGTCAATAATAGAATAAATGTATCCACAATGGTTTTATGAATTCATTTCTCACTAAACTAATCACACTCTTCCTCCCTGCTGCAGAGTTCGTCAGAATGATGTCCAACAAATGACAGTTGAGGAGACTGTCAATCAAGAAAGTACCGATTCACCTCCACGGATGTGCGTTAATATTGATGCTGTCTTTCTATCAGGCCGGTGTACAGATGAACTTGTAGGCTATATGTTAAGAACAAACAAGGAATCATTTTTAAATTTGAATAAAGTACTGCAAAGAAATTTCAAGCAATGTTTAAGCTGTTCTCAGAGAGAATTTTACATCTATGCAAAGATTGATTGATATTTTTAAAGATTATTAAAACGAGTGTGTAAACTTTATTGATTTGTATGATGGCATTTATTTTAAATACCGAAAGTTTTATTTTGGATTGTTTTGTTGAATTGGATAGAATTTTTGAAATGTATGTATTGCTAATAGAAAATATTTACTCTTTATTGAATTATTCCGACAGTATTCTTATAACTAAAACGATGTTATTATGCAAAAATTTGATGTAAAGTTATCAAGCATTTCCTATGTGTATATCAAATGTACATGTACAGTATTCAGCCTGGGCTTGTTGTAATGTGTTGGTCTACATGATTCATTTATGGATTGATTCCAACAAGTTGAATCCTGGTAACAATAAAACATTGACGTATTTAAACTTTGCACAAGAGTTTTGGTTTGAATGAATGCGTCATGTTTCCTCCGACACCTGAAGGAAGCCAAGGACGTGGTGTATTCAGCAATTAGTCAGCAAGAATTTTTATTTTATCAGTCCAGCTTCTGGTTTCAGTGCTGACATGCAAAGCAAATGTATTTCTCTATTCAGATGTCGAACACACATTCAGCATGACTTCCATAGTAAATCTACTTGCATAAAAATACAAAACTTGCTGGTTGGATAATAAATCAGCAAAATGATCTATGGATTTCATGTACCAAAGAAGGGATTTGGAAACCAAAAACATCAGTGCTGTTGCTGCTGTGCTGTCTGGGGTAGTTGAGGATTGAGTAACTTCCACGAACTGGTTTTGGAAGGACATCTGGATTAAGAGATCTCATAATTCTGACATCATGATGCATAACAGATTTGTTTTTTGGGCCAAAAAAAAGGCAAAAATATGTACTTTCCCCAAAATTTAGCCTGATGTGGAGAACTGTTTGAGTCATTCTTTCAATTTGGCAATACCCAGTAGAGTTTTTAACGTTTGGGGAAATTCAGACACTGAGGCAAAAATGAAATGTGAGTAAGAGTTTAAAAGAATTAACTGTTTATTTTAGTTTAATGGAAAATCAGAAGGAAAAAAACAATGCATGTACCCAGACAGAAGCACAGCAAAGCAGTGCTAGTTAGCATAGTTGCTGTTTTTTCCCCACTGGTACACAGTTAGTATCTGATCTGGAATAGCAGCTAGTGCACATTTTACAAAAACACCAAAGTTGTGTCAAATTTGCACCAGACTCATCCATTTCACTTCCCAACCTGATATAAAGACATGTGACCAGAATATGTGGCTATTCTCCAGTACTGTGTCAAACTGAGCCAAAGCCAACACAGCTCAGATTAAACACCTGTGTTGAGGGAATTTAGGGGTTGTGGACGGGGACACAGTGCACCCTCGGTGTCTGGGACACATCAGACAAACAGATGTTATTGCATGACATACGTGGCAGACATCAAATAGACGGACAGATGGGCACAAGGGCTTATAGTACCAATTAACAAAAGTGAAGCTTTTTTTGAACACATCTGTCAATCGCACTCCACAGATTGGATACTACGGGGCATAGCTGTGGCAATATGCTTAATGGATACATAAGAAATGTTGAAGGGTTGTTGTTCAGTGTTGAACATAAATGTTTTTTTTGCGAAAGCAGGCAGTGAAAAAGATTTATTATACAGGAAGGATTCACATTGTTTCATGCTTTATAATGTAATGTATGTGTGGATGTTTGAAAAGGAGGTCCCATTTAAACTTGTGTGAAGAGAGGTTGATAAGGTCAAAGGAAGAATCAGATGATGTAACGTCGCTGCCAGGCCTTTGCCCTGATCCTTCCCTGATCCCTCAAACATCCAGCATCAACCTTCATTGCATTAATCCACAATAATCTCTCCCTCAGTCGCTCTCGGACTCAGTTCAGAGGTAGCCACTCTGCCTAGCAGCTAGTTGTCAGGCACTCAATGAGAACTGCGGTTTAACTGTTTGCAATCATCTCCCAACATTGATAGTCTTTGTTTGCCTGTGCAGATTTTTTTATTCCTAAAGTCTTGGTAATCTTTTCTGAGAAGTGGTTAGGGTTACACTCGGGGCATCTGCTGCGTGACCACCTGCCCAGGGAGACCACAGTTTATAAAAGTCATCTCGTCTTTTCCTGCTTACGTTGATCCATGACTTTGTTTTATAACATTACATATGAACGGTATTACATCATACCAACAGCTATATAATCTTCTGGTTGAACAGGTTTTTCACTAATCACTGAATCCAAATTTACAAACGTGATTTTTAGAGACTCTGTGAGTACAGTGCTTTTCTTAATTACGATACTATTAATGACATTTTCATCAGAACGTATTTATTAGAAGCGTCAAAGATAGAACTGACTTTGACGTACACATGTGTTGTGTGTTACATTGTTGCTTTAGCTTCTTCTGATTAAATTCAGCCTCTCTGGTTCTTTTTGCAAAATGTCAACGTTTACTGCAAGTTGCAGTAATACACTGTTATGCATGCTTCCAAATATAATACAAGTTGTATTCCAATCATTTTTAATCCATTCTTTTTCCAGTCTGAGAACTACAGTATAGAGAATTAAACTATATTAATGTGTTCATGCAAAACATAATCAAAGTGCAGCTTTCTGCATTTGGAGGCTACTGACTAGAATCTGAATTCAGTGTCATAACAGATCAAAAATAGATCCTTCAGACTCAGGGGTCCAAGACTTATAGCCTTTCTCTATGTTATTACATGGATCTGTTTTAAATATCTCTTTTACAACCTGCAAAAAAAACAAATAATAGAAAATATGTTTGCAAAATTGAAAAGAAATATGGTATGATTGATAAGGATATCCGTTGCTAACCTGTCTCTTTATCGTCCAAACAGTTCCACATTACATACGTTATATTAGTCATATCCCTATGCGTCTAAACAAACTTTCAAAGGTTTAGCACCATTTTGATGATAGACTACAGCCATATTATGCAGATTAGTTGTACTATTTCTACGTTAATTATTTGTTGAACATAATTTATCCAACATAAACTGACATTCTGCTGATGTTTGACGAGAACAGAGCGATTTAAGTAGTCTTTCCGTCGTTGGTAAAGCAATAAAATCCCATACTTCGCCACTTTTGAAGCAAAAAGTGCTCAAACCACAGAGATCAGCTGTCATTTCAACTGTCCAATCAAAACAAGTGATTTAAGAGACGGAAGCCGGAAAGGAACTAACGGGTCCTCCAGTAAGCGCGCTCTCGTACCTCTGGATAAATGTGTCCGAGAACAAACGCAAGTAGTCTTCTAGCTTTACAGTGAAAGTGTGATAAGTTCACTGACACACACGTTGATAAGTGCGCGGTGTGTTTTTAAGTATATTGGTGTCATTTAGTGTGTTTTATCTGCTACTGTTGTGAGTAGCTCGCTCTGCTGCTAGCTGCGTGTTTACCAGCAGTCAGTGCCAGTCACCTCATGGTTGTAGATCATGTTACAGACTGAAGGTTCAAATAGCGGCACAGCACTTTATTCTGAAAACAACATGAGGCTTCAGGCCCAGACACTTTCATTGTCTAACTCATTAGATTGGATAGAAACTCGGCTAATATATAAAGTTCAGGCTGTGAGCTAACTCACTTCTCTAGCTCTTAGTTGTTGAGGACTAAGTGATTTTTTTCTTCTGTCCACACAGGTCTCCACTGATGTTGACCGGATGTAGAAGCCTTTCTTGGACATTTCTTTCCCTTTGCACCAGGAGCTTGACCTCACAGGCTGCTCTCTGCTCCTCTGCCTCAACAGTTTCATCCGTCCCTCCTCCTCTCTTCTCAGCATCTTACAGTCACGGCTTCTTTACAAGCCAACAAACTTCGGTCCCCCGCCACTCGTCTCTCCTCTACTCTCCCGCCCGCTGCCTCTCTCTGTCTGCTCACAGTTCAGGCCCGATGGAGCTTCAAGAAGTTCTGCAGGTGCTGGAGCAGCTCGCCCCTCTGTCTCTGGCTGAGTCGTGGGATAACGTCGGCCTTCTGGTCGAGCCCAGCAAATCTCGGCCTGTTAAAACCATCCTGCTAACCAACGACCTCACGTGTGCCGTCATGGACGAAGCGGAGGCCATGAGCTGTGACCTCATTATCTCATATCACCCTCCGTTGTTTCGGCCAATCAAGCGTCTGGTTCAGAAAGATTGGAAGCAGAAATTGACCATCCGGGCTGTGGAGGCCGGGATAGCGATCTTCTCCCCTCACACTTCGTGGGACAGTGTGAAAGGAGGAGTGAACGACTGGCTGGTCGGGGGACTCGGTAAGATGTCGTTCTGAATGGAAAATGTGTCACACACACCTACAGGATTGCATATTTAATTAAGGTAGAGGCTAAAATGTTGCGACACATGACACTATTCTGACCAAGTGTCCCCCGTCTTGTCTCTTTCCATCTCTGGTGTCCATCTTTGACTCTCAGGCAGCGGGCAGGTCTCTGTGATAAGTCAGGCCGTCGGTGGCGCCTCCAAAAGTCACATACTGGAGTTCACAGTCAAAAACACAGAGGACCTGAACGATGTTATGGAGGAACTGAGGTCGTGTGACCGTGAAACAACACTACACAATTCAGTCATCAGGTCCTGTTCATCTTTTTTAACTACAAGTTCCATTCACAATTTTCAAAACATAGAATAGGTTTTACATCCATTTTCTGTCATTCAAGCACCCTTTACTGTAATTCCTTAATTTCAGAGCAGCCCGAAATCAACTGAAACTTTCACAATACAACACATCTATCTTGAAATCTGCTCATTATTTTCAAAGTTGTGAAAACTGCTTGTGCAATATTTGAGTGTCAGTTGTTCATGAAGAAACAGCCACTGCTACTGTATTCACAAGATCCAGTCTTGGTTTATTATTCTAGTTTTGATTTTAAAGCTAATTAGCTTGTGAATGCAATTCTGGAGTTGACTTTCACACCTTTGGATATCAAAGCTTCTGGCAAAAGCCTGAGACACAGACCCTGTTCCCAGCTTCACTACCACACGCTGGTTCCATAACGTTGACACCTCATAAAAGGCTAAAAATCATGCACTCTGAATGACTGCCTATTACAAGCAAGTGTGGACTTTCACAAAATGCTGAAAAGACCATAAACTAGTCATCTATGTTATTTGGAACATGTTCAGCAGTAACAAAAGCGATGCAGAATTTGTAGATAATAGGTTTAAACATGCAAAAACCCACTGATCACCACTACGGTCCTTTGCATTGGTGAATAATAGTTAATTTCCCCTCTCAACAGACCAGACAACAGTGTCTATGTCAGCGTAACCTGCAGTGACTCAGCGCTGACACCGAGTGTCCAGACTCTGTTACGACACAATGCCCCCAGCCTCTCGCTCAGCATCCTGAAGTTAGAAAAGGTACAGCACAAACGCTTCACTGTTGCATGACCAAGAACATCAAGAGAGTCAGTCATTTGAATATTATTTACACTGTTTTTATTTACGGAAAATCTGATTTGTTGTCTCAGAAACACAAAGAAAAATAGGATTTCTTTAAGATGGAAACGGAGCTCTATAGTGATCCCTTTTTAAAAGCTAATCTTCACATTTCACAAAGCAGTTCATGGAAAGTATTTCTTTGACTAACTGTCCACCTTGCACTCCCTGCAGGCCCCTCTCCCGGGCCATGGCCAAGGACGACTTAGTGTTTTGGACCAGCCAGTAACCCTGGCAACAGCCATCCAGAAAATGAAGTCCCACTTGGGTTTGAGTCACCTCCGTTTGGCTCTGGGATCCGGGCAGACGCGAGGTAATGAACTCCTATACAAACTGGAGGTTACTGAACCGGTGCTCTAAGTAAAATAAACATGTAAACCAGGTGGAGGATATGAACACTTCCCCATTAGGCGAGCGTTGGGTGCAGCAGATGTGGAACAACCACGAGATGTAAATGTGTGCGTCAGTAAGTCATTGTTCTGGTATTTTCCAGAGTCCTCTGTGTGTACCGCGGCCGTGTGTGCTGGATCTGGGGCCTCTGTACTGAACGGAGTCAAGGCAGACCTCTACATCACAGGTAGACATTCCAAGTATTCATACAATTTTCCTTCAAAACAATTATAAATAGCTGATACTATTTGTTTTACTGTCAATTTATTTGCTTGACATTGTAATAACCATATGCATTGTTCAGGGGAGATGTCCCACCATGAAGTGCTCGACGCCGTGGCGATGGGGACGAACGTCCTCCTCAGTGATCACAGCAACAGTGAGCGAGGGTTTCTGGCTGTGTTCAGGGAGAAGCTGGCTGTGCGTCTTCCCGACAGCGTAACAGTGGTGGTGTCGAAGGCTGACAGGGACCCTCTGGAGGTGGTCTGACCGCCTTGGAGCTTAGTCTGGTGGATACATCTTCACTGTTTTGATTGGATGGATTCCAAATTCCAAAAGCACCTTCCACTTTTTCATATGGAGCATTTGAAATGGATGTGTATGATATGATTTCACTGGGCTCTTTATGTAAAAAGCTAGTAGCCATAAAGAGTATTTCAATATATTTGTGCCTCATGTAATAATGAAAGGTGCTTCCTTTGGTACATGTTATTCTTGTATTTCTGGCAGGGCCTAAATAAAAATTAAAAAATGGGTTCTGGTTGATCACAAAAATGGTCTGTAGGCGTGTTGGCCCACAAATACACAGTGAGAGCCGAATATAAAGCGTGTAACCTTAATGTCTCTTTTGCATGCACACGGTGTTGTTTGTTATCCGAGTAATCTGGGACATCGAGTGTGCCCTTTGGTGGTGTGGAGAGAAAATTTCAGCATCCACAAATTTTCCATAAAAAAGGAAGAGTGTTTGCCTCTGGCTCACAGACACGGTAATCCCCATCGGATTACAAGGGTTGTTGTTTCATCGTAAACATGCAGGAGGACATCGGACAACCCCCTGTTATGCAGGAAGTGTTCAAACAGCAGGGACGTCTGAGTGAACAAAGGACATTTAAATACAAATGCCTCTTATGGTATCTTCTTTTTTTTTTTTTCAGAAACCTGACCTTTAGGCCTCATTGGGCAAACAAAGGTCGATATCAAACCACTTCTCACGTGCACGTCAGAGAGCAGGCCTATGGTAATGCTTAATGCACTTTAAACCTGCCCCCACTCCAGTCATAGTGTTAAAAAAAAAAAAAAGCAAACAAACAAGTAACTGTCCTCATCATGGGCTGTTACAGAGTCTGGTGGCTGACACACCTGTCAGTTCGTAAACACATTAAGAGACATCACACACCTCGCTGCCCCCATCGAGGTAATGACATCTCTCGTGGTGTGACGTTCACACTTCCACTTCCCCTCAGACCTCACTAGCTTTTATCTCCTCCAACACACACATATACATGCATACATACACAGATGGAGAAGGACAACAGCACCTAGAACAACATTTATACTTCACTCCTGTGAAGTGACTCCAGCTGTCACTCTTTACTTTGACAGAAATGCCGATGAGCAGGTAGATCTGAGAGCATTCAAAGAGGAGTTCTCTTCTTAAGTATTGATCCTGCTCACAGGAAATCTCCCACACAGCCACACTTTATTCTGTTTGATCATTTTAGTTGCAAACGGTCTACTTATGATGTAACAGTAATCCTCTGCTCATCTATGGTCTGTTGTCTTGTCCTCCAAAAAGCACCAGATTACTGTTTTTGCATATGTTAAGTATTTTATGAAGACTTGTTGGGATCATTGTTAGTTCAAAAGCTTTTTGCAGATTGCTATTATTTAGCTGAAGACATCTTGAACCCCTCTGCAACAGGTTGTCAGTCATGAAATAGTGTATTCTCTTCAGGCAAGGCAAGTTTATCTGTGGAGCACATTTCAACAACAAGGTAATTCAAAGTGCTTCATAAAACCATTAAAAGCATCAAAACATAATGCAAAAGAAAAGAAGATGATAAAAAAATGTAAGCCACTTCACATTTTGCAACCAAAACCTTTATGAAGTTATTAGAATTCGCTCCCTCTCAACCAGCTAAGACATCAAAATGCTGCTGAAATGTTGAAGCATCAGTAATAATAACTCACTGATATGATAAATATGAATACAACACCTAGAGGAGAGACTCTGCTGCATAATGAGTATTTTAACTTGAGGTACATTTTGTTTATACTTCTAAAGTAGCATTTTGATTGCTACTTCTTGCAAAGAGTATTCTCGCATTGTGGTATTACTACATTTAATAAAGTGAAGGATCTGAATATCCGTCATTAACTAATTGACTGTGTGGTCCTACCGACAAGAGGTTTGTCTGTGTGGTCCACGTTGTGTTTTAACTAGAAATCCTGTCTGTTCACCAAACGTCCCTCAAGTGATGGCAGAATGCATAGAATCGATTCATCAAACAGTTCTAGTGTTAAATAATCCAGAACATGCTTTTCCAGAGTTAACTTTAATACCCAGCTCATACTTGAATTGAATCTTCTGGACACTCTCGTTTGTATTGTGGCCAAATTGCAGCCGTCGGCCAAACTGTCTTCTTCTTCCACCTTCATTCAAGACCCGACTCCCTGCTGAGAGGAAGAAACATGTCGTGAAGTCATCAAACAGCCACGGGGGTGCTGCCAGTAAACTACTCGATTTATATGTGTGTGTGAGAGGCATTTTGAATTTGAGTAGCATTACCCAGAACTATTACAGAAAATCTTGAAAGTCAGGTAACAAATCGCAGTTGTCTGTTTTACATCCGACACAGCTGACTAAATGCTGTCCTAATAACTAAAATTGAAGATACGTTTGTATAATGGATTTATTAGAGCCAGCTTTTCCTGACATGCAGTGGTCAGTGGTTTTTACATAACAATGTAGAAATAAATTAAGTCAAAGTCAAAGAACAGAAGTATTAGCAACAATATATACATATATATACGTATATATATATATATATATATATATACGTATATATATATACGTATATATATATATGTGGAGCAAATTTAAACTACTTTATATAGTTTAGGTAGTTTAATGTTTAGCAATACATCATGTCTGCTTTGTAAAATGCTTATCTGCAAAGTATCTAGTAAAAAGCACAATATTTGCCTCTAGTGAAAAAGAATACTTAAGAATATTCAACAAGTAACAAAAAAAACAACACGTACTTGAGTTGACATACTTTTTCTACCTCTACTGACATGAAATGACACAAATCACACTCATTTTCTAACCTGACACCAAAGTAAACCTTAGATGTTGCACCTCTCTATATGATTGTTGTTGTTTGTGTTTGTCAAGCAAGGGACAGGAGGGAAGATGAGGGTGTAGTGTGGAGAAAAGGGGAGGCAAATGAAGAGCAGTGTAAAAAAAAGGGGGCCATTTGGCCTTCTGTGTGAAGCTCCACACACCTATTTAACAGAGCAAGTCACCGCGGTGGGCATTAGCACCAAAAGACAGCAGAGGGGAAGGAACGGACACGGAGGTGACAGAGAACAGAACATTTTCAGAAGAGGCCTCCAGTACAACAGAGGATTGATATCAGAAATCTGAATAAGGAAACCGACAAAGAGACAACAAGAGTTGAAGGGCAACATGTTATCGTGCAGCAGGTGAAGAGGACGAGTAGAAGAACAAACACCGACCAGGAAGATGCTGAGTGTGGAGATGTACCCCAGTTTGACTCTGGGACCTCAAAGGATGGGAGACTGCTTTTACAGAGGTGAGAGGGAGTGTGTGTGTGTGTGTGTGTGTGTGTGTGTGTGTGTGTGTGTGTGTGTGTGTACATGAATGCAAAATACATTCATGAAGAAATGTGATTTAATGCTTTTTAACTGTTTGCTTTAAACGTCTTGCATGTTTTTCTGAAAGACTTTTGAAATACTTTGTCAGCCCAAAGGAGTTCTTCATCACAGAGGCATCATGCCACATCAGGTGTTTGTCACACCTCCTCTGGGTGGAATTATACAAGTTGTTTTTCATGAACTGATTGCAAGAGAAATTGGATTCAGATGCTTGCTCATTTAGTTTGTTAGCAGCCAAATGTGTTTTTTCAAGTGATTGAGCACTGATTGGTCCTTTTCTTTGCAAAACTGATAAGATACAAGTACACAACCATCATTTACACTGTGTTCGCCTTATGTCAACCATTCATTTAACGGTTTTTATCCTTTCCATAGACCGGCAGGCATCAGCCCACATGCCGGTGTTCCCTCCCTCCTGTGATGTGGCGGCCAAAGCCCTGCCCCCAAGGCTGCTGGCCCCCCCACCCGTGGATCCAACCACCAAAACCCCAAAAACCGATGTGAGGATGGAGCTGGAGAATGCGTCTTTATGGAAACAGTTCAGCTCTGTGGGCACAGAGATGATCATCACTAAGAAGGGCAGGTGAGAGAACATAGTGCAGCGACCTTTGACCCCACTCTCTCTTTCATTCATGTCCACAACTTCTCCAATCCGACTGTAACGTACATTTACCTGTTTCTCACGTCTTTTCTGCTTTTTGTCCGCTGTCATTCCGACTCTTAGGCGGATGTTCCCTGGGTTGAGGTTAAAGCTCTCGGGCCTGAACCCATCTCTCCGTTACATCGTCCTCCTGGACATCATCCCGGTGGACAACTCCCGCTACCGCTTCCAAGGTGGTGGCTGGCAGGCTGTTGGCGGGGCAGAGGCGAGGCTACCGGACCGGGTTTTCATCCACCCGGACTCGCCCGCCACAGGTGCCCACTGGCAGAGCCGCACCATCTCATTTCACTACGCCAAGCTCACCAACAACACACTGGACTCACAGGGACATGTAAGTCCTGCAGACTGGCTGGCCCGGCACAAATACAGAGCCGGACCTCCACTGGTAGATTAGATCTTCATGCTCAATGTCTTTTCTTTTAAATTCCAGATAATCCTGCACTCGCTGCATCGCTACCAGCCCAGGATTCATGTCATTGAAGCCAGAGACGTGCTGAGATGGGGCGGAGGACAACACTCCTTCGTTTTCCCAGAGACCCAGTTTCTCACAGTCACCGCCTACCAGAATAACAAGGTACCATAATACTACATTTGTATATGAAGAAAGGGGTGAATAAGTCTGCACTAAATGACTTGCGATGAGTGCAGTTCAAGATTAAGAAGAAATTCTATGTATCAATATCTCGAGGAGCAGAGTCACGGTGCCCTGACCATATTTCTCTGAGCAACAATAGATAGTATGTAAGAAATTCAATGCAAAATAAAAAACTGAGAGTCAAGAACAGAAGGGAGGGAAAGTAAACCAACTGCAAAATTATTTCTTTGTTGTCTTTAGATCACAGAGCTGAAGATCAACGCCAACCCCTTCGCTAAAGGCTTCCGAGAGGACGGCATGAACAGCAAAAAGTAATTCACAACAGATGCCCACATAGAAACACGTCACACCGTTGCATACTTATCGTGGAGGATCTAAATCTAAACTGACTCTCTTTCTGCAGACAAAGAGATGCAAGACAGAAGCGCAAAGTATCTGTCTTGACAGACACCTTGGATATTGGTAAGTGGGATGCCACTTTAAATCCTTAATTCGATATAACTATTACTTCCTGCATTGCCTTGAATTGTCTTGTCCTAAACCGCTGCTTCTATCTTTCTCTCTCAGTGAACTGCGATCCATGCGACTCCACTGAGCTGCAGCCCATAACCACCGGCACAGACCTGCAGGCCCTCGCTCTGGCCTCTCTGCCCCAACTGCCCGACCCCTCCTGCGGGTTCAGACCAGAAGGGGCCTCCTATCAGGACACTCTGGTCCCGGAGCATCCACTAGATCTCGGCCAGGCATTCATGGCTTCGCAGATATCTGATATTGGCATTTCCTTGGCCAATGGGATGCAGGACACCACGGGTAGTGAGGTGGCGAATCGTATGATTGAAAGGTAGGTGGCCACAATGAGAGGAATTTATTCTTGTGTGCATGTTCCTGAATTCATTAAGCAACAAATATTTTCAACACTAAGATATGTATCTGTTTTTTCTTTTTCTCCACCACAGATCAGACACTGTTGGTGAACCGGCTTATACATCCAACTTCTCCGCTACCAACTCCTCCTCTTTTCCCTTAGCTCCTCTTCCTCAGTCATCCTCCTCCTTCCCCTCCCTCCCCATCCCTGACTCTTCAGATACATCCAATCCTCAGCCTATCGACTATCCATCCATTCTCTCATCCTCCCCCACTCTCTCCTCCTCCTCCTCCTCCTCCTCCTCCACACCCTTACTGCAGCAGACCTCCTTCACCTTCCCCACACCACCTCCCTCTAACTCCTCCTCGCCACAGTCACTCCTGTCCTGCTCCTCCACCCCTTCTGCCAACACCTATCACACCATCCCGGAGACAATCAGCCCCAATACACCGGCAGACTCCTCTTTTCCTGCCCCACCTTCCACATGTCAGTCTGGACTGCAGGATCAAATATCAGTTCATTCTCTGCTCATTCAACCCAGTCATCCTCTGCAGGGTGAACCCATCGCCAGCGGAAATATCTCCTCCATTGATCAGAGCTCGGCAGCATTTATCTATCCAAATATCCTCCCTGCAAATCCTGATCCTGCTCCAGTTACCGCTCAGCATCTCCCCAACTACAGCTACCCGCAGGCTCCCAGCCTGTCGTGCTCTCTCCCTGCTCATGGGGCCCCCACATCTTTTGCCTTCTCCTCTGTCCCTCCACACATGCAGAATCTGTCATTTTCCAACGTGTCTCCCAGCTCTGCCCACCATGCCCTTCACCTCCCAAACCTGAGCCACCAAGCCCAGGCTTCATCCCTGGCTGCTTCCTTCCCTCCCTCTTCCTTCACTCATCCATCCTCCTCCCTTCCTCACCATCACCCTTCCTTCCAACCCTCTTCTTGCTTGGCTGTCTCCTCTTCTTTCCAGCAGTCTGTCTCCTCAGCTCCCGCAATGCCCCCAACAGCCTACCCTCAAAACCTGCGCAACCCCTCCACCTCCTCATACCCTCCAGTTGAGATGGGTGCCATCCCACAGTTCAATCCTGTTGCCCCCTATCGTCCAGAGATGGTATTGCACCACCCGTCTCTTCTCCCTCAGCTGGATCCATCAATTCCCTCCAGTCTTCCCTCCTCCACCCCTTCCCCACCCCTCTACCCTGCCTTTCCGTCCTATCCTCTCCGGCTTTGTCAGGACCCTCACTCATCCCTCTCCATCCCATTCAGGCATCTATACAGACAACACCAACATGGACACGCCCACCCCCAGGGGCCCTACCTGGATATGAGCGCAAGAGCTGTGTATTAAAATATACAAGAATGTAAAGTTGTAAAAATGTTTTGGCTTGATAGCGCTTTTAGTTGTTTTTTTTTTAGCAATTTCTAGCATCAGTTCAAGAAGCCCAATGATGGGTGTGTGTGTGTCTTCCCAAGGGTTCAGCTGATAAACAGATGAATGAGATTGAAATTTGTAAATAGCTGTTGAAGATTTCCTTTTGAAATATCCATTCCAGTGTGAAAAATAATAAAAAAATAACCCATACTGCAGGCTTTTGTGATTCAATTTCACTGAAACTCTGAACTAAAAGTGACTGTATCACAATTGGTTTGTTGTTTTTGATAACATCTAGATCTTTGTATTTGCCGACAAACAAATCACAGCAAAAGTTTTAATACCGAATTAACGAATGAGACATGATGTACATTACTCTGTGAGTTTTAAAGATGCTGGAGCCAGGCTAGCTGTGCCCCCGTTTCTGGTCTTTATGTCAACCTAAGATGCTGCTGCTAGCCCTATAGCTTCAAATTGAATGGACAGACATGAAAGTGGTATTAATCTTCTCAGCAAGAAAGTGAACAGCAGTATTTCCCAAAACATTTCTTTGAAACTGCAGGGTAACATCTAGACAAATTGTCAAAATCACCCATCACACGCTCTGACCTCTCTCTCCCTCTTCTGTTTGATGAAAGAAAATACGTTAGCTCATTTCAAAGTTACTCCTTTTACCTGCACAAACAATGTGTGTTTCTTTATCAAAACTGCTTCAGACGGAAGTAATCTTTAACTTCATAACAGGCCGGATCACCAGATTGCAATGATTGCATGGCATCGACTGGCTCCACCGTTTCCTCAAGTTGTCATAATAAAAAACAACCACCGTGTTGAGTAAAGATTTTGTGGTAACGAGAAGCTCCACTTTACCCACACACACATGAACACAAGCAATTAAGGTAAGTCGGTAATGTTGGCGGTATCTGTGCCGCACCAAAATCAAGTTATCTATAGTCAAAAAATACCGAGGTCTGGACCACAGTGACCTCAATAGTGAGTCGGCCTACTGCCATGTGCAGCAGTTAATCATTTCCTCTCCTGCCTGCTTTGCTTGGTCTTTTTTGGAAAAACATGTTTAACCACCACCCCCCCTCAGAACTTGTTACATATCCACTTTTACAGATCCTTATTGCAATATCCCTAATGGATCACAACTTTAGCTCTGTTTCACTGTTAAAAAGGCAACATTGTTGTAGCTATAACTATAAATGCAACCAGTTGAATTATGCTACTTGACCCATTTTGATTGCGCTTCTAATCGAATGCCTCATCGCAAACTAGAATTGGCTTTTACAGCCAAACGTATTCCAAAACTTCTCGCAAAAATGTCAGATCCAACATGACAAATGTTTTTTATACATAACAAAGTGAGCTTTTAAAGTCCATTTTGTAGAAACCGAGGGAAACCGCTCGTGTGTTGATGCTAAGGGTCAACTTGATGTTTACTTAAATTTAGTCACCCATTAACCAGTGAGTAAGTCAAAAAAGGGATGAATTTTTACTGGTCCACATGCAAACCTTCAAATCCCACCTCCATAGCTTTCCATCATTCAGCTCTTCAGAGAGTCAGTTGTGGGAAGTAGGGTAAGTGTTTCGATATACTGACTTATTTTAAAGACTTATTAATTTCTTCCAATTTTATTGTCAATTTCAAATGTGTTTGGTAGCTTTGGAGTAGCTTAACGGACACCTAATTCAAACTGTGCTGTCTCCTTTAGGCTGTTTGCTTTTTGCTTTGTTTCAAACACCAAATATCACTCAATGTTAACCATGCAGTAAAGGGGATAATGTGTCTTTGACACTACGGATCATTGTATTCACACACACACACACACACACACACACACACACACAAACTCCAGATACAGTCTCCTCAGTGAGCAGACAATACACACCTCAAAACTACAACAAAAGGAGATTCATACATCACTTCAAATCCTTGAGACACAACCTGCAAGCTGAGTCAGTGAAATACAAACACACACAAACAAACTTTTCCCGGGATGATGATGCCTCGCTTGCGTCCCTCACTCCCTCACCTGTTGTCGCTGAGGCTGCTGGGTACTCGGGCCTCCAGGACAGTGGCGGTCAAGCAGCCTGACCTTCTCTCAGCGACTCTAGCCTTTGAGGAGCCCAGTGCCTTCAGGGTGAAGAGTTTGGGTGAGCTGCTTCGTGCTCTGTGCATCTTCCGCCTCTGTTCCTTCTCTGTGCTTATCAACAACTGTGGGAAGGTAAGAATTGAGTTTGTGAGTTTTTTTTAAATTATTTTTGAGTCGGTGAGTCCAACACAGCATAGCAGTTTATGAAATAGTCACGAAAGGCAATCCATTGGTTTCGTGATGAGTGACCCAAAAGAAATTGACATTTATGAATAACATTTACATTTACATTTACCAATAAATTGCATTTTGTGACTATTTTACGATCTGGCATGATACTACGCTGGAGAGAACTGGAGAGACATATATCTTCGTCTCTATATTCACCTTTAACAGGAATGTTGTCGAGGCATTGACTGTGTTGTCTTGTATTGATTCCTTGTTTTTGCAGTCGTACTGTTGTGTAAAGCACACTATGAATGCATGACAAATATGTACAAAATAAGAGCTGCAGTGGTGGAGGAAGTATTCAGATTCCTCATCTAATTAAAAATACCTCACAAAGTCTCACACCCCAAATCGACACATTCATAAAGCTGGAGTTTTGTCCAACCAAATGCACTGAATTTAAAATAATTAAAGATAAGTTGAAAGAGAAAAGCAGTAAATCCTCACATTTGTGAAGCTGGAAGTGTTTGCATTCAAAATGACTTAAATGAGAAGTAGAAAGTGGAATAAATAAAAAGACTCAAGTCAGTTACAAGTACTTTAAAATGTTATATCTACTTAGTAGTTACGTTCCACCTCTGAGTCTGTGTCACGACACGAATCCCCGTCCTCCTCTCCATCACCTTTCCTCTTCTTCTCCTCTTCTTGCAGCTGATGTCAGTGGCCCGCACCCTCCTGGGGAGGAGGGGGTTCTCCTTGCTGATGAGGCCCACTGTGTATGCCCAGTTTGTGGCCGGTGAGAATGAGAGTGAGATCTCTCAATCCATGGAGAAGATGAGCTTGCTGGGACTGAGGCCCATGCTGGCGGTACCAATCGAGGAGGATCTGGGAGAGAGCACAGGGTACCACACATTTATAATAACTCTGTGTGCTCAGCCTTGACAAAATAGAAAACCACTCCATATACAAACAAACAACAACAAAACAACTAAACATCATTTCACGTTGTAATTGGAAGCTGATTTTGCTTAAAGACAAATTGAGGATAGAAAAAACAGTGGAGATGCTCCGGTTATTCTTAAGTATGCTCCTCTTTTGGGCAATTAAACTGACTTAGCTCACATTAATGTGGTTACACATGTCCTCCTGTGATCTATTGTGCATTCAGGTGGTTTTGAAATAAAGAGAGCAGGGTGTAAAGTAACCATATTGTCAAAACCCCGACTCAAGGCTGGACAAAGGAGGAGAGAGAGAGAGAGAGAGAGAGAGAGAGAGAGAGTTGTAATTAAGTTATTTTCCATAACTAAAAGGGAAATGAACGCAAAGACAAACTAAATACAACAATGTGGGAGAGAACTTGTTGGTAACCTGGTGTGAATGTGATTTTCCCCAATGCTTATGTTGTGACAAAGTCTGGTCATGGCTCTGTGGTTACCTGTTTGTTGCTATTAATATAATTAAATATATAAATTAATAGTTATCGCAAATTCAGTGCTGATTTAGAAAGTCTCCCAGTTTGACATATTACTCCTCAGCTCCACTGGAAACCCACATTTCCTTTACACTGCTGTTTTAAAGGTGACATGCTCTTGTGTGTTAAAAGTTTTTCCTTTTTGTCACCACCAGTGAGAAGAGATACAACGACAACATGGAGGCCATGTTGGAATGTGTGCGGATATCACACAGCAATGCCTGGAGCAAAGACCCGATGATGCAGCTGAAGATCACAGCTCTGCTCAGCCCGGAGCTGTGTGTAAGGCCACGATTTCATCACCATTCATAACCTTTGTTAGGAAATTACTTCTCCAAGCCATTTTCAATTGAACTGCTACTATCATATTTACTGGAAATTAGATGTTATGGAAGAAATGTCAATTTTCAAACGCTACATCTTTCAATAGAGGGTGGTGGGAGGGGGGTCATTTATATTTCAATTTTCTTTGGTACACCAATGACTTTTTGGACTATTTTGGTAAGGAAAACCATTTGGGACATTCCCAGGTTGATGAGGTCAAACAGTAGCTGAACTTTGTTCAAATATGTGGGAAAAAAAGATAAGAACACACATTTTAGTGTTTGATGTGTGCAGGGCTGTTCTAGTTTGGATTTTGTGACGACATTGTGTCTTTCTTCTCACTGACAAGTCTGAACTGTTGTGTAAAGGTGAAACTCACAACCCTCATCACCCATCAACCGTATGACCTGAATCTTCTTGTCAGAGCGATGGATGGAGAGGTCAGATATCTTCCTTTTGCCCAAGTTCATACATACGAAGATTTACAGAGTTGATGGGGTGATTCTGTTAAATTAAATGTTAAATGACCTCATGACCTTTGTCTGAATCTGCCTCTTTCAGACAATCGAATTCCCTGGTTTAAATGAAAGTGAAGTTGCCCATTTCCTGTGTGGCCTGCAGAGACTCAACAAAATAGCAGAGGTACATGTGAAGGGAAGTTATATTTCATGGGAGAACTCCATCGAACTGACATTGTTTTGTAATTCTGAATTACTACTTTGCATCTTAAACAACTTTATTTTAGAAATCCGTTGTTCTTTTTTAGGCAAGCGTAAACAAAGTCAGAGTCCTGGTTGATGCAGAGTACACCTACATGAATCCCGCCCTCTCTCTTGTCACCATGGCGATGATGAAGAAGTTCAACAAAGATGGTGCCTGGATTTGGAACACATATCAGTGTTACCTAAAGGCAAATATGTTTTATCTTTTCTTTTCATTTTTTCAAATTGGACTGAATACCGTAGTTAATAAGACTAAGAATGTTCTTACATTATCAGATACCCCCCTCTACGTCTGTGTCTTTCAGGAGTCCAGGTCTCTCCTATTAGAAGCTCTGCAGCTGTCAAACGATGAGGGTTTCTGTCTGGGGGTCAAGCTGGTACGAGGAGCCTACATGGACAAAGAGAGGAAGCAGGCGGAGAAAGAGGGCCGTCTGGACCCCGTCCACCAGTGCTGGGAGGACACCAATGACAGGTGGAAAAGAGGAAGTGGTCATTAATCAGTCTGAGTCTAGCTCTCGTCTGGGTTTCATCAGTTATACCCATGAACATTAATTTATGTAAAAAAAACTTTTCATCTGGATTAAAATCAACTCGGAAGCATTAGCTGTGTCTGTTGCATTTAGTAAACTTAGAATGCTTCAGGAATGAGTCCTAAAACCTGGAAATGAGCATTTTTGCATTCTGGTTCCCTCGTCTGAAAGTCTATGGGTTTTTTTCAAATGGGTTTTTGGTTAAATGCCTGAATTAAGGTCTGTGGTTAACACACGTTTAAGAGATTTTCAAAGTTCTGTTCTATGACATAAAATATGTCAGAAACAATCCCTTCCATGCATTTTGAAGTTTTAATTTACGTATCTTAAAAAAGGGGGATGCTAACAATTAGCCAAATGGGACTGCTAAACTTAACCACGCCGAGCACTAAGACCGCAGTGAAGGTTGTTTATAGGCTAACGTTAGCTTTTTATGTCTGGAAATCATAAGTGTCGTTCATTTGTGGAGATTATCTTGCTAAAGAAAACCTGTAAACATGCAAAGTATCAGAAATGTTTGTTTGACACAGTTTATTTTCTTTTTGTCAAGAGAACCAGTGTGATGCTAACTTCCAGGATGGCCTAGAAAAATACTTCATCTCTGCAGCACTCTATTGCAATTAGTATGATCATTTTTGACACTGAACTTGATTCCAACAACACGTTTCATCTATTCACTTGTGTTTGTGCAGTTACAACGGCTCACTGGATGTGATGCTGGAAGCCATTTCGCAGAAACCTGAGCGATACAGGATCATAGTCGCCACTCACAACGAGGAGTCAGTGAGACGAGCCGCCAAACGGTTTGACCGCGTGATGCGAAAAATTGCACGGTCGTCTGAAAATAATTAGCAAAGCTTTGTGTGGCATGAATGAGTTTTTCTGCTTCCTTCTTCTGTTAAAGAGGAACTCCACAGATTTCACATCAAAAGAGGTTTATACGTGCATGTGTGAAAAAAGTTGTATGAAGCCCTCTGACAATGTTATTCTAGGAGTGCAGTGCTAAATTGGTGGAGCCCTCTTTTAATCTTCTCTTGCGACTCTGCTGTAGCATATGATGTAGCTATTGTGTTTGTCATCTTCAGAATGGAAGAGTTGGGGGTGGACAATGATGGAGGCTCAGTGTGTTTCGGCCAGCTGCTGGGCATGTGTGATCACGTCTCCCTCACACTGGGTGAGCTGTGCCTCAACTGGCACTCTTTGCATTTACACTTTCTGCAAGAGCTCCTGTGTCTTTTTTAAAGGAAGCTTGAAAGAGGGACTGAACTTGCAAACCTTCAGCTGTAGGCGAGCTGCTCTGACCCCCCAACCAACCTGTCTCCATGTAATCTACTCTGGGCAAGAATTAAATGCTAACATACTCTCTCTCCTCTTCCCTGCAGCAAAGGAGGGTTATGCAGTATACAAGTCAGTGCCATATGGCTCAGTGGACGACACGCTCCCCTACCTGGTGCGTCGGGCTCAGGAGAATCGCATCGTATTGCAGGGAATTCGCAAAGAGAGGGACCTGCTGAGGCAAGAGCTCTACAGAAGACTGAGGCTGAGGGGAGGCCGCCAATAGGCCACCTGTCTATTACACCTTGAATTAAAAATGTGTCTCTTGTCCAGATTGTATCTAGATAACCTGATTTCATTTACGCCCAATATTATTGCTCCAGTGTCCAACATTGACATCAAATTGAGATCTGATGGCTCTGTGTGAAAGGGCTGAGCAGAACCCACCGGCGCTGCATTACGTATCACCGTTGAGGGCGAGAGGGAACCGCAAACGTGACTCTGAAGTACATCTACATCTCGCGCACACAGAGGGACGAGGAGAGGAGACCCTGAGCACAGAAAGAGCTGATTACTGCAGAAAGCAGTCATATTAGCAGTCATATTAATGCCAAGTGTAAAGGGGGTCAATGAAGAGGCATTGGTGCTGAGTCACTAGGACACACTTATATTAAGGTTCCCAATCAAAAAATGGTGTAAAATAAGAAATCAACATGGGAACAGTTGGCCAATTGAACAAACGCACACTTAAATATTCCTTGAGTTGTTATGTTTGCAACCCCCAAAGAGCTCATGTGAAAGCCATAACCTTCTGTACGCTGATGAAGAATGAAAGTGAATGAAATTAAACTTGCAGTAGATAGATACGTTTTGATCTAAATTACTGTCAGGTAAACTGAACAATGATTTGATGACAACTGAGAACAATTAGTGCAACAATGTTTGGTCAAGTTTGACGGACAATTTGTTCAAATACATGTAATATTGTTGCTGTCATTACAAACTGTCAATGTCTTTATGTTTTATAGTAAACTATGTAAATGTATGGACATGTTTGCCTGCTGGTAAAACCAGTAAAAATATAGGGAAACTTAATTCTGTCAATCCTTTGCCTGATCACGAGAGGCTACATCATATAAAACAGTATTTCTAAAAATAGATCGAGGCCATTGTTCTTAAAATCGGAAAACCGACATTAAAACCTGACATTTACCATTAATGTTTTCTGTTGTCAAACTACTGTTGGTGAAAGCCAATTATTATTATTATTATAGGTCATTAAAAACATGTAAAACAACAAAAGCTGTTTTTTGACAATGTAATAAAATAATTAATAATTAGAAGTACCGCATCGTGGTTCTATGTCTCCGCCAACCAGTCGTATTGCAGTTTAAATCCATGTCGGTCAAAAAATACCATTACTTCATCATTAAATCCTTTTTTGAAATTTCTGAAATTGTCATAAATAGTATATCAATTCTTGAGCCAGTATTTTGAGTTATTATTTTACTATTACTAAGGTCACAGTGACCTTCACCTTTGACCTCCAAAATCTAATCAGGTGGAAATTTTGTACAAAATTTTAAGATTTCAATTACAATACAACTCGGAAACATAATGCCTCTGGCCATGGCTGTGGCCGGCACCGAGGCCAGAGGATACGACAGAGACAGTTATGAAGTCTGATGTTTGCTGGTTATGGCCGAGTCTAACTGACTGGCTGACCTAACCCGTGACCTTTTGGTGGTTTGGGGAATATCACTATCACAAACTTTACTAGATAAGTAAAAAACAAGAGGAAACAATCCAAAGCACTCTGGGTCCTGAATATAATAAAAAGTCTTCGTACATGGCTTACACCAAATGCATTTGGACTGAAAGTCTACGACTGGCTGTTTGCAGATTTGAGAGAATCAGAGTTCACCTTCACACCAGACTACCTCCCGTTCATTTGAATGGAACCTGCGGTGTTAGGGACGCTGGGGTTGTTGAGAAAAGAAAAGCAACCTGCAGCAAAAAGTTATAACCGAATACATTTTTTTGTGAAATACAATGCAACGTGGCGGTGGCCAATCACTTAACCTGCGACCCATTTTTGTTTTCTGCAACTTGACATTCGCAAACTCACAAGTCAACAAACAAACAGACTCCGTCTATCCACCATAAACATTGAGCCCTAATGTTAATGATTTTCACTGGCATGGAGTTTAGCGTGGAATAATTGAGGTTTATGTCATCTTTTTATTTCCTGCTTTGATATGGTCTTTGAATTGAATTCATATTAATATAAATACAACTGTCAAAAGGAGAATGCAAAACACACTGTAATTGTTGTAATTGTTTATTAGATAAGTCAACAATACTTGAAACATCTGTCACTGAACTTACAGCCACAAGCCAGCCCCACTGCAATGCCTTTATTATACAATTTTCTACTAGCAATAATAACCTTAAAACTCTTTTGTCCAAAAGAAGTTGGCCGTACTGAAATACCACACTAAGCAGTTGCAGTGGGAAGGGCCTTTGCTGCAATAACATTCAGTTGTTTCAGCATCAACTGAAAGCGGTTTTTAGTGAATGAAGGAAAAACAGGCCACAGCCAAGTGTTGAGCCCAGAGTGATGTTACGGTCATGGAATGAAGACCAGTTCAGGCGGAGAGACGGAAAGTCACACGGTTCAAGCTCAGTAGTTGCTTTGGTGGCCTTGGTAGCCGCCTCCGTGGCCGCCTCCGTGGCCTTGGTAGCCTCCTCCGTGGCCGCCTCCGTAGCCTCCTCCGTGGCCACCTCCGTAGCCGCCTCCGTAGCCGCCTCCGTGGCCTCCGTGGCCTTGGTAGCCTCCGTGGCCTCCGTGGTTTTGGTGACCTCCGTGGTTTTGGTGGCCTCCTTGGTTTTGGTGGCCTCCTTGGTTTTGGTGGCCTCCGTGGTTTTGGTGGCCTCCGTAGTTTTGATTTCTGTAGCCACCACGATTGTAGCCTCCCCTGTTCTGCTGGTAACCACCTTTCTGATCTGTAAACACACAAAGAGGAAAACATAATTATCTACTAGTGTCTACAGGTCAGGATTTAATGACAAAAAGCAATTAACCTCATCTTACATTGTTTTAATGTTTGCACACAATTCCAAATGTGTTATGGCTTTAAAATGAGCCAAAGCTCCAAGCAGGCTTCTCCAGAACCGCTTGTTGGATGGTCAAATAGCTTCAATATTACTTCCCCCCCGCCCCCCCCGTCTCTACGACAGGCGGCTTCTCACTGCGTCCTCCAGTGTAGCCGTTAGAAACAACTATTAACTTTTCCTGTTCGGACAGAACACAACCCTTAAACCTACTATTTAATGTATTACAGGTTAGTTAGAGATTAAACGCAAACTAACAAAAGTGACAGTTATAAGCAGCAATGAATAAAGCATGCTGGCTTGGGAAGGTTATCATGTGGTCAGAACTTTTTTTTGCATCCAAAGTGCAACCTCAGTGGGACTGAGCAGCTATTCTCAAACACTCGTCGGCCTCAGAGAAGTGAGACGCGTTGACAGCCAAATAGTAGGATGAAATAAAAAAGTTCTGTTGAGGAAATATGACCCTGAATACATTAAGTTTAGATTCATAATGTCAGGGAGTGATGAGTGAGCAGAATATATTTAGGTAATTACAGCCGACAGTGGCATAACACGTGTGTGCATAAAGTTAGAAAAGGTTGAGAACCCCTGGAGTAACATACCTCTGTTGTAAGACTTGTTCTGTTGGTAGCCGCCTTTCTGATCTGTAATGCAAAGAAAAACAAGTTATCATTGTTTCCAAGTGAGCACTTTTCAACCCATAATAATAAGAGGCGATAAGAGATATGGTATATATATTTCGTACAGTGAAGCGTGTTATCCAAACTCACCTCTGTTGAAGTAGCCTCCATAGACGCCCTGCTTGAGGTCGAAGACGCGCTCATTGTTCTCCACCAAGCTGCCGAGTTTCTCGGCCAGCTGCAGGGCCATGTTCTGCAGGGAGGTGGGCTCTGTGCGGTGCATCACCACGGTCTGTGTGGGCTGGTCGAGGGACGCCTGTTGGCAAGACGACAGAAAACATTTAGAACACACAAAGAAAATTGCACAAATTAAATGTTTATGCATTTGAAGATGCAATGGAAGCTTACCATCAGCTCCTCGTTGATGATCATCTTGCTAATGATGCTGTGCACGGTGGGTATCTCCAACTCAAACATCTCAGACAGCGTCCCCATGCTGGAGGACAGACACAAACATTGTATCATTATTTCCCCACCCGCAATACAAATTCTCATATTGAGATACAATTGAGCTTTGCTTGATCTTTTATGACTACGCACCAACACAAGCAGGCAGTGCAACAGCTGATTAATCATTTCTGGTCCCAGTGGATATAAACTGAGGCTTCAGTTAAAGCACACTGGTCCACACAAACCAATACTTTAGTCGTGACTGCAGTGGCATCATGTGCTTACCTGATGGAGTCGTATACACTGCTGTAGGTGAACAGATAAGTCCTCAGTGACTCTTCTTGGATCTTCCTATAAAAAGGAAATGCAATCAGGAAAGTCATTAAAATTAAATTACGTAGGGAAGCACAATGATTTAATTGATATAATGCAATTTAATCCAATTCCCTTAAATGATTGAGATAATTTATAAACCAATTTACGTCAACAGCAACTTGATAAGATTGATTGATGCACATTTGACAATAAATTAGCTTATGGTAAGAATGGTGGATGCTAACCTGACGAGCATCTCGCGTACTCGCTGCGTCTCAGGAAACAGGTCCCAGACTTTACTGTTCATCTTCTCATTGATGATGAATGAGTGGCAGGTACGCCAGTCTCCCATCTTCATGGCCTTGCTGGCTGCCACCACATGCTCCCTCATGCTCTCTGGGGGTCCTGGAGGACAAAGGGCGACAGTTATCCTCTCGGTTTTCTCTATGGATTAAACGTGGCGGTGTAACGAGTTGTTAGGGGACACGTTGCGTACCCAGCAATGGCTGTCTCTCTCCCACCCTGAGCTGGTGGTGGAACTGCTTGCTGATCATCCTGCGGCGGGCATCAAACTCATGGGCGGCCATGTAAGGGATTTCCAGCAGCATGGCTGACACCAGGTACACACACTCCAGCAGCTCCAGGTTGATGTGCATGTGGAATGGCACCTGTAAGGGAGGTCAAAGCAATGGTATGACAATGTCTTCAGTTTGGACCAAATCACAGGCCGACATTGACCCCCCTTGACCCTGGGGCTGGGTGACATGGCCGAAACAGAAATTCTCCGTTTTTTTTCACACCACACGTAACTTAGGTCAGCAACATGGTCTTGGTCTTAAGTTCACTGCTCATGTAAGACTTACTTGTCTTCTCTTTTCAATCTTCTCCTGCTCGGCATTCCTCTCCTGCATGTTCCTCATGAGCAAACCCTGACCCAGGAGCTCCTTGGCTCGGCCAGAGGACTGGATGTCCAACAGGGCGTTGTGGGCATCTTTAATCATGCCCTGCCTGAATGCGCAAATGCCAAGTTGTACCATGGTTCTGTTGTACAGGATCTAGACCGGAGAGAAAATATTTACTTCGATGCAAAGCTACATGAGAAAACATCTACGAACCCTAAATGAATGCCTTCTGCCTACCTGTACGGGCGGGTCAGCGTGCTGGATGTTGTCCTGCAGATGGCTCATGAGCATCAGGTCGCGGGCCTGGTACCAGCGTGAATGCAGAGCGTGGTGGTAGATGTGGCAGAGGATCGCGCAGGTACGGATACGGTCGGTGCGATCTTTGGAGTAGATGAACTTGCAGAGGCGGTCCATGATCACAGCGCTGTCCTCCCCCTCGCTCTCTTCCTGGTCCTGCTCGGACTAAACAGGAGACAGAGACACATTTCAGCACCTCACAGTCATCGATACATTTACAGAGACAGCCGCTCAGCTCAAGGCGAAACACTGTAAACACATATATGCAGATAAAGTTAAACTTTATACCCTATGGCAAATTTGTCTTCATTTAGGTTGTTATGGTTTTCATAAAAAATAAATAAAAACGATCTGTTGACGTCTGCCAGGAAAACAAACTTTGTTTTCTTTCTTGCTAATATAGTAATATAGGATAAGTGTCCTTCTCTCTCACACACGCTGTACCACTCTCGTGCTTTCCTCACCTTGGTCTCTCCCTGGAGGCCCAGGCTGCGCCGGTGAGCCTTGTAGTCGAACTTGTAGTAGGTGTGCATGATTCTGCGAAGGTAGATGCGGCAAATCTCCTCCGTGCTGCCCTTGGTCAGCATGTAGTCGAGCAGCCGGTCAATGATGCCACAAACGTGTCCCTCGTCTTTCAGATTGTCAACATATTCTGGAGGAAAAGTGGAGAAGAGCGCAATGAGCTACTAGAAAGAGCGTCACGTGATGCAGAAACACACTTCAGGGATCCTTACAACATAATTTTCCAATACTCAATGATTTACTTTCACATCTAAAATTATGATATTCACAATTAAAAATAATACTTGGTGTCTTTTTTCTGGTAGAGCTCACCTTGTGAATGGGGATCGGTGTTCTGCATGATCTTGGTGAACTCTTCATCCATCCTCTCGACCAACGTTAAGATGCACCCACGCACCCTGAATGGCTGACAAACACACACAAATAAAGCAATAAATATATATTTGTATTGCAATGCCATCCTCTCTGGGCTTACAAGACACAACCCCCCCCCCCCCAAAGAAAAAGAGTGCAGTTTGTGCAAAAGGTTAACTATTTCCATGTAAGTTTAACACATACATTTAAATAATGCAGACAATACCCATAATATGCAGGTCATACATACAAGCGCAACCCAAAAATACCAGAAAAGGGGATTACCTGGTCTGAGATAATCAGACTCTCACTGTCCTCTGCAATGTTCTCCCCGATGAAGATGTTGTTGTGTTCAAACAGGATGTCCAGCAGCTCATCGATACATTCCAGGCACTTCTTCCACATATCAGGCTTCGGACAAACAGAGTCAGAACGATTCATTTTAAACCACCAGGGTCAGAGTCCTGACACTTTTCTGCATTTAAGCATTCAACATCATTTACACATCAAATACCATAATGAATTTCAATGGTTCTTTTATTATCAATATAAAAAACATGGACATTGGGTCTTTAAGGAATTTGAACAACACTAAATTGTTTCACTTTTACCAGGTACAAACATTTAGGGAAAAAAAACTGGCTCCTACCTTCATGAATGCTGCCAAGTTGGGGTTGTAGTCGTACAGGGAGGCGATGATGTTGAACTTAATCTTGACCAGGATACCGTGGCCCAAGTTATTCTCATTAGCGATGTTTGCCAGCGCATGGAGCAGTTCAATCTGGGCAGCCCTGTTATAGAGGGAGAAAAAAGGAGCGAGAGGAGAGATCAGAGAAATTTCCATAATTTTAATAGTTACATTATCTTTAATATTATTGTAAGTGTCACTTGTACAAAGCCTTTTCATTCCTTGTGATTTATAACATAAGAAAGGCTCCTACTTGGCAGTCTCTTTGCCGTAAAGTCTCTCTATGCAACTTGTTTATTGGAGATCATTTTACATGGCACATGCATTACTGATTTAAAGAGTATCATTATTATGAAAGATATGTGTAGTCATATTTTCTATTGAAGTGGCGCTTCAATGAATGATGCCACGTTACCTGTCGGTTCCCTTTTTGCCTCTTGCTTGCAGGATCTCATTCAGCTTCTTCACCACCACTGGTACGTTGATCTCGGTGCCTTTGGCAAACATCTTAGGCTTTTCCTTAAAATAGCACACAGCATTGATATTGACACAATTTGTTTATTCTCTGAGACAAAAAAAAACATTCTGGGCTTTCCGTGAAACTGCTAAAATACATTACATGGCATTGTGCAGTAAATAAATAAAAGAGACCACGATCTCTGTAGCTTTACCATTGGGGCGCCGCCTTTCACTTTCTCCCAGCCTCCCTCGACCTCTCCTCCCTCCTCCTCCTCAGCCTCTTCCTCAAGGCGCTCTTTTTTCTTGGGTTTCTTCTTCTTCCCGAGCTTCTTCTCACTGGACTTCTCGCTCTCCTGGGTCCTGATGACAGACACAGGGCGTGTGGTGGTAAGTATACATACATGATACTGTAAGAGGGATAACAACTGCTTGACCTTCTTTGATTTACTTACTGATAGGGCTGCAAAATGCCATCATTTTCATCTATCAATTATTAATTTCCATTAAATGTATAATAGGATACATTGGTTGGTTGCCGTTTGTAAACACACGGCATTCAAAACACACCGAGCGCACCATCATTGGCTGGGCTTACACCCAGAATCATTCAGAACAGAGCAAAATATGAAAAAAAAGAAAACAACAAAATGGCAAAATATCTGTACCAAACACTTCCAGTGGGTCACAGGTGATCATTTAGAGGGATTATTTTTGTCTATACATTGTTTTTTTGGGAAATTCCTGCATATTACTTACGAACATTTGTTGATTTTCAATGCAAAAAGAGCTTTTTTGCATTTCAATTATCAAATTGAGAAAAAAATGTTCTGTCAAAAAGAAAAAAAATCAATACTCAGACACTACATATTTAAAAAGAGAAAAGTTTTAAGTATCCGCGAAGAACGATGCGGAGAGGAAGACTCACTTCTTGAGGAAGACCACAGCCAGGGAAGCGCTCTTTCCCTCCCCGTCATCCGAACTCTCACTGTCGCTGTTTACAGTGTCTGTGCCCCAGTCTTCATCATCATCATCATCACTAGAAGAAGAATCATCCTGTCATGGGAGAAGAAAAAAAAAACAGCACATTAGAATCAGGTATTTTGCAGCAGGTTCCTCATTGTTCTCGCTCTGTAGCTCATTCTTAGATGGTTTGCTGGCCTCTTACCCCGGATCCTTTAGCAGACTTGAGGAACTTGCTGGCGTCTGGAACAACCTCAGGCTTTTTCTTTAAGAAGGCCTTGGCTGACACTCCATCTTCACCTTCCTCTCCATCGCTATCAGAAGATGAGCCTTGAATAACAAAAATCAGGATGAATTTTAGAGATGAGCACTTATTCAATATAATCATGAGGTCTAAACAGAGACTCAACTGTGATTCAGGCATACTTTTTAATGTTTGCAACAGCATTAAGCACAGAATGAAAAAGGAAATAATTTAAGATACGATTTTCTCTGAAGGTAAATTAAGACTCTCTGTGACTTTTTGAGGTCATGAAACTGAACGCTGTTTCTGCATTTGTAAATGCAATCGTTTGTAACACTATTTGTAAATTAATTCTACTTCCGTTTGTGATCAATTACACTCTTGATTCATAAAACTGTACTAATTTTCACACAGTGAAAAGAGGTAGGGTGATGTACTTGAATGATGTTTTAAGTTGATGCAAGGATTTACATGACCTGTGCTACAGTACCCTGAAGGGCATCAAACCTTTTCTATATGTTAACATATAACCAATCTACACTGATATTAGGATGAACACAGCGTGTTCATATATTTAACCATTTCTTGTGATTTAAAAATAAACATCTGCACATAGAACAAGCTTACCAGAATCCCCTGCCTCCTTCTCCTCCTCTTCATCGGCAGACTCCTGTGGGTTCTAACAGAGAGAAAAAGACGACAATGAGATTTTACTTCCACCTTTCTCTCACACCCACCCCCACGCTGCCCAGTACAGCCACAGTCTGAAAGGTAGCCACTGAGCAGCTTGGCCAGCACCTATGTGGTGACAATGCATGATAGGCTAGTGCTCCTCTTTTACTTTATCACACACACAGATTCATGTTACACATTTAAAAAGCCTCCCATCTCTTTAATCTAGAAGTGTAGTTAAAATCCCATAACCAGCAACGTTTCTGTATGTTTTGAACCACTGACAGAAAGTTTCCTAATTTACCTCCTTGTATGCAGCTACTTCTGTTTCGTAGTCTCTGTTGTACTTGCGGATCTTCTGACGTAGTGTACTGAGGGCTTTTGCGTTGTTCTTGTTCATCTTCTTCTTGCCCTCTTTGTCCTCCCAAAGCTGAAAATAAAATAATGTTGATTATTTCTATTCCACTGGAACATTGGGTACTTGGACATTAATTATGTCAGACTGCATTAATCAAGGTTAACAGGCTTTGTTTGTGGCAGGCAAAGCAAAAATCATTGTGAAATTACATCGTTGGTATTTTTTGAGTTGTGGTTTCACTTTGAGCCACCGACCTGGTTCAGGTAGTCCTCCAAGTCGGCAAGCAGACGGATATAGAACGGGGGAACACCCTCTTTGTCCACTATAGTCTTGCTTTTGAGGAAGGCTCGACATAACTGCTCAAACTCCTCCAGACATTTGGCCATGTCACGAATCTTCATGGCATTTCGGATGGTCTTAATGAGGTTGGTCAACTCCTCAAACCTAAGAGACACAAGAATGAATACATACAAACCAATACCCGATAAGCGTTTTTAAGACATGCTGCTTAAAAAGATACCACACCAACCTTTTGTCTTTTGCGCTGCGCACCACTCTCTTAGTGTCCTCCTCATCATCACTGAGAAGCAACGACCTGTGAAAACAATACTCATATGTGAGATTACTACAAAAAGTAAAATCCGAGTCCTGATGATAAGATTCATTGTAAGTTGTACTGACTGCTTGAAATTTCCTCCTTGGGCTTTAGGGGTGATCTCATCCGCAGACGAGGACTCCTCTGACTCGCTGTCAGACCCGGTGGCAAAGAAACGAGACATGGCTGAAGGAAGCGGTCAATCTGTGAAGACACAATTAGGATATGTGAGGAATAATAATAAAAGTCATTGCACCTGAACTGGGAAAAATTATGATACGTGTTGTAGAATAACAGTGTAGCTTCTTATTGCTTGTTAGAGCTGCATGAAAACTAAATGTCCTAAAAATTGAGACAATGTGCTGTGCTCATTATGGCAAGAATAAAATGCTGAGCCTTTTTTTTTTTAAGTAACGTCCAAATGAGCAGGTACATTCTTAGATTCCCATTACAGTAACATCTGGTGGGGAACACACACAAGTGGTAAAACATAATAACGGGTATTAACTGAATAATACTGTAAACAAGACATTACAATTCAGTGTGTGGTGCGATATTCATTTATTTAAAACGGGCCACTAATTAGAAGCTAACGTTACCTCGTCATTACTAACAACTAGCCAATAATACACTGGTGCTAGCTTGTGTTGCTTCAGTAATGGTAAATAAAGTTAGCCAAGCTATCTCGCGTTGACAAATGGATTACAAGTAGCCAATTAAAACTGAACATCACACTTTGGTTGCAGCTACACGTTTTACACGGTACGTTTTTTTAAAAACACAAGCCGCAACCTATAAATTATCTAAGATGTCCATCCGATAACAACGTGAACACTAACGTGGCGGGTGTTGCTAAGCTAACGCTCGAGAGTGCGAGGGGCCTACTCGCGTGTGTAGCCGGTTACCTTCAATAACCTAAAAGCGAAGATGAATCACCCGTCATTGAGTCAAACACTGAGACACACTCACCTACGTCCTTGTGGTGGTTATCTTGCGGTGTGTCTGCCTTCTTTGAATCGTTTTAAAATCCAGGTTTGCTGTGAAACGGACACAAATAAAAGGCGTGCAAACAGCCTTGCCGGGTAATTGCGTCAGGAAAGGAAGTAGGCTACAGCGAGAGGAAGCATAGGGACGGTTTACGGCAGAGCGATGGTTTACGGCATAGGGACGGTTTACGGCAAGCGGATGGTTTACGGGAGAGCGACGATAGCAACATGCCGAGGTTATACTGCCACTCAGCGAGGGAAACGTAAAGTTCACCTGACGTAAAAACATTCATCCAATATGCGCGCACATTATAAAGTCAGAGATTTGTAACAGAGAAGATAATAATAAACAAAAAACACAAACAACGCTTCAGATAATTCACACAATATTTATTTCAAATACCACATAAAATACATGCATGTATAAGAGGAAGAAGCGGACCCCTAGGTTTTATTTTGTAATGAAAATATTAGATTTCTTGCTATTTTAGAGTGCACGACCATTGACATTGCAACGATATACACACACAGTATATTCATGGCAGCGCTGTCTGTTAATAATACTATTATTATTATTATTATTATATATCATATATACAAATGCAGTGGAAAAAGGTAAAACAATGAAATTAATATCAGCACTCTTCTTGTCGTTTACTTTTTCTTCAGCAGCTCTGGAAAAAAATGGATAATTGCATTAATAACAATTTTAAACATGGGACAAAACATTTTTAAAAACGGGATCTTGACACACCCATATGATGTCATTACTGAGGAAGCTATTTGATACTTGAAAAAGTCACCTGAGGGATCGTAAAAGGCACTGATATTTCTTCAATTCTTGAACATTGGAGCATGTTGTTTGAAAAGTAATTATTAATAAACGTTATTATAGATAGAACCACAGTAAGTAGACTTACCTTCTTTGAGTCTCCGTATTTGTTCTGATTGCATTTTTAGTTGCTGTTGAAGCGTGACGCAGTTGGCGCAATCTGCATCCAAAAACATTGAACATTCAATTAGTTGTTGTCAAATGTTCGCAGTTGAATGAAAGAACTGGAAATATATTTTTTGTTTAAGTGATTACGAGCAACACTTGTTTAGGTTTAAATCAAGGATTGTACATTATGACCTTTGTGATGATTAGTGAGAGCTACACAAAACATGTTTCATTAATAGACATGTCACAAGGAAGATGTCTGATAAGGGAAAAATGATTTCAAAACAACGAAAAGATAGACATAGCGACAAGAACTTAATATGCACATGGTCGGCCAGTACATGGACAAACAGGTAATTTTCGATAATATACCAAATAGGTAATTGGACTTATCAGAGGTTTGATTAAATTAGACCCAAACGACCTCCAGTGGCTTTAGCCGTCCACTCCCCCAGCTTACCATGGCCTTTTGTTTTAGCCAGCAGAGCTCTGTGGCTGCTCGCAGGCTGTCTCAGGTCTCTAGCTCTGCCAACAGCTTCGAAAGATGTTGAGCTTTCCGTCCTGGCTGGCACTGCAGCATCTGAAAGCATGTGAAGTCATAAAGTCAAAATCACTGAACACACTTGACCATAAAACCCCCCAGCAACACAAATGACGTCACACTCTGGCTTAATTGTTCTAGATCACAGAACCGTATGGTACAATCACACAACCTACCGTCCTTTTGGGTTTTAGCTGGCAAAGCGCTCCGGCTGGTTGTGGGCGGTTTCATGGTTTCGGCTCCGTTTGCAGCATCGCAGGAAGATATGGAGGCTTCAGAACTATTGGATGGTAAGGAAGTATCTGAAAGGATGAGGGGAAAAAAGTGTCAGTCTGTATTTAGGAAGGTTTAGAACGGCATCATAAAAGCTTTTGCACAGTTTTAGTTATAGGGGTTCACAGTTAGCTATTCGTGCAAATACTAAACATGCAGGTCTTTAAAATGCAAAAAAAAAATTAGCTGAATGCGTTTTTACCCATTCTCTTCCTCTTTGCTATTCGTAAAACTTCCCCTCTAGATGGGGGTTGCTTCTTTGCTTGTGAAGTCTTTGTCACCGGGTTAGTAGCCGCTTGTGTATAAAAAAGGGGGGAAAAAACAAACAACAAATAAATTCAAATTCATGTTAATTCATTGTCTTGCTGGCTGTTCCTTTTAGTTTGTTCACTTTGACTTTGTTTATTACTGTGGCTCAGAAATACAACTGTATAGAAATACCACACACATGTACAGCATGACCAAACTTGAACTAAAATTGCCGTACATGTATTTTTGTTATTTGTAACCGAATATCAGAATAAAAACAGTCAAAACACTGTAGTCTGACCACTGTACGAGTACCTGCCGGTCCACGGAGTCTGTTGCTGTTTGATGATGCTGCTGCGTTGCTTCTAGCCGATGGCGGCCTGAGACCTGTGGCGGCTCTCTGGATGCCCAACGGTATGCCACTCAACTGCGGTCTCTGCAAGCCTGAATTGGGTTGCTTTGATCCTAATGTCAGCACAGAGGGAAGACAGTGTGGACTGTGAATACTGTACGCAGTTAAAAAAAAGGAAGACTGAAGTCAAGAACGGGAAAAAAAAAAATAATCTAAAAATGTCTAAAAATAATACTCGAGATGTATGAAGAATAAACCTGCAAACAACCAAGCCATTTCTAAAAATGAAAACACACACACTGCCTACCTGTTGTTGAAGCACGGAACTTGTAAAAGCTCGATAATCCTGTGGTCTTAAATACACAAGAACAGAGAAACGGTCATCAACAGACATCGGGACATGCGTTCAATGCTTGCGTGCAGTTTTCTGGTTTTGGATGGAACTGACACTGTCGATCGAGTTCATTTGATCAGTTTCATTAAACACAATGTGCCGTCAGCATTTTGTACACTTAGTGGTTTACAAAAAGATATTCAGAGCCGATTACCTGGGGGGCATGAGGAGCAGCGGCGTTTCTCAAAGCTTCAGCTTGGGTTCTTTGTCTCGTCATGGGCAGGCCGGATGTCGTCGCGTTACACCTTCCTGAAAGCGTGGAGGCTGGCTTGTGTTTCGACAGCTGGGATGCGGCTCTCGAAGGAGGCAAGAGGGACTTGGCAGCCGGATGGTTCAAGAACGTTTTTCTTCCGCAGGCGATGTTTGATGGTCCATCTGATGGAAACTGAGCATCCAGCCTCCTCTGTCCCAATATGGATTTGCCCTCCAGTATGTTCATGCTTAAAATTGTATTGGTCGTCATTGGTGTAGAAGTGATCAAAAAGTCTGCCCTTAAATCTAGGGTATCATCCAAATTGAATGGGTTTGCTTTGTTGTTCTCCACATCCATGTTTTCATGACCCAAAGTGTCGGAGAGGCCATCCGTCAAAGGCAGAGCTGATTGTGATTGATCCCTAGTCTCACATTGGCCAGCTCCAGAAACCACCTCAACAGCTGGATTAACTTCAAACGTGCTCCCATGGGTGTCAACCATCTTGGTGTGAGGGTCTGTACTAGACAATGTCCCTTTATCTTCTGGAGTTCGGGCTTCAGAATTGTTTTCTTTAGGGCTACTTGTTGCATTACAGAACTGAAGAGGAGTGGAATGGTCGAAAGTGTTACGGCAACTGTCACTTGAGCTCGTTTCTGAATAGGTTATTGTGCCATTCTGCTTCGGTTTAGTATCAAAAGTGTTGTTTTGGAGGCAAACGATTGCAGCGCCAGCGTCCCCTAAGAAAGTATCGCCGCTGGATTTGTGAAGAGAATGTCCATCAAAAGTGGGGTTCTGTGTATCAGATGAACCGTTTGCCTTCTCAGCTGAGAAAGTTTGATCAATAACGGGGGACGTTTCGGTGGTGTTCTTAGAGACGGAAGTAGCCTGATCTGTAGCCTCACACTCCACTTTGGGGCTGTTTACGTTCGATGGGGGAAGATCCAGTGTCGTATTCTGAGAGCAGGGTACTTGAGCAGTGGGGCTTAAATCGATGGAGGAACTCAACTGGGAGGGCTGGAGAGAGGTCAACGTGCTGTTCACGGACCCAGTTGTTTCTGAGCTTGGTTGTGTCTCCTTGCTCGTCAACTCGGCGTCATGGCTGGCAAGCGGCTCTTCATCGTTAGCTTCCACAGCATTGGAGGTCACCGGAGGTTCGCCATGAAGCTCCGAGGTGACGTTCTTTGAACTAGTGTCACACTGCATGTCGGAGGTGGAGAACTGTGATGCTGCACACTGAACAGACACAGCACCCGAGGAATTTATGTCGCAAGTGACATTAGAAGGAGGAGTATCACATGTTTCTTCAGCCGATGTTTGACTCTTTACCATGTTTGATCCACTGGGCTCCAGTGAAGGCATACTGTTTTCCAAAATACTGCCCTGTGTGACCTCCAGAGAAGATAATTCTCCTACGTGTGATATCTCCGATTCACGTGTGACATCAAGGAGAGTAATTTCTGGGAAGTATCGGGCATCCAGCCAGCGCATAGGAGCATACATACTCTCGGAGAGCTCAACCATCTTATCATCAGAGTCTGTACTTGCTGTCCTATTATGTTTAGACAGTTCGAGGGAGTGGCCTTTAAAATTGTTTTCTTGAGCATCATGACTTGAGCTTGTTTCTGACAACGTTTCTGTGCCATTCTGTCTCGAAGGTTTAGTATCGGAAGTCTGACTCTCCGCTTTGGGACTGCTCAAATTAGATTTGAGAGGATCCAGGGACTTTTTCTGAGGGCAGAGTATTTGAGCGGTGGAATTTAAAGGGGTGGAGGAATTCAACTGGGAGGGCTGGAGGGAGGTAAACCTGATGTTCATAGATCTAGCTGTTAGAGGTGTAGCTGGCATGCCACCAGGAAGAGGCGAACCACATGTAACATCAAGGAATGTCGTTTCTGGCAAGCATTCCTCATCCAGCCAAGACACGGGAGCTCCAGGGCCATTCAATGACTTCCAGGAAGACATTTTCCAGCTGTCCACTCTGACCCTCCGTGCCTGCAGCGATTTAATAAACACAAAACACTTTTTACTTTTACATTACCAGATCATGTACATCTGGAAAAGTATTGCCTGCTCCGATATACAAACTGGCTTTACTACTGAAAGTAGTACAGCTATGTTAGAGTCAAAATAACAACAACACAAAATATGTAAAGACTAGTTAGTAAAAATAGCAAGTGGGTACAAAATACAATTCTAAACACAAACAGTATTTTAGTTCATTATAAAGATAAAGCCATGACCACACAGGGATCACTAGAAGGGCGATGCACACCGTTAGACTGACGCTGGTGAACAGGTATGTACCTTCACAGGCAGCGCAGGTGACATACACATGGCAGGAAGAAGAAGCCAGTGACCGTTGAAGCTAACGTTAACTAACTTATATGTTGCGAGGTCACAGTGACGTCAGTGACGTTAGTTGACCTACCTTTCAACCGGCACTTCTTGATGGAGGTTTATATACGTGGAAATACTTTCACTGTTCTTTTTTAGAGTCGATTGTGTTGAATTCAACTTCTATCTGCTGAACAACTGAGTGTCACAACCAACATCGACCAGTCGCTCACAACCGCTGGAGCGCCGCTCCGGTTCAAACTACGTCACCAGTGTTCCTCACGCTGATTGGATGATTCTGACCAATCACAGCTGAAGTCTTCTTCTTCGTGAGTTTAAGAGAGAGGGCTGTCCATGCGACGGGGCAGTACTGCCACCTACTGTCTTGATAAAAAACTAAATTTTAAGACGAAATACATTCATGTAATTTATTTACCCTGCAAGGTTTTAAAAAAACGATTTACTGTAATTCACAAATAAATGTATGCATGTAAGCCTCTCTTTAAATATTTTTTTATCACACTGAATTCTGCTCTGGTGTATATAAATAGCTTAGCTGCGCAATGGAAATGGTTTGAGGTTCTTCAGGTCTTCCACCAGCACTCAGTCAACAACCAGTGTTTCCAACGTGGACTTCAATAGTTTATTACGTCCTTTTGCACCCCAGAGAGATTTGAGATTTCATTATTGTGAAAACACAGCAACGTCCCCCATTCTTGCACAGTGTATAAAAAAATGACCATTAATTTTTTTAGTTAAGCTTTATTACAAAACATAGGGCAAATAATTAACATAATGGACTTTTCATCACTTTGTTCAGTTTCATAAATATACGAAAAATAAATCAATTTGCAATTTATATTCAAATTCATACAAAGCATCACTATTCATCTTCTCACTCTTTCGTGGTTTTCTTTAGTTTGGTCTTCAGCTCGGACATAAGGGGATTTCCAAATCTGGGGACACAGGAGAAAACTAATAATCAGAAAATGTCTGATCACAAGATGCCTATTTTGCGTTATAATATTATTATGTCAATACTCTTAGACTTTTATTTTTACTCTGGATGTCTTGGTGGCATCCATTTCGGTTTGTGTTGTGCCTCATCTTGGGTGCGAGTGTCACTCCTCTCCTCCGGCTTTGTCTCCTGTTAATTTGATTACATTTTAATAATGTATATACACACCTCAACATAAGAGAAAAGTGGTGTTAAAAGATTATCAATAATACCTGTGAGAGGTTGTCTGGACTATTTTCATCTCTCACCAACCGTTGTGTCTTTTTTAAAACAGGAAATCCTGCACCAAGCCCTAAAACAAAAAAAGTGTCACATTATTTACAGATAAAATATTATTTGACATAAAAGACTCAAGGTACCAAGGTACTTTCCATTCATCGTAAAGTCACTTACCAGGCAGTTTTACTCCGAAGCCCAAGCCTCCCAAAGGAACACCTGCTGGGACTTTGGCAGACCGATGTGGAGAGGGTGTGGGATCCAATGAGGGCATATGAAGAATGGAGCGGGGATCTGTGGGTGGCCTTACACGACGGTTTTTAACAGAAATTCTGGACTTTTGCGCAGTAAAGTCGAGCGCAGAGCTGTCCTCCTGCAATTACAAACACAACTCAATTCACACCATCTCTATATGTTATGAATACTGCCTGATTTCATTCATGGTACATTGAGATGTTTGTATATGGTTAAATATGTTATTTTAGAAGCAATACCTCCATCTGATCTTCAGACGTTGTCGTTGGCTGTCCTGCCACGTCAGCCCTGTTCAGCCCAAGTAAGGATTCAGCAACATCTTCTGACCACCCGAACAACTTCCTCTCGGATTCAGGGCAGGTGTTGCCTTGTGGACCAGATTCTGTCAAAACTATTTCATCCTCTAACAACGCCTCTAAGCCGAACCTAGATCGTCCCGATTCCGTGTGTTTGATTTCCTCCGGAGAGTCAGACACAGTCATCTCAAGAGGCTCATCTTCAGCTTTTCTTTCCTCGACTTTGAATAAAGAACTCATTTCTGTCAGGGACTTAGCGTCTGCTTCTTCAGTGTCTTTCCAGTCGGACACCTCAGCATCGATCTCTTTCTCTGGTCCAGTTTCAGTCTCCACTGATTCAACCTTTTTTTCAGGTGATTTATTTGATTCCTGATTCAGATGTCTGGCCTCTGGTGACGGGACTCCTGAATCAGGGTGAACGCCTGTCTCAGCGATTGATTCCTCCTCTTTCAGATACGACTGCCCTGTCTCAGCTACTTCCTCCATCAATACATCCTGAGATTCAGAGTTAGGTTGTTGGGTAGACAATTCAGAGATGTCTGCTGATTCTGACACGATGGCTAACGTGTCATATATGCCTTGAAATGACCCACTGTTTTGAGTTCCCCATTCACTGAGAGACTGGTCCAAAAATCCAGACTCTACTGTCGATGAAGACATTTCTGTGTCACTCACTAATTCAGATTCCCTTGAATTTGACTCCACAAGCTGCTCTTTACCCTTCTCTGTCTGCACTGATGATATTTCACCTCGCTCCTCATTGGGCGGCTCCATTTGTTGTCCAGGCTGCGGCCCTACTTGTTGCTTTATGCCAACGTTGTCCTCTGACAAAGCCGTCTGTAGCCACAAGTCGAGGATTTCCTCATCGATCACATCCTGACTTCCACTGAATGAGCAAGCCGTTTCTTCAGCACCACTCCCCTCGGATTCTGCCTCATGCTTTGCCACTTCTTCTCTTAAAATCAAAGTAAAATCTTTTGGTTTGGACTCTGCCGTCATTGATTTATCAGCTGCTTCCGAGTCTGTTAACATCTCAGCGCTTTTCTCAAGTGCTTCGTCTGTTTGTTGATTTCTCGTCTCCAGTAGCCCAACAGCTTGAGACAATTCAGATTCTGAAATCTCCATCTCATTGTTGCCCTGCATTTCATCTTCTGCTGCCACCTCCTCAACTTCATGACCTGTTTCTTCCACATCTATCCCTGAAACTTGAATTTCTACATCTTCAAGTAGTTTAGGCTCAGTCTCCTCGTAATGTTTCAGGAATCCAGATTCAGTTATTATGTCTTCCAGTAAACTAGGAGTCGTGTTGCTGTTCTGCTCTGAGCTCAGAGCATCTACGGATTCCTGAAAGAAGCTCGTCTCCGTCATCTTCTGTCCTTCAGCCTTAAGGAGCGTTTCCTCTGCTGTTAAAGCTCCTGTCGTCTCACTGCCGCCTCCAGTAGCATCGGCTACTTTGGAATCACATAACTCTTCGTCTATTTCATATTCAACCAAAATCTCTTCAGACCCATCTTGCGGTTCTTCTGCCGCCTTATGGATCTCGTCTGTTAAGCCGATGTCTGACTCAAATTCCTTTTCTGAGTGTTCGATGCCAGTCTTCATTGAGTCAACCAGTAATTCTCCTTCCTCTTCTTCAAATAAGTGTCCTGATTCTTGAGTTACTGCTTCACCAAGTGGTTTCTCTGTTTCTTGAGGCAATCCAGCATCAAAGCTGTTCTTAAAATCTTGCGTGCTCTCTTGCTCCTCTTCCATATGCTCCGTCACCAGTAAATAGTCAGCACTGGTTCTACAGCCACTGTTTTGAAGGCTCTCCGGCTCTTTGCTCTCCACCTCTTCTGGTAATTTGCTGCCCTGGATTTCCTCGCAATCTCCTTCCTCCAGGAACCTTTGTGTTGTATTTTCATCTGGCCCTGGCACATTGTTGTACTCGGGAACTCCCTCTTGTATTTCCTCACACGTTGGAAAGTTTAGCTCCTGTGAGACAACAACCTGGCCTTCACATACCCCCAGGGGAATATTTTTAAACTCTCCACTCATTTCCTGTCCAGTCTCGCCTTCAGGTTTTACCGCAACTGAGGTCATTCTACCTGCTATTTCCATGATACTTTCTTCATCGCCTACTTCACGGAAGAGCCTCTCTTCTTCTACTTGATCTTGATCAAAAAGTCCCTCATCTACTGAAATGTGTGTTGTTGTCACATCAGATTTCTCATCGATCACCATGCTGTGGCTTTCTGTCTTGTCATCATCTACCTCTCTTGTTGTGGTTTGCACATCAGCGTCCTCAGCCACATCCACTTGTTCTACCTCTGGGAATTCAGCTGTGCGCAGCTCTGGTTTAGCATTCTGCACGACTTCTTCGCTGCGTGTAACACGCTCAGTTAAAATGTCTTCTTCTTGACTTTCTTCTGCAACTGTTTCGATGGCGTCGTCCTGCTCCGGCGCTTCATCTACTGTCTGGTTGTTTGCGTCCTCATTCACATTTTCTCCCTCAACGACAGCACCCTCCTCCTCCTCCTCCTCCTCCTCCTCTTTTGCATCCTCAACATTATCACTCTCCCTTCTATGAGCCATCACATGCTCTTGCTCAACAACAAATGACTCATCCTCAGACTCAATGCCACTTTTGTCATAGGCCATTTGCAATTCAACATGCAGTGAACTAAAGCCTGGGTCTCCCTTGAAATCTCTGTCGCTATCTGACAACTCTTCACAGACTGACAGCTGATTTTCAAACCGTTTCGCTCCCTCATCAGAGTTGTTCTCATTTTTACAGGCCAGCTCTGGTACACCATCACTGTTTTCTACTTCCTCATGCGTCACCGTTGAATCTGCCTCATTCCTCTGTATCTTTGCCTCTTCTATGACCACGTTATCCTCTTCTTCTACACTCAAATCTGTGATCGGACACAATTTTACCTTAATGTCTTCGGCCTCTAAATCTTTTTCATCTTCATGCTGCATTTTACTTTCTGCTTCCTTTACTTGGATGTTTCTCATGGTTTTATCCATTTTTTGAGGATCCTCCGGTGTCATTGCCCTCATTGCCCTCTTAGTCTCCTCCTCAGCACCAGCTTTTCTCCCACTTTCCTCCATGTCTTCCCTTATTGCATCACCTGTGAGTTTTTGTGACCCGGTGTTTGCACGCTCTTCATTCGCACCATTATCCGGCGTCTCATCTCTCCCTCCAGTGCTCAACTTTTGATCTCCGTTTTCTTCTTGTTTGTCTTCCTTTGCAACCAGCAGCCCTGCATCATCATGTCCCACTTGGGGGCACTGTTGCTCTATCGTGCCCTCACTATTCTCAGATGCTTTTCTCTGACTGCCTCCGCTCAGCTGGGTTTTGTATTGCATGCTTTCTTCATCCCCTCCTAAGTCGATGTCTGTGGTGCAAAGTTCCCAAGCAACAACTGGCCTAGATGAGCTCAGCAGAAGGTCTGTCGCAAGAGGCTGTTCCTCATCGACCCCGCTTCCGCTGGCATCACCCTCTGCGGGACCAAAGTTAGCGGGCTCACTGTCAACTGAGGTTTCCTGGATGGAGTTTGTGTCGTTGCTGGAGATGTTAGTGGGCTCTGGTCTGAAGAATCTGTTCACAGCTCCGGTTATATAGTACTGAGAATAAGATGGAGAGAAAGAAGTGAGACCTTTTGATTTATTCATGTTATCGACAAACATCTTTTCCCCATCATGTATACCACAAGCATTTGTTGTCTTGGTTTTAAAAAGTTTCTAATAATGTACTTAAACTATATGGAAAAAAGTATATGGCCACCCCTGTTCACATACTTGTGGCATGAGGCTGTGTTTTATGGTTTGGGACAGGAGCCTTAGTTCCAGTTAAGAGAAATCTTAATGTTACAGCATACAAGGCTATTTACACAATAGCCTTGTATTCCAGCTTTGCAACGACAGTTTGGGGAAGGCCCTTTTCCTGTTTCAACATGACAATGCCCCCATACACAAAGCGAGGTCCACAAATGTTTTTCTGAGTTTGATGTGAAAGATCTTGACTGGCCTGCCCACAACCCCCTCCAACACCTCTGAAACATTGCCGTTTATTGGTGTCATGTTTCAAGCGACCCGATGAATGTAAGTTCAATATTTACTTTCCTTTTAGCTCTCTTTTCCTCTCCTCCAAATCTTTCATATCTGGCTCTTTCATTACTAAATGCAGCAATATGTTCAGCAGCTAGTTGCTAACTTTGTCTCTGGTTTGATGCTGGGCCTGGTTTCAAAGCTGCGGCTGTACAACGAAAACAATGAGAGAGGAACTGCAGAGTTGGGTAATAATTAGCTGTGGGGTTTCTCACTACAAGAAGCACCTTTCCCATTACACATAATTATTTGATCCACTGTTAATATAAAAACATTGACTGGAGCAACTTTAAGCATCCCAGGAAGCCCTCTGAGTGAACCAGCCTGCAATAATAGCCGGGCCATTAAACTCAAACCCCTAAATGCAATACAGCCATCATTAATGTTTTTAGTTACACCTGTGTTTTTCCTGCTGTTGAAAATGTCTATTGTGAAAAGGGTGTAGTGAAACACTGTCAGCAAGCCAGGTCTTATCGTCCAAGATCAGTATCTCACTAATGCTGTTCTGGCTGAAGGGGGGAAACAAATCAATAACATTTTATTTCAAGAGTCTATAAAATCCTAAAAATGTACTTGAAAATTTCTAGAGAGAACTTTGTAATTTGGCACTAATTATAGGCAAAGTACAGACAGTGTTGCATTGCTAAACAACCAAATAATAAATTACACATACATGCAAAGAAATAGTCTAGATTGGCTCAACGTGATAAAAAGTGCAATCTCTCTACAGGTAAGTTTGCAAATCAGCATATATGAAAAGTAAAGTTTCCAATAATTGGTGAACGACAACCCAGCACAAATAATTAAACTAAACTCGGAACTGTGTCTTTATTTTACCTGAAATTGGTACCAAATTATAGAGTTACTTCCATCCAGGAAAGTTTTGTAACAGTTTTAGAAAACTATAGTGAAATAACAAACCTGTAAAACTGTAAAAAAAATAAATAAATAAATAAACATTGTAACCAACAAATTCATGCAGCCAATTTTTTAAATCTTGTGGAAAGCACAATAGCGGTGTAATGTTTGGGTATAACCCTACACAATGTTCTTCTTTCCTCATTGTAGTCTTGCCAATAAAGCAAACTTAAATTTTATAGATATTGCTATAATAGTAAGGTAAACAGGGGGGAGAGAGAGAGAGAGATAGATAGATAGAGGGGTAGAGGGAGAGAGAGAGAGAGAGAGAGAGAGATAGAGGGGGAGAGTGAGAGAGAGAGAGATAGAGGGGTAGAGAGCGAGAGAGGGAGAGAGAGAGACAACAGCCACACAGGAGGAATGAGACTTTCTATCCACATTTCACTGCGTTTAACATTAATTAAAATTAAAGCCGTTAATTAATAACACGTGTGATTGGAGACGTTGCATCGGCTCACCCAAACTGTCCAGAAAGTCCTGGTGGGACTGTCGGGCTCCATCTTCAAACTTGCTCCTCGTTGCCTCTCTGACCATCGGACTTAATCTTTTTGGGGACGTGACCGCGCTGGCAAATCAAAGCGACCTGACAGTTTACTTTTCCTAAAACCCGACAGCGAGCTCCATGAACACCTCCGCTGATCGTCCCGTTCAGTTCCTCATACAGACACATATGTCCGGTGTATCACTATGAGGAAGAGTGCGATTAACATACTCGCCTGTGCATCAAACGTGCAACTACGTGCTGCACAGTTTGCGGATGTGCGCAGAGCTTCAGGCCACAAACGTGAGCGTGATGGTTTCTGAGTTGACGTGTGACACTGAGCTCCTGAGAACAAGACCAACGTCCCCAAATAAACAAGCACACGTTAATCTTCGCCGACATCACTTGTTATTCAGCCTAAATTGAACATAACAGTACAGGCTGGCTTGCATTCGTTTTGGTGATGTTCAAATTAGAGATATTCCCACACAGCACTTCAAACACCAAGCATGTGCTTGAAGTGGACTGACATTTTTCAAAGTAACACATTCTTGTAGAAAAGTTGAATAATCTCTAAAACACCCTTTTTTAAATATATATATATACGTATATATATATATATATATATATATATATATACGTATATATATATATATATATATACTGAGGGGGTTTGTTGCTCCAACAGTGCCTGGTCTGGTATGACCACATGAGGCTACAATACAAACCTACAGTACATTGCTGTGTATCTTGACACTCCAAGTCGGTTTGTTGACTTTCTACTTGTGCTACTGTCTCACTTCAAATTATTGAAACTCCACTGATGCACACATCTGTCAAAAGTCTGTATACAGGTGATACCACTGCATATGAGGGAAAAGGTGTAGAAAGCATTTTGTGGCAGAGCTGTGCAACGTCTGATAACGTCTGATATGACAAGGAAGAAATGAAAAAAGACCATATCTCTGATTCTGCTGCATCTATTTTGATCCATTTTTTAAATTGTCCATTAAGAGTCCTATGTTATGGGAGTGCTAAGCTAAATTGGGTACTCTTTTTACAAGTACACTTGAAGCATTTACCATTAATGTCACGTGATTTCACTCTTCTGTAAAATATACAGAGATTCTACAATTAAGAGATTCTGTCTTAATAAATATTTAGATTTGTTTATTTTTTACAACATGTTTGTTTCATACTGTCGACTAAACTAAAGAACAACTTAATTACTCAGTTCAACCACGAAGCACCTCCTCTGCTCAGCACAGCGGAGTGACACTCCTGTGGTCAGAGTGCAACAGAAAAAAAAAACAGAAGTGTATTTTAAAATGAGAACTCATTTCAGTGGTTGAACAACAACAGATATCTGAACACTGACCAGAAGAGAACAGGAACTTGACTCATTTTGAAAATGACATTCACACTCACAAAAAGACACAACTCTTCAAAGAATTATTTTAGATTTTATTTTCCAAAGCAGATTTAGAAAAAGAAATCCACAGAACTGGATTATCATTGTAAAATGTTTTGTAAAAAATATTAACATTTGTAAATATCATGCATTTGGAAAAAAAGCAATGGATGACAGATTAAGAATATAAAGTAATAAATAAAGTAAAAAGTTGGAAGCAAAATCCCATCATCAAAGACGTCCTAAAAACTTGACTACTCCTTTTATATAAAGAGACATTTATTAGATATATTATATGGCATATATAAAATAGAGGGCCTCTTCTACACATCAAGGTTCCTCATTGGGCTCTGAAAGATCAAATTGAAAAAAAGAGATAAAAACATTAACAAACGTCCTGTTGAGTGTCACATTTACTTTCTTTCTGTTTAGCAAAATGACTGAAGTGAGACTTCCTGGCTTTAGCACAGGTCTTTCAAGATGTCGGCTCTGTAATGTGAGCATGTATATATATATGTTTATTGTTTGCCGTGTCTTACCTGTCCAGGTTCGATAAACAGGAAGCTTGAGTGCAGTGTGTGTGATCTCCACGCAGACTCTCAAACGCGCTCTCTCATTCTCTCTGGGACCCTTCCTCAAGTTGACCCTGTTGATGTGCAGTGCTCCGGGGTCTTCCTCTCTTTCTTGGTCGCTGTCCTCATCCACTTCTGACTTTGCTTCCTCGTCTCTGTCGATGTTGTTATTCTCTCCATCTACTTTTTCATCAATGTATTCTATTCCTTCAGTGTCAGGGTCTGTGACGGCAGCTTTAGTTTCTGTAAAGCACCAACAGCAACAAATTAAATAAAATCTAAAACGTTTCATGTCAGAGGAAATAGGATTACTGCACTGGCCAGTTTGCACAATGTAATTTGAATGAAGTTGTCTTCATATCTTATCCCTGTGGCTACAGTAATTTCACTCATTTGTAAAAAGGTTCTTCAGAAGAAACACTGAAGAGGATATACTTGTAATGTAGGTGATATTCTTTTTCCCCAACCTGATAAGTTCAAGGAAACCGCTGGAGGAGAAATAATAAGTGCTGAATAAAACAAATCTTCTATTGTCCTGAAAATTTCATAAAGGGGTGTGGCAGAGGTTCAGTATTGCACTTCAATAGAAATTCTTGGGACAGCTAAACAAAAGAATGATAAAACTCAATACAGACTATTACGGTTCAAACTCCAATATAGACATGCTGGCTCCTACATTTCCCATAATGCAACAGAAATAGCATGTTTCCTAGGACGCTCCCTACCAAGTAAATACTCGTGTCTATTAAATCTAACACCCAGACTTTTTAGCACAGGCTTCCCATTAAAAACTTGTAGACTCTGAACCCAAGCCACAAATATCCCAAGACTTAAGACATTAGACAACTGTTAGTAGCATACTCCTCATGTAGAGGGAACTCCTTTTGATGTGTAAGATTGTTGTATTACAAACTTTCAGAAATTACGTTGTGAGGTTTCGGCTCGTGGAATGGAAAGAAAAGCTCTTCTGAACTGCCATTATATAAAACAAGACATATGTAGATACAGGGATGACAAGTACTTATTGCATGTCCATTCTTCCGTCTCTCCAGCCGTTTGTTTGTCTGACGTGGCAGGCTTGTGGACCTCTCCAGGGCGCACACACTTTTCAGCTCCCTCTGCCCGTCATCTCCTATCTCCTCTGTCTCGTTGGAAACCAGCGGTGAAAGGGTGGGTCCTCCCGCAGCCCAGAGTAATTTGACCTTAGGGTGACCTCCCTTCAACAGGAGGGAGAATACACCAACCCCTTCACTGCTCCAACAGACTGAGATCGATGGAGGAATGGAGGGAGCAACTACACAAAAACAAACAGAAAGAGTAAGTGAATGAAAAGGAATGAAAGCTGGTGTTTTTCCATAAGTTTAGATATTGTAGGAACATATTATAAAGATAACATTCAAAAGCTGTTGTGTCTATAATGATTCGTACCAATGTCAACATTTCTCCAGTGTTTCTCAATAGGCTCCTGCAGGGAACAGTGCTCCACTCTACAAATAATCCCTCCTCCTCTCTCCTTTTTCTCCTGATTTGTTGCCTTTCTCATCAGAGTGGCCGTTGCCCTGTAGAGTCTGGGATGAGTCTGTATGGGGCCCCACATCTCTCCTCCCTCTATCACCTCCTCCTCTCTGTCATCTTGCTCCCCCTCTCTGAGCCTCAGCCAGGTGACTGTTACGGTCGGAGGGTAGAAATCTGTGACTTCACATCCAAGGGACAAAGTCTGCCCTGGTGAAGAACCGGAACCAACGATTTCGGACACACACGGCCTTTTGACGAATCCTATTTGGGATAATGTGGAAATTGAAGCTTTCATTTTTTAATGAATCATTCAATTGCATGCCTTTTCTCCCCCTTTTTCTTACCTCTGGTCTCGCGGGTGACCGGCTGCTTCAGGGCAATGTGGTGGACACTGACCCACACTTTAGTGCCTCCCTTTTCCAGTTCACTGCGGGGCAGTTTACACTGGCTGAAGGCTGAAAAGAAGCCTTCAGAATCGGGTCGAGGGGAGGAAGAGGCCTGGGAGGCCACAGGGCTTAGCTCACTCCCCTGGCAGAACCAGCGGAAAGTAATGACATCCGGATGGAAATGTGATGCCTGGACAGTCATGCTGATGACATCTGGAAGACAGAAATTGTATGGATGTAGCCTCTCACAGTCAATGTTTTACATAATGTATTGAACTACAGCTGAACGATAAACTGAGTGCCTTACCAGGGTTGCTCGGAGTCTCTGCCAGCTGGATTTCTGATATTTCAGGAGCAGCTAAGAGACAACGTTTACAAAAATGTCTATTTAAAAAATTGTGGAAATCATAGAAAAGCCAAGGCAAAGTTGATAAATGAAAATCTTTTCTTACACAGGATTGTAAACTTCTCTGACACCCTCTCCACCACGATCTTATCTTTGCCCATATAGGACACCTGGCACTTAAACACAGCCGCCTTGTGATTTGAAATCCGGGGAATGAAGGTGAGCGAAGAGATCAGCTGTTGAATGCCACTTCCAGAGGAGTGCAGCGGGCCCTGAGTGTGCAGCTTGTAGTAACCCATCTCGCCTCTGGAGGGAAGTAGAGGACCTTTCTCTGACGCTGGGGAGGTGAGAGTTAGACCGTAGGGCAGATGGATGGTGGTTAGGGGGTTATAGAGGCAGTTAAAGTTAGCTTTGGAGGTTCCTATGTGTGTAAGGTTGTAAATTGTTAGCAGAATTAAGTGTAAAAGAGAAAACATGGTATGTTTTAGGGGTAGTTGCAATACAAATACAATATATTTGCATAATATTGGCATAATTCACTTTAATATATTATTTGGACATCAATCCAAACATTTTATTTTCAGTTTCATTCATTTATTAACTCTTTAGCATCCTGTTTCCCCCTTTTTATTTCCTCTTAAGTGGCTTTAAATGAACAGTTGGACAGCAACCAGTGAGCTTAGCTGAGCATAAAGACTGGAAACAGGGGGAAACAGCAAGCCTTGCTCTCTCCAAAGGTAACAAACTCCACCGACCAGGACTTCTAAAGATTATTAATCAAACTGTTTATATCTGTTTGTTTCATCTGTACAAAAAACGTGTCACATGTCAAACCAACATTTTTGCTGGTTGTTTGACAACTCTGACGACACGACTCCAGGAAGTCACTGTGCCCAGCCAAAATATACTTCCGCACATAACTCTCACGTTAAACCTCAACGTGTTGTTGTCCTGCTTTGGTTGTGGCACTGATTAAACAAATACATTAAAACATGTTAATCTGTGAGCTTTTGATTTAGCTGCTGGTAGTAGCTTCAGATTGATCTTGTCATCTAACTCATCCGAAGACAGCGAAAAGACACATTTCCCAAAATGTTGAACTGTTTCTTTGAGGTTGGAAAAATGATCTTTTTCCACAGTGATCATATACACACTTTGTGATCTCCACTAGAATTCATAATTAAAGTTCTGTGACAGACGACCTGGGTCAGTTATCACAAACTCATGCTGTGCCACCAAACTTTGTCAGGGTCAAAGAAGTGGTCCCCAGCAACAGCTGGTTATGTGGATGTGTCAAGCTCTCCTACCTGTGAGTGAAGTGTCAGAGATAGGGGTGTCATTGAGGAACCATGCAGTCTGGACTCTGTCCACCATCCTGCCCTCAATGCTCACTGTCACTCTGCCCTTTTGACCTACAATCACGCGTGGAGGGAGGATGATTCCTGACACATTCAAAGACTTCTGCTTCTCTGAGTGAGGGGAAACAGAATGAAGATAAATGAGTCAGTGAGAAACAAGGGAAGAGGAGGGACCTGAGGAGGCAGCTGTTTCAGACAGCATTTCAATCCAAAGAATGCATTCCTCAAAACCTGTTGTATCAAGTGCTCTGAAGCCCATTGTGTCTGTGTGCTTAAGTATACTTAAGGTAATTGATGGTGACGTGATACTTTAGTAAAGGACAGAGGCATTGTGTTTTTAATACATGGTTCTTAATACAATGCATCTGTCCTTTTTGTAGTAACTTTATTCGCTTATGTTTTAAATATCTGTAGATCCCATGGTATACGTGGGTCAAGACCCCACATGGAGTCCAGAGATAAACTTGACTTGTCACAAGATGATTCTGTCATCCCAATTCTGTTTATTTTAATTTTTCACTTATTTAACACTTTCCTTTGTTTGGAGAAACATTTTATTCAAATATATTTTTCCTCTCTGGGCCTCTAAAATCCTTCAAATAAAACAAGAACAAGTAAAAACTAAATATCTGTCGATACTATGGCATAACTTGTGTTGAGGGTCATGAAAAGACATTTAAGGGGTCACAGTGGCTGCTGACTCACCATCCATTCTCCTCCAAGAAAAGCCAAAGCAGAGCAGGAAGACCAGCACAATAGAAATACACATCATTGCCACAGATGCTTTGGCTGATTTAGTCAACACTGGACTTTCATCTGAGAGGGAACAGAATGAGAAAAAGGTAAATGAGTACAGTGTGCATCAAGAACAGGACAAACCAGTTCCAAATAATTGTACTGCGTCCACATTTAGCTCAACAATGTGTTGTTGTTTGGCAGCCAGACTTTTTTTTTGTTTGGTTCCAGCATCTGATTTCAGGGGATTATCCATCAAACCATCATTCAAAGTGAAAAGAATATTTAAAAAACTAAAATATTTGCATGTCTAAAAGAGGTGTGAATTGTACCAAGTGTCAGAAAATCTTGTCTTGTCAAACATATACCTTGGGGGTCCAGTTTCTCTAGGTATGCTGAGCCACTGACTGGTTGCACTACCCCAGGTTGGTTTGCTGCACACTCCACCTTCCCACCTTGCTCCCTCTGCTCAGGGCTCAAAGTATAATAGTGTCTGGTTCTGTAGGTCCCATCTGGGTTCTGCTCAGTGGCGGGGGGCTCAGGGAGGACTGTGCTGTTTTGAAGCCAGGACACAGATACTTCTTCCGGGTAGAAACTCTCCACGTCACAGTAAAGAGTGAGAGGAATGTTCCCGGAGCGCGAAGGCATAGCGGAAAGTCTAACAGAAGGAGTGTCTGAGGAGAGTCAAAGAAAATATCATGAACATTTTTGGCTTTATCAGGCTTAATCCAATTTAAAAGTTAAGCAGTTATTCCCACAGTTTGTACTGAAAATGTTGACGGAAGTAGCTATTCTGGTTCTACATGATATACAAATGTGATGAGTGATTGTGTTTAAAGTCATGCAATATCGTTGTATCACTCACATGTGATATTGAGTTGGAAATCCAGGTTTTGATTGATGCCTTTGTGGGACAATTTGCAGCCAAAGGTCACATTCTGGTCATCGCGGGAAGGGTAGAAGGTCAGGTTGCCCACAGCCGTGTAGTACCCATCTGAAGTCTGTTCACCTTCAACATAGTAGGGAGGTTGAATTACCTGCCCATCTCTGGTCCAGGAGAAAGAGACAGGAGGAGGGTAGAAACCATCTGCATGGCATTTAAGATGGCTCTCTGTTTCCAACACCACCCACTGCTGAGGGATTGACAGAGTGGGGGAAGCTAAAAAAGGAGACAAAATAAATTGAGGGAAAAAGACGTGATAAATAAACTTGCTTTACTTGGTTTTATGTTCAAATGTGAACCTAAATGTGCCAATCAAACCAAAACAACTGGACAAAGACATACCGAGGATAGTAAATGTAATGTTGCTGGAGTGCAGCATTGTGGAGTTGTAGCTGACTGTGCATTCATACACCCCCTGCAGGTGGAGACCGGCTCTGAGGACAGTCAGTGAAAAGTCCCCGTTGACGAAATCACTGTTGTGCCAACTGAAGCCCTCCTTTATTTGCGTCGCTGCTTCTCTGAATGAGGCGATGTCAGAGCTATTACTTATCCAGTTGACTTTGAGGAGAGACTTGTCTATTTTGTCCCCGTTTACAGAAAGAGGGAGCGTCACATTGCAGGGGAGGGTTGCATTTGTATTTGGGCTGGCCTGTATTTCACTTGGAGACACTGTAAGAGGAGAAAGAAAGTTTAGAGGGAGAGGAAATAAAAAGCTCATTGGTGCTTCTTACTGCAACACATAGGGTGGGGGGTGGGGGGTTGTGAGATTACTGATGAGACCTTTTGGTGAAATGTGCCTATAATATTTGGTTAATGATCTTCAAATGCAGTTTTAATCTAAATTGACGTTATTAACAGCCTCTTAAGACATTTTATGACCTGAGTCAAGCTAACATGTAACACTAACAGTTTATGTTGTGCAACTATTGTGAAGCTGTCTTTCGAAAGGAGAAATTATGCAATAATCCAATGCAAAATTTGAATTCATAGGAAATAAAAACAAATTGATTTGGTTAAATAAACTCAAGAGTTTTGCTTCCACAGTCTTACTCGGTCTGCTGTGACCAGTAGCATACTGTGAGCTGTATTAATACCATTACTGGGTCCTTTAGCTGAGTCTATGACATGTCTCTGCTTCTGCTTACACTACTGTATGTTAAACAGATAACAAACATTCCAGTGCTTTGTCACAAATGACGTAAACTCACAGTACCACTTAGTAATGTAATTAGCCACGAGGCTATAGCTCCCTTTAAGCCTGATCTTTTTTTGATTCAATCTCTTAATATCTGCTGTTAGAAAAATACAGGAACAGCAAATAAATATCTCAGTCTGAGCAAAAAGTAACCCTTTTATCAAGTTTGTTTTTTAACATGTCAAAAACCTGAATGAGCTGTGATAAGGAACTTTTCTGTCAGGGGTTTGAGTTTCATGAAATTTTCCGCTTCACATTCTTTCTTTTCATCCCTAAAACGTAAATCAGTAAACTCAGTATACCTCCTTCAATCAAAGTAAATATAAAGCCTTTGAGTACCGTCTGGCCAACCAATCAGCTTAATTAGTAACTAGTACAATAAATACTTGTGGGCAGGTATAGAGTCGAGCAATGGAAAGCTTTTTTCAGTGTGAAGTGTTTATGTTGCACCTTTTGTTAAGTGTGATAGATGGGCCGACTAAAGCAGGTTGACAGGAAAGACAAGAATGAGAATTTAATAAAGACGTGACCAATGCTCTGCTTTGGTGTTTGTTTTTGGCTACCAAAGAACAAATAGTCTTAACCATTTGCCAGCAAACATCATGCTAATCCACCAACGAAGCAACACTTGTTCACCCTATGGTCCGAATCGATCAACAGCTAGATTAATTAAAGTAATTCAAAACAATTAGATCAAATCAGAGCACTTGAGTCTATTTTACATCAATTTGGAAGAAATACTGAATGTTCGATAATGAGAATACACCTATCACTGCTTGTAACCATGGTAATGATCATATCCCAAATCACCTGGACATGATAATATAGGTAATGTACATGCCAACTTGTATGTAAACAATGATTTCACTTCTAAATAATGACTTAGCTTCAGTAATTTTTCAGTGCATATGAATTATTAGACTGTGGGGCTGGACGACATGGATACAAAACCCTATCACTGTGATAGCACTGACATCACAACACTGAATTACATTAATGCGGTTATCTTGTAAATTCAATATTAGCATAAAACAGTCCTATTTACTTTATGCATTGTAATGTTGCTCAGACCTATTACACTGTATACATGAAGTTCAGATACGTGTACTGGTTTACCATGAATCAAAACAAAATAAAGGTCAAGTACATGTTGAAATTGACACATCTAAATAGGACCAACATCTTTACTTTTACACTTATTTTAACTCCCACCTAATAAACCACTATAAGATCTACACAAACCAATGCTTTGCATTGGGAACTGTTAAACACTCCCATTACAAGCCCTCAAATTCAGAGTCCATTTGAAAGAGCTTGGTATAAATATTTCTAATTTCACCTGGTTAGCTCATTAGGTGAAGAAACAACAATGCAGCCTTTGTAACCAGCCTGTGAGTGTAATGGCACATTACTCACCATGCTTTATGAGAGTCAGGAGGACGACATAGACGAGGACTTTACACCGCATGGCCAGGCTTGTCTTGAGACCAAGTTCTTATCATCTGGCCCTTTTGTTGTCTTATATAGAGCTATGAGATGTCAGGGGGCGGGGTTGTCCTGCCAGATGGGAAATAAGAAATATTGTCCCAGGGCCTCAGTGAAAGGAGGCCCTTGATATGTGTGTGTCCTTTTAAATAAGCAAGCCCTAGAGGTCTGACGAAGCGAGGAGAAGGAGGGAGATGTGCAGGGACACACAAGTGGGCAAATAGGTCGCTTAAAATTCAGACGGGCCTCTGGCCAAGAGTTTGGGGCTACTTTACATTGGTGCAGTGTTGCCATGAACAAACGGAGAGGGTGATCCCACTGAGCTTATGTGGGCAAACACTCAGGCAAGACTAAAACTCTTCTCTATCTGTGGAAAAGTTAGTGTGCTGTTGAATTCTGAGAAAAAAAGAGGATAAAAAAAAGGATAATGGCTCTTTTCTCCCCCTCTGTACAGGCCGTCTATCTTTGTAGTCAGCTCCTGCTATGATTGCGGCCTTTGATTGAGGTACATTTTTATCCACAACAAGTGCTTGATGTTTGAGGGTAAGGGTGTTGTCTGTTTCATCCTCCTCTGAATGTTCATTAGTTTGATTTGCTGTTTAAATTGTTTGACTTTGCACTTGAATTGGTCTTAACAGACACACATCACTCAGTGAGCATTTACATTTCTTATTTGGAGATCACACAGGGTATCTGTGTTCCTTTCTCTTGTTCCCTCTCTTCTTTGCTTTGGGTAGAAACAAAGGTAAGACTTTTAGGTGTTTGAAAGAGGTGATTGACGTGTTCCCTTTCCCTGTTTGTTTGGTTCTTTGTGCTGTTTCTGATTCGTCATGTTTTCTCTTCTTTCTTTTTCTGACACTCTCATTCCTTTCATCAGGTCGAAAGATTGAGTGCACTTCAGGAGGGTCATAGAAGAGGGTTTGATGGAGGACACACCTGCTGATGGAAGGAATGAAATAACTCAACTATAGTTGTGCAGCTTTTTTCATGATCGTCTTGCTTTAAATCAACATGTGTAATCATGCATATAGTATTCATGTTTTCCTTTAGGTAATATAAACCCTGTAGTAATTTATCTGCATACAAACACTGCTGGATTTTGTGTTTGATAGTCAGAAATATGTATATGATTTGAATACTTTGAGATTAGATAAGAATGTTCTGGACATTTTGCAATGTAAACATAGTGACGGTGAACTTGGTTTGCAGTATTTCATACAGTTAAGTCCTTGAAATGGAAGCATTGAAGTTTTCTTTTGTTTGAAAGACTGCCATTTAGTCAGAAAGAGTTTTTTTTTTTACACATATATATATGTATATATGTATATATATGTATATATATATATATATATATATATATTGTTGATTTGGTGGCCAAAATGAGTGATGTGATTTTCAAAATAAAATATGTATAAACTCATCAAACTGATCACACTCAGACAGAAGGACTTCTTTATGAGGGCGTGGTAAAATCTTCAGCATCTTACATTTAAGTACTGACTAAACAAACAGGTATTGTTCTGATCAGCATACTTTCTGATTTAATCTTCATGCATCCTTCTGCTTAAGCTTTGGTGATAACAAAAGTAGACGAGGCAGCAAACACAGTCAGTCTGGTTTGAATGTAGCTTAATCACCTCAATTAAAGGATTGCCCTTGCACTAATTGAGTAATGAGAATGACCTTTCAGCATTCAACATTGTTTCATAACAGAATTAATAGAATCAACCCAAACATTTTGTTTTTATAAGCCTCTCTGAAAGAATTATGACATTTTAAGTTGACAGTGAAGCATCTATTATGCTACTACTACTACTACTTAAAAGACAAAGCTAATTCTAAAAGAAATTGTTTAAAATTTTGTGAAATACACTTATTCATTTTTGCGAAGAGTGAGATGAGAAGAGTGTTTAGATGAAGCATTAAGTTGTTTAATTTTTTTCACTTAGCGGTTGGTTAGTTAGCTAGCTAATGTTAGCTTATTCACACAATGTTTCCAAAGTAACATTTGTTAGCAGATGTGGATTGTATAGCGATCCTGCGTGTATACCCAGTGTATAATAATGGAGGAATAAGACAACGTGGGGCATCACTTAAGTTTCAGTGGAACTCTGTTATCCAAAAGGTTAAACTTTATTGTCACATGTCAACTTCAGCACTTCTAATTGGCTGTTCTATTTGTCCATCAAACAGTAACTGAATTAACCCTATAAAGCCTGCATATGGCAATACAAATATATATATAACATATAATTGAGAACACATTTCCTTGTGTATGTTAACAACATTACATTGTTGGGCCCCTTCTCGTCACTGCTAAAAGACTACAGCCGGGAGAAGAGCAGATGGCCACTCCGGAGACGGAGGTGCTAGGGTTTCAACTGGCTCAATATGAGTTGCTACAGCAGCGGCGGTCCGTCTCCAAAATTGGCGCCCGCTCTCCTCACGACAAAGTAACGTTAGTCTCCGAGCATCTTGGAGTGAGGCGGAGGACGCCGGGTGCGTTAGCTAGCTAAAGCTACATCTTGTCTCATTTTTGGTCTGATAAACAGTAAATCTATCAAATTCAGTGCCCACATCGCTAATTTCCAAGCTACTGTAGCTGTTATGTTTGACGAAGCTGGTCGAGGCTTTCGTAATACGGCAGGGGGCGTGGTTTTGTCTTGAAGCACCATGACCACTTTTTTGCATTCTTCAAAATTTTGCTTTCAGTGGACTTAAGCTAAAAAAAAAGTTACACTTTAAAAGTCGGTTGATTGTAAAAGGTGAAAGTTTTTGCAGAACTTTTGTAAAATTGTCATTGAGTTACTGTCCCTTTTCTACATGTGTCCATCAACCTTCAGGACCTCCTGCTACATGCTAAATGTAGTGGTTAAAAATGTGGCAGCTGTTAAGGTTGAATGAAGAAAGCTCCTAAAGCAACTGTCTTATGCTTTTATTTTGTAACTTTGTCATAATAAATGTTTTGTAATTTTTCATAATTAATATTTTGTAACATTTTCATAATTGATATTTTGTGACGATTTCATAATCCGTATGTGTAGACTATTTCATAATTACTGTATGTTTAAAGTATCTGATAAACAGTATGTTTAGACCAGTTGATAATTACCGTATCTTTAAAATATTTCATAAACCGTATGTTTAGACCAGTTCATAATTACCGTATGTTTAAAATATTTCATAATCGCTATGTTAGACTGTCATATTTACCGCGTGTTTAAACTGTCTCATAATCCGCGGGTGTATAAATCGTACCAGGACATGAAACAAGGACAGTAAAACAAGGACATTGAACCAGGACATGGAATTACGGACACTAAATCAAGGACACGATATGTGTCAGTCGCGGGGCTCACGCAAAACCAGAAGCAGACCTGCGCATGGTCGCAGCAGAATGACGCACTAAGAATGCGTCCCATGGGATTTATAGGGACGGGACGTGGCCACGTGACGGGACTTGCACAGGTAAACGCGGAGGAGAGAGAGCTGCTGCGCAATTCTGCTTCATGAATCATGTTATTTTTCATACTGTGTATTCAAGGTGTAATTGTTTTCTTTTCAAAGTAAATACTTTTTTACTGTAACTTCGAACCAGCATTCGGCTTGTTTATTCGCGGATTCATCATTGGGGTTCGGCCTCTTCGTTGCGCGTCTCGAGGGATATACTCTTCAAAAGCTGAGGACCTTATTCTTCACACAGCAGTAACTAGTTACTTTGATGATTAAGATTATTAATATGGAGAAAATGAAAGGAGGCCATCCACGTTCAATGCTTTCTGTTACATGCTAAATGTAGTGGTGTATAGATGTGGACGGCCAGTTACGAGTTGCTATGATAATTCAGATTATAAATAAAAAATGTTATCAGGTGAACTATAGATGTAGTTTTACGCTACCCAGCAGTATATATACAGTAAATTAGTTACGTAAGTAAAGTCCTAAAGTAGTAGATTAATTTATATCCAGATAGAAAGATCAAGAGATAGAGAAAAAGTAAGTATGTTTTGAGGCATTACTTGCGGGCTGTCGTAGAATGAGTTGATTAACATATGTCTGAGGAAAAAGAAAGAAAAAAAAACTAGTTTAGGCAGGGAGTGGCCACCTGCACCTTTCGTGTATATGCAGAAGGTGTAGAAGATAAAAGCTCAATCAGAAAAACTCTGCGCTTACTAAAGGCAATCCGTTTGTTACAGCACAGTATGGCAGCCTTCACTGTGGGGATAATCCTGATATGTGCAGTCCTTGCTGGACAAGGTGACTGTAACACGACGAGTGTTACCCCGTGCGTTTCCCCCCCCCAAGCACAGAAGACGCTTCACAGCTTCGTCAGGTGTCAACAACTTTATTGTGTTTGCTCTCAGTGCTCCCTCGGACATCCGCGGCTCTCGCAGATTGTTCTCTGCTCCCTCTTTCCCCCTCTCCATCCCTACTAGGATTCATATAAGGGAGAAAGCACAATCAGCCAAACCAGACCAGCTGAGGCTAATTAAGCCTCCTCCGGCCCGTGCCCTGAGCCACTACTCCCCCCCCCCTCCCCCCCAACTCCGCAGCTGAGCGAAACCACGCCCCGCCACCACATACCCCCACCGCCCGACTTAGGCCGGGGAGCCATCCGGCCTAACCTACTCTCCTCCCCTCCCCCCCATGAGAGCGGGAGAGGAAGTCAGCCACAGCCATCTGCACCCCCGGCCTATGGATCACCTTGAAATTAAAATGCTGTAGAGCCAGATACCACCGAGTGATCCGGGCGTTGGTATCTTTCATGCGGTGGAGCCACTGGAGCGGAGCGTGGTCCGAACAGAGGGTGAATGAGCATCCCAGGAGGTAGTAGCGCAGGGAGTCGACCGCCCACCGGATGGCCAGGCACTCCTTTTCCACTGTGCTGTACCTGGCCATCCTCTCGGACAGCTTCCGGCTGATGTACAGGACAGGGCGGTCAACCCCCCGCACCTGCTGGGACAAATGGCCCCCAACCCTCTGTTCGAGGCATCAGTCTGCAGAGTAAAGGGCGAAGAGAAGTTAGGTGTATGGAGGAGTGGCTCCCCACAGAGAGCCTGTTTTACCTTCTCAAACACCAACTGGCACTCCTCCGTACACTGGACCGGATCTGAGGAACCTTTCCGGGTCAGGTCGGTCAAGGGGCTGGTCAGCTCCGCAAAATCCGGGATGAACCGCCTGTAGTAATCCGCCAGCCCCAGAAACCGCCTCACCTCTTTTTTAGTCTTGGGCCGCGGGCAGGCTGCGATGGCAGCGGTCTTGTCCACCTGGGGGCACGCCTGCCCACCGCCCAAGTGGTACCCCAGATACCGTACCTCCCTCCGTCCAACTGCACACTTCCCCGGGTTGGTGGTGAGCCCCACCTGCCTCAGGGACTCCAGTACCGCGCCCACCCGCTGCACATGCTCCGTCCAGGTGGTGCTGTGGATGATTACATCATCGAAGTAGGCGGCAGCATATGCAGCGTGCGGACGCAGCACCCGGTCCATGAGGCGTTGAAAAGTGGCTGGGGCCCCGAACAACCCGAAGGGAAGTGTGGTGAATTGGTATAACCCATACGGAGTGGAGAAGGCCGTCTTTTCCTTGGACTCTGGTGACAGAGGAATCTGCCAGTAGCCCTTGGTTGAATCCAGTGTCGTAAAAAAATGCGCAGTGCCCAGTCGGTCCAGGAGTTCGTCGACCCGGGGCATTGAGTACGCATCGAAACGTGACATCGTTCACCCTGCGATAGTCCACGCAGAACCGTATAGACCCATCCTTCTTTACAACAACAACGATTGGGGCTACACCAGGCACTGTTGGACTCTTCTATTACCCCCATCTCCAGCATGGCAGCCAATTCCCTCTGAACCACTTGTCTTTTGTGTTCAGGCAACCTGTAGGGACGCGACCGCACCGCCACACCCGGAGGAGTCTCAATTCGGTGCTCTGAGGTTCGTGCGACCTGGCAGGAGGGAGAACACGTCGGCAAACTGCTCTTGCAACTGGGCAATGTCTGTTCTCTGGGTCCCGGAGAGATGGGCTTCACAAAGGAGCGAGGTCAGATTGGTGGATTTTGGTGTCTCAGGCCCCAGCTCCTCTTTCTCGGATACCACGGACACCAGAGAAACAGACTACGCCTCTCTCCACGCTTTTAGGAGGTTGAGGTGGTAGATCTGTAGAACTCCGCCCCTGTCAGAACGCACCACCTCATAGTCAACGTCCCCCACTCGCCGTGTGACCACAAAGGGCCCTTGCCACTTGGCGAGTAGTTTAGAGCTGGAAGTAGGAAGCAATACAAGTACCTTTTCTCCCGGTGTGAATTGTCTCAGCCTGGCTCCTCTGTTGTACAACCGTTGTTGACACTCCTGGGCCTGGAGCAAATTCTCACGTGACATCCGACCCAGAGTGTGGAGTTTTGCTCTCAGGTCCAGGACGTACTGGATCTCATTTTTACTGGTGCTTGGACCTTCCTCCCAGTTTTCCTTAATCAGGTTGAGCACCCCGTGGTGTCCTGCCGAACAGCAGTTCAAAGGGAGAAAATCCCGTGGAGGCCTGGGGGACCTCCCGCACTGCAAACAACAGAGAATCAAGCTATTTATCCCAATTACGTTCATCTTCACGAATAAATTTACGGATCGTGGACTTCAAAGTCTTATTCAGACGCTCCACCAGACCGTCGGTCTGTGGGTGGTACACACTGGTCCGAATAGACTTGATGCCCAGCAACCCGTAAAGTTCCCTCAGTGTTCGTGACATGAACGAGGTGCCCTGGTCAGTCAGAATCTCTTTCGGGATCCCGACTCAGGAGATGACCTGAAACAGAGCCTGCGCGACACTCTTTGCAGAAATGTTGCGCAACGGCACTGCCTCCGGATATTGTGTTGCGTAATCCACCAGGACTAACACAAAGCAATATCCGCGTGCGCGCCAGTGAAATGGCCCGATGGGGTCCATGGCGATCCGCTCAAACGTTACCTCCATTAACGACAGAGGACGCAACGGCGCCCTCAGGATGGCCGGGCGGTTTACCAACTGGCACTCCGGGCAGGACGCGCACCAACGGCGCACTTCCAATAAAATCGGGCCATTATGACTGCGCTGCGTCAGGGCGCACCAGCTGACCATCAATCTTTATCACTTGGTCAAAGGCCGAGCGCAGAGTATCATCCCGAGACTGCTCGAGTGGAAAATCGTCCATGGAGTGGAGCTCGGGAGACGGTGGAGTCTCCATGGGAGGCTCCGCCGGTTCCCCGTCTGCAGAGGGGTTCGGCGCCGGCGGGGTTGCATCTGCGCGGGCGGCGAGTCGTTCGAGGGCATCGGCCTGCAGCGCCCCCAGGAACTGCCGGTTCGCCTCGGCTTGGTCCCGCTGCATCGCCGCTATCCCCCCAAGCATTTGCCCCAGCGCGATGATCGGCTGGGCCGGCAGATCTGGGGGCTGCTCGTCTCCTTGCATTTTCTACTAAGGGGGCCCCATGTTGGGAGCCACTGTAACACGATGAGTGTTACCCCGTGCGTTTCCCCCCCAAGCACAGAAGACGCTTCACAGCTTTGGTCAGGTGTCAACAACTTTATTGTGTTTGCTCTCGATGCTCCCTCGGACATCCGCGGCTCTCGCAGATTGTTCTCTGCTCCCTTTTTCCCCCTCTCCGTCCCTACTAGGATTCATATAAGGGAGAAAGCACAACCAGCCAACCCAGACCAGCTGAGGCTAATTAAGCCTCCTCCAGCCCAGTTCCCTGAGCCACTACTCCGCCCCCCACCCCCCCATCCACTCCGCAGCTGAGCGAAACCACGCCCCGCCACCACAGTGAGTTTTACACTGATTTCCCAGTTTGTTATGTATTTAAACCAACCAATCCAAGTTTTTAATCTCAGGGTTCATCAACCCAGAGTTTGTTAAGCCTGCTCTCTGAAACAGTCCCCAGCGTCATGCCGCTGTTGCTTGGTTCATTGTAAAAAAAAATGCTAAATAAGCAAACAGCGGATCTTCTTCACAGCAGTATTGCAGAATCTCTGAATGAAAGTGACAAGTGTTTTAACAGCATTTGAGTGACGGTTTGAATTGACTACATTTGTTGAAATAGCTGAAATCATAGTCAGCTGAAGCACGAGGGTCAAAGGGGCCACGGACTGGGTAACTTTTAACAGAGAATTCTTAATAAGTTCAAAAAAATATTGAGTGCTCTGATAGTGCTATGTTCTTATCTTAACCAAGTTTTTAATCTCAGGGTTCATCCTTTCAGGGTTTTTTTATGTTGAGTCTGGTTCTTTTCATTCTTCAGTCAGAGTGGTGTGGGTCAGACTTTTGCTTTTCCTACAGTTACCTGCTTTTCCTTGATTGAGGAACTGAAATTTACTGATACACCGGCTGTCTAGTTCTGATAAAACTTGTTGCAACCTGTTAGACTCAATGGTGAGTAATCATTGATTTGTTATTTTATCCAGAAACTCGACAAGTTCATGGACTCTCTACTTTGGAAGAGAGACTCAGTCTGGCCCTAACGTTCATGAGGTAAACCGCACCGTGTCCCAGATCATCGTCCATCCTGACTACAACAACAGCTTATGTATATGTGGACAGCCAGTTACGAGTTGCTATGATAATTCAGATTATAAATCAAAAATGCTATCATCAAATGAACTAGAGATGCAGTTTTACGCTACCCAGCAATATATATACAGTAAATTAGTTATGTTAGTAAAGTCATAAAGTAATAGATTAATTTATATCCAGATAGAAAGATCAAGAGATAGAGACAAAGTAAATATGTTTTGAGGCATGACTTGCGGGCTGTATGTCTGAGGAAAAAGAAAGTAAGAAAAACTGGTTTAGGGAGGGAGTGGCCACATGCTCCTTTCGTGTATATATATACAAATGCAGAAGGTGTACAAGATAAAAGCTCAATCAGAAAGACTCTGTGCTTACTAAAGGCAAAAAGTTTGTTACAGCACAGTATGGCAGCCTTCACTGTGGGGATACTCCTGATATGTGCAGTCCTTGCTGGACAAGGTGAGCTTTACACTGATTTACCAGTCTGTTATGTATTTAAACCAATATATCATCTCTTTTAAAGTCTATGTTTAGTTTTTGTGAACAGTGATAGAGAGGTTTCGAATTTATGGTCATTTTTAAGGATGTATATGTTGTGCTGGATTGTATAGTCCTGGAATGTCTGGTTCTTTTACAGACTGTTTAAAACACCTTTAAATATGACCTGAATATAAACTACATATAGACAAGGGCTGGACTTGAATATTCAACTAATGGGTTATTCGTTTGTTGTGTATGTATTTGGTTTCAATTTAGGTATCTGGGTTTTTAAAAAAAAAAAATGTATCACTCAGCATTACAAACATGTATAAAACACATCAAACCTTTTGGAAAATGCTTCTTATTCAAGAAAAAAACAAAACACAAAAAAACAATACTGTAGAATAACCGAATTCTTAAAAGTGAATGTCTTCAATAAAACTGGAAGACAAGTGTTGCAGCCCTGTGCCGCCAATCTCAGCTGAGAACAGAGAAATGTCAGGAGACGAGCACAGCCAGAGCCCTTGCGTAGTTGCTCACGTCAGAGCGTAACGTTAACCCATGTCAGGCTCGGGTCAAAAGGGCTGAGCTGAAGCCTCCGGAGGTTGCATCACACACGGGCTTGCAACTGGGCATTGCTGGAGAGGCGGTGCGTAATGACCAGAGATGGCAGCCTCCAAACGCACTGTTTAGGGAAGAGATGGCCCAAAAATGTGACTTTGAGGTATGTCTATACGCTCGCACACACAGAGGGATGAGGAGAGGAGACGCTGAGCATGAGGGCGTAAAAACAGCAATCGTGGGCTCAACTTGACACAAATTTGAGCAATAATTATGGGGGAATCCTCTGTGATAAAAGGAAATGTGCTGCTTTAATGACACAAGTCCATTCTGCATACTAACCGAGAAGATAAAGCGCTCCTCCAGTCATGGCAGTCCATGGTCGCACTGCAGGTTTGGTTCCGTGATGTGATACTTTGGAAAATCTTAGGCCCTCTGTAAATATCTAAAGACAAACTTTTGACCAAATAAATTGAACCAAATACAACACTATATGACACACCTCATAAGCAGTTGAAGAAGCAGCTGGAACTGTAGTGCCACCTTGTGTCTGTAGTTACTCATATGTGCTACAATACTAATACTCATCTCTCTTTCCTGCAGGGTCAAAGGCTCAGGGTAAGCACAGTCACATTTAATTTATTATCAGAGTTGCACTGTAACAACGTTGACAGCTACAAATAAAGAACATTTTACACATCACTCAAGAATCAGCCTCACTTAATTGCATTTTGTATTTAATGTATATGCTCTGTCAGATTGTGGACTGGCACCTCTGAACACAAGGATAGTGGGTGGAGAGAATGCTACAGCTGGGTCATGGCCCTGGCAGGTCAGCGTGGCTTTGTTTGGTTCTCACATCTGCGGGGGGACCCTGATCAGTGATCAGTGGGTACTCACAGCAGCCCACTGCATCATAATGTAAGAACAACTCATAGCACTGGCATCTGTTGACTAATGTATTGTTTTATTTTTTAGCGTCATGCCGCTGTTGCTTGGTTCATTGTAAAAAAAATGCTAAATAAGCAAACAGCGGATCTTCTTCACAGCAGTATTGCAGAATCTCTGAATGAAAGTGACAAGTGTTTTAACAGCATTTGAGTGACGGTTTGAATTGACTACATTTGTTGAAATAGCTGAAATCATAGTCAGCTGAAGCACGAGGGTCAAAAGGGCCACGGACTGGGTAACTTTTAACAGAGAATTCTTAATAAGTTCAAAAAAATATTGAGTGCTCTGATAGTGCTATGTTCTTATCTTAACCAAGTTTTTAATCTCAGGGTTCTTCCTTTCAGGGTTTTTTTATGTTGAGTCTGGTTCTTTTCATTCTTCAGTCAGAGTGGTGTGGGTCAGACTTTTGCTTTTCCTACAGTTACCTGCTTTTCCTTGATTGAGGAACTGAAATTTACTGATACACCGGCTGTCTAGTTCTGATAAAACTTGTTGCAACCTGTTAGACTCAATGGTGAGTAATCATTGATTTGTTATTTTATCCAGAAACTCGACAAGTTCATGGACTCTCTACTTTGGAAGAGAGACTCAGTCTGGCCCTAACGTTCATGAGGTAAACCGCACCGTGTCCCAGATCATCGTCCATCCTGACTACAACAACAGCTTATTCAACAACGACATTGCCCTTATGAAGCTCCAAAGCTCCGTCGTATTCACGAACTTCATCAGACCTGTCTGTCTGGCAAGTAACTCCAGCCAGTTTCAGAACTCTACCCTCTGCTGGGCCACTGGTTGGGGCAGACTTTCAAAGGATGGTGAGTATTGGCATGCTAACATGATAATCCAAGATAGTAAATCTGCTGTACATCAACATGTTAGCATGGACATTGTGAGCATGTTAGCATACTGCTCAAAGCACTGCGGTGCCTGGTGCAGCCTTACAGAGCCGCTAGCATGGCTGTAGTCCTGTTTCCTGACAGTTAATCCTCTATTCACACATCTCTTTTTCTATCACACTTTCTGCAAGTCGGTCTCAGGGTTCACTGTGACATGAACAAATTAATAGAGTGCAAGACCTATCGCATTGTCAGAAGACGTATTTACTATTGTTGGGCATACACACACAAGAACATACACACAAATATTTAATAAAAACCAAACCTCAGCGATCCTCAAAAGTTATTTTATGGAGATAACCAGCAAAGAATAAAAATGTCCTTAAAACTGTGTGAAAGACACTATCATCTGATTTCATACTCTTTCTCCCCCAGAGCCCAATGTAGCCTTTAACTCACTGCAGGAAGTTCAGATTCCCATCATTGGAGAAAATCAGTGCAGACGCAACTACCTCCAATTTCCAGAAGTAAACATCACTGACAAAATGATTTGTGCGGGACAAGAGAACAAAGGAACATGCCAGGTTAAAATAATAATCCATTGTTGTATGATTTTAAGTAGCTTTACTGACCACTTTTTGATCTTTCTTCTTCCTTAAAACTCTCAAAGATACTCTGTAACTCTATGCACACAGTTCAAATGCTATCTCTGGTCTTACATCTCTCTTTACAAATATTAGCAGCATCATGTAAACTTTGATATTTTTGCTATTCAAATGTTGTCAGTGAGAATGTTTGAGGCTTTGTAAAGCCACTCAAGTCTTATTCTGTCCATGTCACCAGCAGTATTAATTATGGGTGGGTATTGTTAGGATTTTATTTATGCTACTACTCTTATCAATACTCCTTATTGGTTTTGTTCTTTATTAATACTCTTATTGGTTCTTTTTTGTGACTAAACAATTGCTTTAAAAAAAGAATGAATTACGAACAGGATAATAATTTATTTATATTTTAAATATGAAAACATTTTGTTTCTAGAACAGAAATGTTTACGAAGGCAAAATCACAAATATACTCAATAATATCTCACTGGAAACAAATCTAAAATGTCAAAAACTAAATTGTGTTACTGATTGAAGTTTATAAAGTATGAAGAATACAGACATCAGTCACTATCCCTTCCTCCTGTTCTCCTCCCTCTGCTCATGTGAATTACTGCCTGCATGTACCGCTGGTAAGTATACAAGAATTTGCCAATATATGTGGTAAACTAAGCTAAACACACAGACAGCTTTTGTTTGAGCTTGTTTGTAACAATTCGCTATTAACCGAGCTACGGTGCTGTGCTTGTGTAAACATGGCGGTCGTGGATGAGAGACTGAGGACAGAGCAGATTGAAATAGGTATCACTTTTGTTTACATTTGTTTGTGTGTTGAACAGGTGTGTTGATAAAGTACTGTCTTTTGCCTCTGTGATCTGTTCGCTGACTTTGCCTTGTGTGTTTGTGTGGGTGTGTGTAACGTTAGTTTGAGGAGCTCATCCCCGACACAGAGAGAAGAGGAAATACACGCTGCAGTGTGATAACAAATTAGGCTACACCAAAATGTTGAAAAAGAACAGATAATGTTGGAGGTTATGAATTCTCTGGTCTTTAATAATTTAGCACCAGAGAATTTTAGGTTCCGGTACGTATCAGCTAACTGTTTTGTCCCTTCTTTTTTAGGGGGACTCTGGTGGTCCTTTGCAATGCAAACAAGACTCAAATTGGGTCGAGGCCGGCATTACCAGTTTTGGAGAACCTTGTGCCCTGGGTATCCCTGAAGTCTATACCCGAGTATCTCAGTTCCAGGTTTGGATCACGGATAATGTGGGGGGGGCAAACGTAAGCTTTGTGACATTCACCTCCAGTTGCACTGCCTCATCCGTTGCAACTGAGCTTACATTTGTTATTATCTTAGTGGCAGTGTTCCTGCAGAACATTGTAACACAATAGCACAGTTTTGCGCTTAAAAACGTCTACATGTCTTCGTTTGTTGTGTTGCCTTATGTTTGTCTTATAACAATGTATAACTTATAATATCACAATGATTGCAGTGGAGTTTGTGTTGTCAAAGTGTCACCACACTGTAGCAAGTTTTGTCTCTGTTGACATTTTTTTGGGCTTCCACTGATTTCTTTCCTATTGGCCTATTTTTTATGTAACACAAACGTCATTTAACAAATAGATCTTCTCTGAAATCATCCCTCATTTTCATGTAAAATCATTCACCCTTAATATTGAAACAAGTAATAAAACATGGTCTCCTTTTCTCCATCAGTCACAATGGGATGAAATTAAAAGACTAAAATGAAAGAAAATATATGGATTTAGTCTGAACTTGTACTATTTCTGGGTATAGTTTGAAGATTTTCTACACCGATTTCGATGACTTGAATTTGATTCAGATTCCATAACACGTTTTTGTAATACTTTGTGTGAATAATAACCTTATAGCCTTGTCAAGCGCCTCTTGGTTGTGCACCTCTGAATTTTTGTAACTTAGCACAAATAGTTCACTGATAAAAACACTATATGTCTAGGGATTATACAAAATATAATTATACAAAACGTTTTGAGATGCTTTAGAAAGAGGAGGTCTTTAAAACCTTCATTTGTGCATGTATTTTGCAAGACAAATCAAATTGTTTACAGGATTTTGCTGTAGTCCTGAAAATGTCCCCACTGCGGGACTAATAAAGGATTATCTTATCTTATTTTATTTAACCTTAGTTTCTTTATCATGCATTTCATATTTGACTTGTTTCTTTAAAGGGCTTGAAGAAAGGCAATGAAGTTGACCATGAATATGAGATATGAGTTTACAGATAATTACAATCCCTCCTCGGCATTGTCGAGGTTAGTTTATGGCTTTTTGCCAGTTACACCTACAGTGTCTGAGTCATATATCGGCATATCTCTGGGTTACACTCGTTGTCTTTTTGATTCTTCACAGTTCATTTTGTTGGTCCGCCCTCTGGCATTTCAGAGAATAATGCAGCGCACACCGAGTATAAACGGCTCTGGTTCATGCTCAGATGAACAAAGCTTTACACTTTGCATCTTCGACAGTGCCTGGCTGTAAGCCCGTGTATAATGCAGCACCCTGAGGCCCGAGCCCCCCACGGGTTACGCTCCGACGTAAGCAATGGCGGCGAGGGTTCGAACTTGGCTCATCTCCATGATATGACCCAGGAATGCCTGACATGTCTCTGTTCTCTGTGAGATGGATGGCAAAGATAGAGGATGGGACGATATACCATAATATTGCGATTTCGGGAAAAACAAATACATCAGAAATGGATTCATCATGTTATAGTCATTGGGATTAATCCCATAATATCCACATCTCTTGACTGCTAACTACTCCAGCTCTCTGACCTTCAATCACTTCCATCAAACTGTAAACTGCAGCTTGTGCTACTGAACCATGGGTTGTCTGTATTGTTTCACCCTCACTGGTCGTATTTTAGGCTGATATAAGATTTAGTCAATGAAAACAACAAACTTACAACAAGATAGAAAAACACATTTTGAAAAGTTTGTGATCAAGATCTTTTGTACCTGTAAGAATTGTTATGGATATATTTTCATTATTTAAACAGAAAATCAAAGAGAAACGTGTTTGTTTCTGACTATTCACCTCCATCAAGTTCCTTGAACGATATAAAGAAACCCTAGTTAGTTTGCTATATCTGTGGCGCTGCACTGACTTCTGTTATTGATGCTCATTGCTCCTCTCCTCCAGGTGGAGGCGGTGTAGGACAAACACATAACTTCCCATCTTATACGAGTTAGGCCTATCTCTACGCTCAATAACAAAACAATATATTGAACTGAAAAGCTGAAAAGCAGATCGAATCACAATGTGGACATATTTTCTTCAGTGGAACATTACAACTGAAAGTGTCTGGTATGGGACTACTTTACTCTGGAACATTTCTATGACAAAGGTGCAACATGACACTTACATTTTGGTGTGATTAGGTTTAAAAGCCCTTTAACCTTTTTTGGATCCTAAACTGTTATTATGTTGATAATATGTGAGTATTTTGGTTTATTCAGTGAAGTCTGGTTTAACCAGACAGATACCTTCACTTGTTGTCTAATTAGGCCTCTTGTCAGAACTGTGTAGATGTGTGCAGACCAGCTCTGTTAACACTTTCTGACTCTCCTGAGTTGTTACTTCTGTTCAGGTACAGCTCTTTACTATTGTTTACATGTGAATATAAAATACTCTTGTGCAAAGACTCAAAAAGGAAGTAAAGCAACATGAAAGGGTAAATACTTTATTCCATGGTGCCAGTACAAACCATTAAATGCACTTGATGGAATCAGACCAATGAAAAAAGTACAAATTGTGTAAAAACACTGTGGGAATCTTTACCTGAAAAAAGGTTTAAAAATAAAAGGTAAGGGAATGGAGGCAGAACATTTTCTCAGAATGGCTGCAGCAACAACCCAACATGGAAGTTTTCTCTTTCACTTTCTACCGATATTCTGTAAAAAGTGCTGATGTTCAATAGCAGTTTCATAGGTGGGGCCAATGAGGTCATGGCCTTTTCCATGATAAAGTAATAATGGTGGGAAGACGATGGAACGGGAAATAGTGAGTGTCCATGCTTAATAAGCGTGGTTGGCCACAAACAGTGAGTCTGCACCAGCAGCGCTGACTCCAGAGGAAGCATATTTTCCTTGGCAGGCCTGGTTGTTAGCCTAGAGACAAAAATGACAGTATTACTGAATGCACAATATAATATTGAAGTCTGATGCTTACAATCTATACAGTTCTCAGAACAAAACTCAACTGCACCTGATTAACACATTACTATATACAGACATTGCATTTGTGTCTATCTTCACACATACCAGGGCTCTCTTGATGAACTCTTCCTGGCATGCCTTTCCATTCTCCTTCTTGCCGCACCAGGCTTTCAGGGCAGAGGCCTGAAGGGCACGGCCATATGAGAAGGTCAGAGCCCAGGGTCTGTGCAGAGGGCACTGGTTCATGGCATTCAGATTGATGGAAGCCTCCTCCTCACTCTGACCACCAGACAGGAAGGTAATGCCTGTACAGGATCACATGAGAGATTAGCAATGCACCTCTCTAGAAATTTTAGTGAATGTCATGCAGACTATATTGTGTCTACAAAGTTTGCACATGTGTGCATGTCAACAAGAGAGTATTGTGTGTATCCAGCTCACCAGGGACTGCAGGGGGCACAGTGCGGCGCAGGGCAGTAACAGTGGACATGGCAATCTCCTGGTTGCTGTACTTGTGAGAGCAGGAGTGTCCGGGGGTGACCATGTTAGGCTTGAGCAGGGTGCCTTCCAGGTAGACGTGGTGGTCAGACAGGGCCTTGTAGACGCCAGCCAGGACCTTCTCGGTAACGTACTGGCAGCGCTTCAGGTCATGGTCACCATCAGGGAGAATCTCAGGCTCAATGATGGGGACGATGCCGTGCTGAGAAAGGCAGAGACAAAAGAAGTCAAAATGACTGCGTTAGCATGACGGGAGGCTGTCAAAGGCAAGTTTATAACGAGGCAAGAAATAAGAACCGCAGTGGGGTCATACCGTATTTTATTTAGTAGTTTGTTATTGTTACAACACAGACTTTTTAAATCTAATCTTCATGAGTCTACTTCAGTCTTCTATCGTGGTAAAATGGCTACTTTCATCTATCCATTCCCAGAAGAAATAGATAACACTAATATGATATCTTTATTTATAAGAGAGGCCTAATGAAAAACCATGGTGAATTGGCATTTTCTGCAATATACGGAAGTTGATTTGCCAACATTGCAGAGAGAAATCAAATCTATTTTTAAACAGTGCAGAAGCATTTACATTTGGTTGCTTGTTCTAAGGTTTTGAACGGTATATAGACAATATAACAATAACTGTTCCACTGACAATAAATGCATGTCAGGCAAAACAAAAACACTACTTTTTTTTAACGATAATATAAGTGAATGTCATAGAAGGTGATATAGCTTTTGGGGCCATTGACAATTCCATACTATAATTTAGTTGGTATTTGAGCTGACATTTAAATATAAACTGAAGCAAACATAATAGTCACACAGACAGTTTCTTTTCTACTGATAATTTATATACAGTACAGTGTTCTGTCGTTGCCATCAAGCTTGTAAAACTAAATTATGTCTTTTGTTTCTCACCATCTGGCAGATGCTGGCGTAACGGGCCAGGACATTGGCGTTCTCCATGATGGCCAGTTTTGAGGGAGTGGTGGGGGTGATCTTCAGCACACAGCGCCACTTGGCAAAGTCAGCACCATCCTTCTTGTACTGGGCACAGCGCTCATACAGTCCATCGAGACCTGTGAGGGAGAGAGGACACCCCGGGTCAGTTAGACAAAGGTAATAAAAGATGTTGACCCTCTGATCTGTTCTTCACTCACCCTGGGTGGTTGTCTCGCCGTTGGTTCCGGCCAGGGGGACAACACCTTTGTCGACCTTGATGCCCACCACCATGTTTCTTTCCTTGAGGTACTGGGTGAAGAGCTTTCCATCGTCAGTCTTCTGGTACATGGTCTCATGGAAGAGGATGACGCCACCAATGCAAGGGTTGATGCGGTCATCAGCGGTGAAGAGGAGCTGGCGGTACAGCCTCCTGTTCTCCTCAGTATTCTCAGCATTGATGCTCTGGAAGCGCTTGGCCACGCTGCCTAGAGGTTGAAGAGACACAAAATAAATGAAAACTGGATCCATCTTCGGTGTTTGTTGAGTGTTTGTTTGAGCTTTTACAGACTTGCAAAAAAAGTGTTAGTTCTGAGAAATGTACAATCGAGCCAGTTATAGTCACGACCAAGTGTCATGAATATTTCCCACAGTTTTTGAGTAACTTCCTTATCACATATACACATGCCAGCTCTGTAGTATTTTTGCAGACAGAAGTGACAGGAGAGGGGAAAGCTAAGTACAGCCAAAAGAATAAGACATTTTTAGGTGGCCAAAATGTTGTAATTAACTTTTATGAACTGAAAACACACCATTAAAGGGTGAAAGTTAAAAGAGACGAAAACAGGGCTGTGGTAGTGACCTGTCAATCACAAAGTAGCCACACCCTAAAGCATACCCGGCTTTATTGCCTATTTTACTCATAATTTACTAAAAGAACATCATGCTGTATTGAAGAATACTAGAAACTAGCATTTGAGACCACAAACTCGTATTTGCAATGTTTACTGAGGTAACAAATCAAGTGTGAAGTAGGGCCATTTTCTCATAGACTTCTATACAATCAGGCTTCTTTTTTCCCTGATGGCCAAATGCAAGTTCAAGGCACTTTTGCATTGGCTTCACTTTTCACAACCAGCTGTTGTCCTACAGTTTAATGAAATCATCTATTACACTTGCTTTTTTAGATGGATGTTGAGCATCCTAAATTTTATTTTTTAACTATAAAAACTACATTTTCACGAAATTCTTTACCAGTGGACTCGTCTGCGGCGAGGATTCCCTTGCCAGTAGCGACGATCTTGTGAGCAATATCGCTGAGCTCCTTCTTCTGCTCAGGAGTGAGGAAGGGATATGCGTGAGGCATCCTGACTCTAGGGAGAAGACAAAGGAAGATAAATAAGGAAATATTCAGTTGGATAATAGGCAAGACACAGGGCTAAATTTACGCAGGTACAATGGGAGAGAGTGCAACAAAAGTTGAGCTGCAAAGCTTGACACTCTGGGTTATGGTTCTTCTTTTTGATGCATGGGAAACTGGCTGATGAAAGAAGTCAACACTTTTGTTTGACAGTCAGAAGGATGTGGTGAAAGGCGCGCATGTCTACGTGGTTTGATGTTTCCCTCTCATTTAAAATAATCAGAAAAGCTGTCGCCCTGACTGTGTGACTGCAGTTGTTGCAGCTATTACTGCTCCAGTACCATAGAGCATTTCTGTGCTCGGGTTAAACACTATTCCCCACACACAATATGCAATGGCACAGGGGATCCAGTGTCAGAGAGCCCTCCACCCTCCTCTATAGCTGACCACCCTTGAAAAATCCTGACAAGCATGTGGGTAACCCATTCCATTTTCTAGCCTCTTATCCCTGACCTTTTCCTCCCCCTTCACTGCCCCCTTCCCTCACCATTCCACCTCCCTGCTATTCTATCACACCTCCTCCACACCCATCCCCCCGTCTGTTCTGTGTGTCTGCTATCATTTGGCCAGACTAAATATACACAGTGTACGACCGCAAGGCAATGAAACCACTTTGGCTCAGCAAGAATGCATTAGATAAAAGAGAATTGAGCAGCTTCACACCCGTCTATTTCGAAGTCACTCGATTAAGCAACACACAGGCTGGACAAATTTAGACAGTTTAAAAAAAGTAAAACTGGTGACCTCATAGAAACAATGCAGTGGAAACTTTTCATCAGATTAAGAGGGGCATAGCAACACCCAGTGATGCACTGAAGACATATTAGCTAAACCACATAGTAATGACAATTACTGTATTGTGTAACAATACTTGATACTTAATATATAAGAAATATAATGCTGAGGGACAATAGTGAATGTATATTAGAAATAACCGAGATATTTCAGCCTGTTTTAGTGTGTCAGAGATTAGTAAGAGGACAAACATCTGTGGGTAAAATGCGACTCTCAAATACTCTGTATGGCTTACTTTCACAGGAACCACAAATGTGCCTGCTGGAATTCAATAGGTGAAACATTACATATCTAGTATGTGCGAATTAAGTCATGCCCTCAATGCATTACAGGAACACAATATGAAACAGGTAGCAGAAAAACAACAATTAAAGTAATGCATTTATCTCATAGTTGTTGTGAAATGTTTAGTTCTTTTACCTTTGAGGTTGGGAGGAGAGCTGAGAGAAGAGAGAGGGAGAGAGAAGATCCGGCCTTCGTCTGTGACAACCCTGCAGCCCCCTGGCCCTTGTATTTATCCTCCCATTGTGACCCCTCACATTTCAGCTGCCCAGCTATAAAAAGAACAGGACGCAACCAGAGATGGCTCGTGACATTCAGAGAGACTGGGCTGGAGTAACATGTTGGTGAGCAGCCGGTGAAAGGGCAAAGAGTGTTTCAGTGAATGGCAGAGAAAGTGATAGAGACAGAGAGAGTTAGGGTGGGAAGTATAGGGAAAAGACAAGTAGATATTTTGTGTGAAGGCATAGTGTGAATACGCAGGTAGATATTTGAAGAAAAAAAAATTTACATGAGCGAATTAGCCTCACTTTGATGTCTTTGATTCCCACATTCTTCTTCAACAGAATCATGCATCTTCCAAGCACATCCCTGCACTCTGTACATCCTAGTTTAAAGCAGCTTCATGAGTGTATGCTGCAATGAGTAAAAGAGTAGATTTCATACACTTTTCAAGTGCAGTTAGTTCAACATTTGCTGTCTCAACTGAGAAGAGCATCTCGGCACCTAAAGGTCATTTCAAAGGCTATGTGGAGGAAGATAACTTATATGCATGCAGTATGTACTAATAGCACACACAGATACATCACACAGAGGATTGGAGACCATGTGAGAACATTGCTAACCTGCCCTTAGAAATCAGATCCAGATATAGCAACTAGTGCGTTGATCCTTGACCTTTCTGGTGACCTTTCCCGATCTTCTTTGCTAGTCAGGAAAGGGTCAACTGGCGAGCTTGGCAAAGGTTGCACATGCACATAGTCAAGTTGCACAGCACATTATATCTGTTTCACTTTCTCACTTTGATAGTTCAAAAGAATGAACAAGTAACTCAATTAAAAGGGTGTGACATTTTGTGATAGCGCATTGGGCTCCTTATCTATTGTGAGCAGCTGCAAGAAAATAGGTTCACTTCCTGGACAGAGGTTGTGGGCTGAGTGAGTTATCATGCAGAGTTGCACGAAATAAACACCATTGCTTGATTTCTCACCAATTAGGCAGGGTTCAGAAACTATTCATGGCGTAATTATACAAAGTCGTTATCCAGTCAGCATTATTAATTCCTCAATTTGTGTCCTTAGACAGTGGAAAACCCATGGCACCATACATCATCAACATCATACCTAGTGTCAGTATCCACTTCACCCCTCTGGGTAAATTAATGTGTGGAAACATTTGTGCTTGGTTAATTGAATAAAAATGACATGATACCTATTCTTTGGGAAATCAAGTGGTAACATAGAGTGTGCGAATGTTAAACAGAAACTGTTGTAACCCCTCCTACATAAAAGTTCCTCTAACTGGCTGTCTTAGCGTGGAGCTGTCACCTTGTGATTTCTGCATGTTGCTATCAACATCCCTCCTTCACAGTTTCAGTGTTGAAGGTCACAGAAAAGAAAGAATAGTTTCAAAAATAAATGTGTATGAGCTCTGAGAATCCTTCATGCCTTCAGTATTTTACACTGGAGTAACACAATGGACTGGATAATTACTACAACAGTATTCTTGTCAGGTAAGATAAGTTTAGACATCCTCATTTTGTCTTTTTATGAATACATGAGCCAACAGTGAAAATATGATCCCGTCATTTAAGATTACCTGTAATATTTGGATTTCATAATCTGTGATTAAAAGGACCTCTGTCAATATTGATTATTATACTGACCCTATAAAGCTTTCTCAAATTTCTTTATTTAATATTAGATTTCTTTTTTTTAACACTTAAACCCTACCTGTATTACGGCTTGGTACAATTACAATTCAATTACAAGTATTGTACAAAGAAAACCTTCAATTGAGTCAGATCATTGAGTTAGGATCATTTCAACTTATGACGCTGTAGCAACATCGATGTAGATTTAATGCCATCAAATAGTAGATGTTTGCAAGAATCATGGCAGTTTGTAACAAACAGATCATAGATCTAAAAGTCTAATTACAAGAACACGTTACAACAAATGAAAAAACAACATTTTTCTCGAGCCACAAAATCCAACACAAATACAATTTTGCTTCTCGGTTTCATAGTTGAAAAGCTGTGAGTGAAAAAGTGCTTTATAAATAACCACTCAAACTAAATACTAGTTCCTTGGCCCATAACCACCTGAATGTAAGATCCTAAACTCAAATGAATATATTTATTTGTTACATCTGTTGTAACACTGTACTGATATTTTATTCTAGTTTAGTTTCAGTATATATTAAGTAATTTAATTACAATAAACATTGTATCCTAAGACAACAGAAATCTGTGCGATGAATGAAGTAATAGAGCATTTCTGTGTCTGTCTTTCTGAAGCCATGAAGGCTACAGTTCCCTAACTGATGCTGGTTACAAGAAAAAGCAGAACCTGAGGGCATTAGTCTCATGGTGACTGAACCATTATGCATTTATTTTTCTGGAGAAAAGTCAGTGACAGTGATGTCATTTTGTCAGACTTTGAAATGTAACCAAGATCATTTGATATCTGTCAGAGGTGACAAACCAGCAGTGTTAGTCTAAGCTTCAACAGATCTATTAGTGGAATCTATTCGCATGATCTCTCGCAAGTTTCAGGAACTAGGACATATTTTGTCAGGCAGTCAAAGTGTTAGTTAAAATTTTGACCATATTTCGAAAACCTTGTGTTAAGGCCAAAAAAGGGAAAAAAGACTTAATTTGCCAATTTGAAGACAAATGAAGGATAACTTCCTACGTATTGCTGTGGAAAGTAGTATACTTCAGTCGTCTTTCTGCTATTAAAGAATTGAAGAAATGTTACAGAGTATCAGAATACAAATGAAACCGAAAGGCAGCGTAGCTCAATAATTTAAACGTTTTTAAAATTAATAATTATTTAGGGAATTTTGGAAATAGAAAATTGTTGGCGCATCCTTGTGGTGTTATCAGAAAACACACTGTGGCAGACATCAATACAAATTTACTAAAAGTGGCACACATACAATAAATGTTCCTACAAACATATGCACATATGCAGAATGTTTTAAAAGTCACATTGGATTTCCTGAAATTGGGTGTTTTTTAATTGCGCAAATTAAGTTCTTCTTCTTCTTCTTCTTCTTCTTCTTCTTCTTCTTCTTCTTCTTCTTCTTCTTCTTCTTCTTCTTCTTCTTCTTCTTCTTCTTGGCCAAAACACAATGTTTTCAAAAATGGTCAAAATGATACAAACACTTTGACTGCCTGACATTATCTCCTAGTTCCTCTCTGAGTGTGTTAATGTGGCGTTAAATCAGGTTGTTTTTTCTTCATTCCTCAGTGTTAAAAGCTGCACTTTGTTTTAACATCGATCCCGTGGCTTGGAAGACCCTGACTCAACCTGCTGCAGGTTTTGGATACCAGGTGGTGCAGAGGCGATCAGAGTAAGTCAAAGCATAGATGTTATTGTGGAATATGGGCCTACACTAGCCAAATATTAACTACTAGCATTTCTGTCATGTGAGTTTCTCCCTCTAATCAATGATTTTCATATTGACAGAAATGTGTGATTCATGTATCTATATTGCTTTTTCACATGTTTGTCTGGTTGTATATCCTCAGCTTGCTGGTCAGTGCTCCTCTTGCACAATATTCAGAACGAGGAAGAGGACAAATATATAAGTGCTCCACTGAATCATGCAGTGAACTACCGCTTCCCGGTAAGCAACTTCTCACTTCCAAATACGTCACAAACTATTAAACTAAACCAAAATGATTGAAGCATTCAGGGTTGGTTATTGATTTTTAAGAGCAGGTTTTCAACAGATTAAGAAAAAAAATGAAAAGTATTACTCTACTTGTTCCCACCACAGTCCCTTTTGTTTTTGCATATTTTGAGACTCAATAATAGAATAATGACTTGTTAGGGTGGAAATATTTAGTATTTTATGCTGTTGAAAATGCTAATACCAGTTACCAAAATGTCTATAGTCATATGATAATTGGTCACAGACCATAGAAGACTGTGGGACATAGCTGTGCAGCTAAAGAGCAGTGAGTATGAAGAGGGAAGTATTTTACTAGTGGGAGCTGAGGTTTGTAGCGGTCACTGAAAGTGTTGTCGTGGCGCTATAACAAAGTGTTCAGAATGACCGTTTTAACATGACTGATGGATGTTTTCAATGCAGTGGTGGACTTTGCAGTGAACATGTCTCTTGGTTTGACAATGGCAAGTGATCCCTCCACACAAAACACTTTGGTGAGCCAATAGACTTCAAATATTTACAATTCATTGTGAGAAAATGCTCTGAAACTTACATTTTGTCAATGCACACAGCAACATATTATGTATTAATCAGGACTTGACCGTGTCTCTTTTCAGACATGTGGTCCAACCATCCCAAAGGACTGCAAAAGTATCACCATGTACAGTGGTACATGCTTGCAGATAGACAGTTCTGATCGAGTCACAGGTCCCATACCTTCTTCTAATGGAGGTAAATATGGAAAAATAAACACACACAAAAACTACATACTTTACACAATCAACACAACGTGCATAAGATTGGTTGCATTGTGGCGCTTTGAGGCTTTTCTTGAGTGATGAGCACTGACGAGTCAGATATTGAGATATTGAGTACATCAGCAAAGTGTGAAAATATATCGAAGTAAATGGACATTGACAATAAAAGTATCACTTGTATTGTCGGGTCACCACATTTAACAACTTAGAAACACATTTTAATAAACCAGTTAGTCTGATGTAGTAAGCTCTTTTTTGCCTTTAAATGTTTTGTAATTGTCTGCAGAAGAAATAACACTAAGAATTGCATGTAAAATGAGTGTATGTATTATCTATTCACAAAATGAATGGTGAACAAAATTAAATCAAGGTGAATGAATTTGGAACAAATAGCTAACCAAATAATCAATTATTTAGATACATATGCAACAGCAACCTTAGCATAATTTGGAAGCATAACAGTAATAAAATAATGGTTAAAGATAGAATAAGAACGAGCCATTCCTTACCAAAACCGCTTGAAAACAAACTTCAGCATCAAACTCCTTTCAGAAATCAACGTTGGTATTTTGTTACATTTCTGCTGTCCTGGGCTGTTAATTGCTGCAGGTGGGTGTGGGCTGAGTTTAGCTTAACAGTAGCTGTGGAGGTAGCAGGTGTTTCAGACCACAGTCACGGACTGAACTAACTTTTATTCAGGGAACATTAATTGTGAATTAATAATGTGTTTCAAACACAATACACATATTAGAATAAAAGGGAATTCATGTTATTAGTTATGTAGTTTTTATTGTCCATCTATTGAAATGTCTAGAATATGCAGACTGTTTGCTGCATTTATGTGATGTGTCCTGTGGAAACAAATATTTTTTAACCAACTTAACTACTTGAAATCTCTTTGACAGACTGCCGATCAGCAGACATTGCATTTCTGTTGGATGGCTCTGGCAGCGTTTCAAGTGAGGATTTTGATACAATGAAGACTTTTGTGAAAAATCTGGTCCACTCACTCCTGCCACTGGACACAAAGGTAAAATTGTGTTTTCACTGCCAGTGTGAATAGCTCAGGCCCTTTGAACTTATGTCTGGATGAAGAAAAATGATGATTCCACAGTTCTTGATTGTTTCTACAAAAGATTGACAATTACAATTCTGAAGAGTTGACTGTTAGAATAACAGACAGTTGAAATATATTTTTTATGTTTTTCCTGTTTTTTCAGTTTGCCATTGCCCAATTCTCCAGAAATCCTGAAGTCCATTTTTACTTCAATGATTTTCTCTCTGGAACTGGATCATGGGAAGCTAAAGTTGATGGCATTGAACAACTCACTGGATGGACTTACACAGCCAAAGCCATCAAATATGTGGTGTAAGTTTCGTCAACATGTTGACTTTACATTTGCAAATGAAGCGCTTAGGAATTCTTATTTTAAGTTAAATGCCACAATGTAATGAATCTGTTAAAGCTGGGCTATAATGATAGTTCAATCAGGAGAGACCAGTCAAATAAAGAAAGGATAATTGTTTATTGTTAACAGATGATATGTGATGATAAAATCTCGACAGAGTCTTTGGCGCTTGGACTCTACGGGGAGATTTATAATTTAGGGCCGTCTGCCCCGATCAGCAACAAGATAGATCCCCCCGTGGAGTCCAGACCTGGTGGTGGTGGTGGTGGAGGATGATGAGGCTGATAGAACGATGAGTTGATGAAGCTGATGGATCTGTGAAGACTGGGCGGAGACGGGGAGGTGGAGGGCTGCGTAACAGCAACATGAATGAACTGAAGGTAGAGAGAGTCATATTTAAAAGAGACAGCGGCAAAGTGAGAGGCTCACCATGTAATGGTTTTGTTGTGCTTATTGGATAGAGGAGACCAGCTGATCTAAACAGCTGTGTCATGATTGACAGCCCGAACAATGACAGCATGTAAATAATGAGTGAGCATGTGTGAGAAGTGATTGGCAGATGTATGAGAAATAAATACGGGATTGCAAGAGTATGGTCTTCCTATATAGGTATATTATAGCTATATCTTAATTTTGAATTTTGAGACAAAAAAAAACATTTTTTTCCCCACATTTAGTCCCATGATAATTTGATTGAAGATTTTAAAGCAGGTATGTGTTGAGTTTTGTATGCATCAATGGGACAGAGTGGCGGATAACGCTTATAGCTTGTGTTGTTGTGTATTCGAGTATAGGTGGGCCCTTGACATCATTTTACCTTCCTTTTGCTGAAATTTAATTTGAGACCACGGCCACCCCCTCTTTTTGTATCTGCAGTATCGGGCGACAAACAAAATGGGGACTTGTTCATAAAAACATTGCTGCATCTACTATCTGTCAAAACCTCCTCAGTGTAATTTTAAAATTGATTCTGTTAAATTTAACTGTATCACTTTATTTCACTGGAGGAACAAAATAACAGTCCCAATTTTGGCTACAATGCTTAGATTTACAAACAGTATAAACGTTTATTGTGTTCATTTTGTGAATTAATCGAGTAAAAGTTAAAAAGTATAGTATAGCTAAGTTAAGTGTCTCACTCTTAATGTTTACCTGGTTACTGGATGATCCAGTCAGATTGATTTATAGTAGTCTAATTTCAAGTTTTGATTTTTTACAATGTAGAGAACTGTTATTGTGTCCACTCGGAGGCAATTTATGTGGAAAATTTAGCCATTTGTTCGTCATTATTCTTGGATTACAATAAAACTGACACATATATACTGTGAAAATTAAGACACCAGGATGTATTAGTTTTTTTTAAACTTACACGCTATCTACAACAAAATGCATTGCAAAAGGGTGTATTGAAATGGCATCTTTCTTTTTACAGCACAAACATTTTCACACCAACAACAGGTTCCAGGCCAAATGTGAAGAAAATCTTGATCGTCATTACCGATGGAGAATCTAACGACCCGAATGATTTGTCATCTGCAGCAGCCTTAGCTGAGGAGGCAAATATTGTTCGATTTGCTATTGGAGTAAGTTCCCTTAGTTTAAATCAATGAATTTAAGCAGCTGATTAACTAATGTTGCACATCCTCAAACACTTATTTTTAACATCCCCAGGTGGGGGGTGCATTTTACAAAGTTGAAGCAAAAAATGAGCTGGACACCATTTCATCTTCTCCCAAAGAAAACGTATTTCAAGTGGAGAGTTTTGATGCACTTGAAAAAATAAGGCAGAGTTTGCAGGCCAAACTCTTCTCTATTGAAGGTATAGTTATATAGTTTAAAAAAATATATTAACAAATTTTAACATTTATACAATCTTATGCTAAGCATGGATGTTTTTGTAAATCAGTGTTAGATTTATGCATGCCACATTGAGAGGTTATTGTGCTCATTTATGTTGCTGTTACAGGATCGCAAACAAGTGGAGAGTCACTGAAATTGGAAATGGCTCAAGAGGGATTCAGCGCAGCTTATGTGCCAGAGGTAATGAAAAAAACAGCAGAAATGCCCTGGAACCGATTTTTACTGCGTTTAATACTTCAGCATTGTCTTTTTTCAGGTTTATTTGCTTTCATTGCTTCTTTTTTATCTTTCATTAATAAGTTCAGGATTTAGTGATAGTTTGTAAGAAAAATAAATTGGAAAGCCTGTTCAATTAAACATCTGTTTAAATTGAAGGGAATTCAGATGGCTATCGTTGGAGCTAATGAGTGGAAGGGAGGCTACCTCCAATACTCAATGTCGACAGGCCGCGAGACGAGCTCCTATGAGCCGGATATAGATGTTGACAGTTATCTGGGTAAGAATGTAAACACAAAAGGTACACCATTTACATGCACTACTCCACTCTTTAATTTGATTTTTTCCGTTATTATTTATTATAATATAGAAAGTATGTTATTCTGTGTTTTATGTTAAATGTGAAATGACAATCAGACAAAGTTAGAAATCATGATGTTTTTACAAATGTCCTAGGGATGATGAATATGAAGATCTCAGCCTTAATACTTAAATATTATGGAAAATTGTGTTACTTAATCTCTAAATCAGTGCATAAATGTTTTCTGCAGAGGTAATGGTAATAACTAACAGAAATCTGCAAATAGAGACAATTTAACTGATGGGCTTTGTTTCTAGGTTACTCGATGGCAGTCACTAGAACAAAGCAAGGCACATTAACAATTCTTGGTGCTCCAAGATATCAACACCGAGGAGCTGTGATGGTAGTTTCTCAAAATGAAGATCACCAAAAGATTGATCCCTTTCCATGGCAGGTGCGAGCTTAAAATAAAGAGGGACTGACAGTCCCGAAAGCCAATGTGAAACATATGTTTTAATAACATGTTTTCTTCTTTCATGCAATTATTTTTCATTGATAATTTGTTTCTTTTTTACAGTTTCAGAGTGGTGAATATTTTGGGGCTGTTGTTTGTGCCATGGACATGGATCGTGATGACTACACTGACTTAATCCTCATATCTGCCCCTATGTTCATTGACACTGATAGAGAGGGAAGAGTTTACGTTTGCACCTTAACTTCTTTGGTAAATTACAGTTTTATCTGGTGCCTTAAAATGAATCTACTTGTTTTTCTAACGACCATGCAAACATTGACTCTCGTTCGTATATTTTCACCAGAATGTGGAGTGTCACTTAGATTCTCCGTCAGTACTGAGAGGGGATGCGTCTGACAAAGGAAGGTTTGGGTCTTCTCTTGCTGTACTGCCTGATCTTAACACAGACGGCCTCAGTGAGTTGGCAGTTGGAGCGCCTTTGGAGAACAACGGTGAAGGCAGCATCTACATATTCCACGGCGAAAGAGGAGGAAGAATCAGTTCTGCTTACTCACAGGTGTGCGAGATCCAGCATGCATATGTTTGCCACTGTACTCAAGATAAAAAATCTTTACATTTTTCAACTTGATCAATTTAAATATTTCCATTTTTCATAGAGAATTGCTGGCTCTGAAGTCCGGTCAGGACTGAAGTTCTTCGGCATGTCGATCAGTCAGTCGTCTTTTGACCAAAGTAATGACTTCCTGCCTGACTTAGCTGTGGGTTCAAAGGGCGCAGTTGTCTTACTTAGGTGAGTCCATCCAAGATGCTTCTGTCTACATATTACTCTCAAGTGTAATTCTACTACTATCAGACTTTAGCTTTCCAATGTGTGCAGACCAGTAACTCAGTCCCTTTGTAGAAATTTAGCACAGAACTACTCACAAATAACGGATTGTATTGGGCAGCTTAGATCCGGTTTGGTTTTCTGCTGCATTAGCCTACTGATCACAAGGCCAATAGTGTTTTCCTGCTATGTCCATTTCCAGGTCAAAGCCTATAGTAATGGTAGAAGCTACAGTGTCGTTCAGCCCAAACCAAATCTCCACTCAAAATTCAGACTGCTCAAATCCTTTGAAGAACACAGCGGAAATCTGCTTTACCATGACCAGACACTCGACAGTTGAAAAAGGTACCTGATGCTCCACTGTCATTTAAATACTTTAAAGAGTAACTTCTTAATGAAACACTAATCTGTTCCAGTTCTAGCAAGGATTAGCTATAATCTAACACTGGACGCCACTCGCAAAGTCCCAAACAACCGGGCCTACATTACTACGAAACAACGAGAGATGAATGGAACAGTTGATCTTGACTTAGATCAGCGTAGATGCGTCACTGTGACATACTTTGTCGAGGTGAGTTGTTACAAATATACACAGCGTTAAAATCTGGTAGATTCTGTACTTTTTGAATAACCTTTTTAACTGGAAAACCACAGCCTTTCTCATATTGAAAAAATCCAATGTTTGATGCCCATGTTGTGTTAAAGAATCCAACCCTTGCAACCTTGACAAATGTATTTTACACAAGCGCCTTACCCTCTTCTTGTAGGCTTGTCCAGAAGATGCTCTAAATCCACTTAACAATGAACTCAGATTCACATTTCAAGGTTTACCTGTTGATCAAAATCCAAGTTCAAGTCTCGCCCAGCAGGCGCAGACAACAAGCTTTCATCCTGTAAGTACTCTTTAAATATTTTTAAAGAACTTGCTAAGGATTCTACCACATGGTTTTCATTGTCTGTCAGAGTATTAACTGAACAACAAAGTCTTCATGATGTTAAGAATAACAGAATCACTTTTGCCAATACTTTGGGTAAATTCATGTCAATTTTAACGTAATCGACCATTTCACCACATAGCTACCACACGGAGAGCTCTGCAGTGCACCATGCCTTCTAAACAATGTTCAATTGTAATTTAATTTATTTGTAAGCGTAGGCAGTCAGACTTCAACCGTCATGTCTACTCTTCCTGAACAAACATGTTTTATTTGATATTCTCTTCCACAGTTAGGGTTCGAGATCAATTGTGGCTCGGACAATAAATGTGTTGATAACCTGAAAGTGGATTTCAACTTCACCAGGTGAGCTACAAAAGTAAACCTTACTTGGGTGTGAGATCACACTTTTCTGGATTTAGTCTGTCTTTTTTGTTTGGGAAGGTTCCTAACTGATTGAAATGATCCGGAAGCCTGTAAGTGGCAACCTGATAACATCTGTTCGAATCTACTAAATGCTAAGCAATGGTGCTTCCTTTCTCATCTCCCTTAGCGTAAGGTTCACAGGATCATCCTTTTTAAAAGGAAAGGGGATTATGTTCACCCACAATTCCTTGCTGCAGAACCACGGCAATGACATCCACCGTTGCATAATTACGTAGCCTAGTGTAAGTGCAGTGGGATTCTGTTAGCACTGCGGTTGTCTTTTCCTAAGTCCCAATGAATTCTCCTTCACATCTTTCATTGAGCTCACAGCGTTCTCCATCCAGGTCAAGGAAAAGTGGTTAGGAAAAGACAAAGAACATCTTTTTATATTGTTTACAATGCCACTGCAGCCTTTTGTTTTCGTCTAACTTTACTTTTCTCTTTCGTCACAATCTGTCAGATCCTTAGAGGTTAAAGTGGGCATTGATGAACTGTTGGATGTCACCGTCTCAATGGAGAACAGTGAGGAAAACTCTTACAACAGCCGTGTCATTCTCACATACCCAGTCGGACTCTCATACAGGAAGTTTACAATTCTGCAGGTAAGGTGTCAGGATCATGTGTGCTTTCGTTGAGCTCTGGTCAGCTGCTCTCTTCGGTCACACAATGCTTTTTTGTGTTTGTAATAAAGGGAAGAATTGAGTGCAACTCCTTGGACAGTGAAGATGGGATAACGAGAGGAAAGACAGACTGCACTGTTAACAAGCCTATTTTGAAGAGCAACACTAAGGTTTGATCTGTGTGCAGAATTATCTCTTCTTACTGGTGCAGAGACGGAAGAGGCAGTCTGATTTCTTTCCTTTATGTCATTTAGGCTTTCTTCATCATCTCCTATGGGATCGAAACTAATAGTCAACTTGACAGGAGGATTTTTGTCTCTGCAAATGCTACCAGGTACTGCTCAGCTGCCTGCATAATAAACACAACTATATGCAAGTGTGCAATAGTCCCATTCCCATTATGTATAAATAATTTCACCTTTCCTTTAGTGGGAATCAGGAGCACTCCAGCTCAAGTGAACTCTACAAAATCAAAGAGATTGATGTGAAGTACAGCATTTTTGCTACGATTGAAAGGTTTGTGTTGTTCTATGTGAAACAAAATGTATTATTTAAAAAAAATACTACTACTACTACACTAAACTACTATAATAATACTTTTAAGCTGGCATTTATCACCTAATATTCATCAAATGATTTGTATATTCGTTAAGTTCCCTCAGCTACAGCAATTTCTCTTTCGGCAAGAATGATCTGCACAAACCAGTCCAACATTCAATTACGGTAAAATATCTTATCTTATAATTTTATCGTTTCTATTTTTGAAACTTAATTTACTTGATTTACACCACCCTTTTCTATTTTTTCCTTCTCTTAGGTTACAAATGATATCAGAGCACTGCATTTCACCGTGGTGATCAGGGTGCCTGTGAAGCTCGGTGATAAAGACATCTGGGTGGATTCCAGCAGTTTCCAGGTAATGTGTGGGAACTCGTCATTACTGAACACTTAAAATAGCCAATTATAATTGTTTTACACAACTACAGTGTTACGAACGGATGTGATTATATAAGGATCAAATCTGGTTTGCTGTAAATTCACATAATGTATTTTAGATTCCAGACTGCCAACGAGACAAGGATGAAGAACCTAATGTCACAGATTTTATTGCTAAGATACAGAAAAATAAGTTAGTGGTAAGTATGCCTCTACCATCTATGATTAATTGCCAAGACCATTGAAGGGCTCCCGCATACACTCATAGCACTGGAGTTACATCTATATAACTAAAAATGTTTCCATCCGACTGGAGTGTGTAGGACTGATTACAGCTCGCTCTGCTTTCTGCCTTCTTTAAAAACACTAACAGGACTGTTCTGTAGCCAGGTGCACAGTTTTCAAGTGCAGGATGTTCATGGGAAGACTGGAGAGTAAAAAGTACAAAATATCTGCCAACCTAAGTTCTGGATGGATAGAGCAGGTAATGGATGTGAATGTATCATATTGAACAAACTAACTCTTATTTAATAAGCATTGTATGTGCTGCATTTGGAAGTATTTTGATTACAACTGATGATTACAATGATTTTCTAATGAAATTTAACATCACTAAAGATCAAATAAATAGGCTCATCCCACTCTTCATTTTTCTCCCTCAAAAAGATTGGACTTCAATCTGCCAAATTCCTCTTGACCAGCACAGCCAGTCTGGAGTACGACAGAAACCAGTATATCTTTTTCTCAACAGGTTCTTATAACAACCCTCCTGTTCGCAAGGTGATTACACATTGTTTTAACCTCTTTGTGTGTAAAAAAGAGCTTGAATTTGATCCACATTCTATAATTTCACCTCTCAGATTGAGGCAGAGGTAGAAGTGTATCCTGAACCAGACTTCACCAAAGAGATTGTCGGAGGAATCCTGGGAGGGTTGGCTCTCCTGGCTTTACTCACCGCTGGCCTGTATAAGGTGAGACACTTAACTTACACTGTTTCAGTTTAGTATACAGCTTTTTCGAGGCAATGAAGCCATTTTGACATTTCATAGTAGGGTAAACACAGGTGTAATTAATATCATGAATTAGTTTCATTTAGGTGGGTCAAGGCCCTGGTATTGTGAATGCTGGCTTACTGAAATAGCTGTGACACACTTAATAGAACAGGACCAGAATTGATTTTATTAATTACCCTGCTATGACATGTCAAAATGGCTGCTACGAAAAGGGGCCAAAATGGTACAAATAATTGTGAAACGAAATGGCGTACTTCAAATAGTTCATGTATTATTCTCTCATTGGGTTTGATTATTTACATTTATTTATTATGCATGGTTTTTTACCTAACTTTCTTTGTTTTGTACTCTTAGGCTGGATTTTTCAAGAGTAAATACAAGGACATGATTAACGATGATGCGGCAGATCAGGGTTGATGGCGGCGCACCAACACCAGAATAACAAATACAAAATCTGCAGATGTTCCACAGACAGCAGCTTTTTCCAAATCAAATATATTCATAGTATTAACCTGCTGATTGCAGCTGTCCACAAAACACAACCGTTTCAACATCAACAGTGGCGCCTATGTCAACTCTGATTACGTCATCTGTACCATTACTTAGAGCTCTAGCATTTTTATAATATTTAGCAATTTTCAGAGAATCTACATGATTTTTAAGGAGGAAGACAACTTTCAATTGATTAAACTAGAAAGCTTAGCTGTGTTTGAAATCACTCCCTCACTCTGTCATTCAATATATCCTATAACTGAGGTTCCCAACCAGGGCGGCAGGACTGCGGCAAGGGGTTGCACGATTATTTCCTGGTTAGGAATTAATACCCAGTGAATACTGTATAGTTTTACCTCTTCTGGTCCCTAAACATTATTCAAATGAAAGTCTGAGCAGGGAAATTCTCAGACTTACACCCTGTAACAAAAGAGCGCAAGTAGACATCGGTTCATATTAAGGATAATAATAAAAGGTCGGGAACCTCTGTCCTATATTATAGACACTCAATAATTGACTTAATAGTAAGCAGTAAGTTGAAATTTCAGACACTGTACAGTGTATAAATTTCACTAATAAATTGGGGCACTCAAATAAAATGGTCGAGGTTAATTGAGTGCACTTAAAAAAACTATATATACACAGTTATTTCAGACACAGCCCAATGTGATGTAATGTGGAAGAATGCTTTACAAAATGACTGTACATTTTTCTAATCAAAATGTTGTATCCTAATAGCCCATTGTTGGTCTACAATGAAACATTTCTGATTTTATATTTGCAATATATGAATGTTAATATGTGTTAATTCTGTGTTTCACACATTTTGTAAAACTGCTGAAAGTGAAACGGTACAGTACTGTATTAAATTTTTTTGTAAATGCGTCATCAAAATGTATTATATACTTGATTAAAATTCATTCTTTATTTCTCTTAACAATAATATCTGGAAGTATATATTATATAAAGAATAATTACCTTCATACATTTCTCTTGAAAGAAATATGTTATATATATATATATATATACATATATATATATATATACATACATATACATATATATACATATATATTTACACATATATATATATATATATATATATATATGTATATGTATATATGTATGTCGCCAACCGTCTCCTTTAAGAAGGACCCAAATCTTGAAGTCTTGGCAAAGACCTGAACATCAGCGCGGACTAATTAACTTCCACTCTTTGTTACAACGGCTACCTGAAACCAGGATGAGTCTGACTTGCACAGCAGAGGACTGCCCTGATCCCCCTAAAAATATAAAAACAGATGATTCATCATCAGTGAGATCCTAATGTTAAGGTATAACGGACTCTCTCCTTCTAAGGCCCCATGAGGAATTCGACTGGTAAAAATGAGCCGAAAAGTGGTTCGAAGTTTAAGTAAAGAAGTATTTACTTTGAATGAAAACAATTGCACACTGAATACAACAAAACCTATATGTCCCATGGGAGTCCTCCGCCACTGCGCCGTTGCACGCACGAACCGTAAGACCCGTCACGTCGACACGTGAGGCTTTTATACTCCTTCGAAAACCTTGTGTGCGCGCCGTCCGTCCTCGTGCGCGCTGCCTGCCCTCGTTGCCCAACTCCCGTCACGTGGTAATCGCCTGGTCTTTTCTCCTTCTTAAGTACGCGCATTTTTAATGCGTCATCCTGCTGCGACCTGGCGCAGTTCTGCTTCCGGTTGCGAAGGACCTCCCGCGACTGCGCAATAGTCCATAATTCACAGTCTTGGTATAATTCATACACACGGTAATTATAATATAGTTTAAGCATTACGGTAACTATGAATTAGTTTAAACACACTGTAACTATGAAATAGTTATAAAATAATGGCATAAAACAGTTCTCTTTTAGGAGCTTTTTCTATTTAACCTTTACAAATCCCCCTTACTCACTATTTATCGTAAGTATCTAGAAACCTGGAAAACAT
>JACSYO010000928.1:642500-655000 GCA_016806645.1 Ophiodon elongatus | reverse complement strand
TGAAGTTTTGGCAGTTATTGTTAAGATTTGTTTGTCAAGGCGGCTGTTAAATGCCTCCCCTCTCTTTTGGACCCATGTGGCTGCCAGAAGAGTTATCCTTCTCATCAACATATTTGCTCTGTGTCACGCATTATATAATTTGGATGCATTATTTCAGGCAATCTTATTGTAATAAGAAGCCAGCCTAATTCATTAGACCCCAGAGTGTGTCAGGTATTATGCAACAGACTGCTACAATATTGCTTCTCATTTTATTGACCCCCGCTGCCACCAGCGATTATACATTAGGCTTTGAGCAATTCAGATAATGTACTGTAATCGTATCACAGCTGACGGAAAAGCTTGTTAGCTTGAAGAAATATCAGTATGTTTTATTGGTGAGGCCTCAGTCCAAGTGAAATAAAAGCAGCCTCCACCACATAGAGAGACGTACACACAGACATGGGTTTGGATGGAGATGGTGAATGGAAAACAAGGCTTTCTTTGAGCAGATTTTAATTAGCAATGTTCATAGCTTGGCTGCGTGCTTTTATGATTGGACCACTGAAAGCCTTTTTGTTTGCCTAATGAAACACATTGAGGGGTATGTTCCTGAATTAAACTGTGTTTGTGTATTTGTGCGTGCACACGCCAGCAACCATGTGTGCTCGCATCCATTTCATTTGCATGTATCTGTTATATGGGTGGGTGCCCACATTCCTTTTGGCGTATTAGACTTCCATTGGCACGGGTAAGAAGCCATAGCAGGAGACAGATATGAAAGAAATCTGAGTGCTTTGTTTTTCCTCCTTTCCAAAATAGTTGTTTTAGGTAGGCAGCCATTGCCCATAATTGCTGAAACAGGGTCAGGTATTTGTCTGTCCTGCTTATGATTTACTATCCTGTCTGTGCCTCAGTAATCAGAAATAAGATCTGTGGTTAAGGGCAGCACAGCCTCAGACAGACCACATAGATTGTGTAATGCTTTGCATTCTGCTGGTTTCAGTGGGGTTCCTTTATAAACACATCTGACACAAAACCCTCTTTATTATCTGTGAAGCTTTGCTGAGCATGCTTGTCATTTTATTTCCCATTAATCAAATATGTAAATGTAATGAATGGTATCATCCAGGAGGAGGGCGGTAATGCAAAACATAGTATTAAAGAATAATAGTATTCATTAGAAGACAATTTATAGCTCCAGCTAACAAGGGTTTTCAATCATTTAGAATTCAAATTAGTCAAATAAAAAAATGCCAATGATGTGATACTATAATAATATTTTTATCAGCACGTTTTCAAAAAGATCTGTTGTAGGTCCTTTACCATCACAATGAATCGAATGTTGTTAATATCTAAACCTAATTTATAAATATGTCTCATGTAGTTGTCACAGTGATAAAAAAGAGCCCTGTAGCTCACTCACTGTTCAATGTCTTTGAGTTGCGGTGGTTTTTGATAGAATTCCACGCAGTCCTAACTGTGCTCTCAAATAGCAGTGGGCTACAGGGGCTATGAGCGGGGGTCAAAGTGCTCAGTCGATAGCTTTGTATACTGTGAGCATGAACAATGAGTTCTTTAGCAGAATTTGTTGTGCACATGAATACCCCCGAACAGTTAATTGCTGCCATGGCAACAGTACAGAGAGGGTAAGTGACATTAGGTGAGCTGTTTGCAAGAAAGCGATCCTTCGGAGTGACAGTGTGAAAGTGTGTGTGTGTGTGTGTGTGTGTGTGTCTGTGTGTGTCTGTGTGTGTGTGTGTGTGTGTGTTTGTGTGTGTGTGTGTGTGTGTGTGTGTGTGTGTGTGTGTGTAAGCGTAGGTCAACATTTTCTCCGTATCACCACACAAGCCTTTCAGTGCTGACAAAAGCACTCTTGTGCTGCAGGATTGGGGAAAGTTACTAATGCTGGCAAGATCATAATCTTAAGTCACATTGCAGTGAGGCAGCGGTGGGCTTTCACATTGGAGGGAGTTATTAGGAACAGTTATTGTATCTTGTAGTCACTGGGACTATACAAGAGGTATTTTATGATAAATAAAACTAAGTATAAAATACAGAAAAGGTGGAGATTTGACTTTTATCCCAAATTAACCATTTAAAAAAATATACAGTTTTTTTTATCATGATAAAAATTTGTTATTATTAGTTGTAGAGCATATTTAAACAGTAACAGTGGTGCCATGAGTTAAATGCTAATGTCAGCATGTAAATATGTTGACAGAGATGAAGCTAACACACCATGTAGGTTTAGTAAGTTAGCATGCTAACATTTCCTCTGGGCACCATGGATATCTGCACCAAATGTCATGGCAACACATCCAATAGTTGTCGAGACGTTTCGCCAACAAACGGAAATGTCAACCTCAACAACGGTACCACTGAGGCAGATTCCAGTAAAATAAGCTGCTGTGAAATGAATAATAAAGATAAGTTATCAGTTAAAAGTGAGGGGATCATTAAGCAATAAGGTACGAGAGGCAGTACTGTCTCGTCAATAATGTACTGTTCAAGGGTGTTGTAAGGCCCGACGCATAGCAACCGAATGCTTGATTTCATCTACCCGTATTATAAAATGCATTAATGTATATACATACATGAATTCAATGCTGTGGTTTTTTTAACATTGTTTTTCTGTAATTACCCGCTTCGTACATCAGAGACGAATAGAAAAGCGATGGAAATGGAAAGCTTCCACTGGAGAGCTGCCGTCCATTGTGTGCACATCATGCTGTGAAGCATCGCTAAGCGAGCCATTGCCATCCGTTCTGCATGTGGCCTGAAACCACTTAATGGCCTTTGTCTGTGTTCATTGGGAGAAGGTCAAAGTGGCTGAAGGGTGAGATGGTAAATGACAAGGGGTTGACACACACAGGTATGCCTCCATTGGCTTTGTAGGATTTTTCTTCTAAGAGGACAGGGCATTCTGGCAGGTGCCTAAGCACCGTCTGACTCCTATATAAACATTTTTCGGCTGGTGCTATAGGTTAAAAGCTTAAATGGTTGTGTGTGTTTAGGACGACATGGCTTCAAGGTCACATTATAGCCTCAGTTCTATAAGGAAAAGCAATCAATCACAGATTTTATAAACCGTAATCAACACCAGGAAATATGAAAGACAAAATATAAATCTGATGAGAGGATAATCGACTGGGATATCCTGAGTGGGTCTCCAAGGGGATTGCATCATCACAGTGTGTCTGCTGTGATGATGTTATCGGGGACAGCTGCATGTGGCGGAGCCAGGGGTCGAGGCTCTCAGGGAGCCAAGAGGCAGCCAGTTGCCAGCAGATCCCCTCCACTGAGACCCACCTGCTTCACATGTCCATTTTTTCTCTAAACCCCTCAAAGGGATTCCCTGAGTCCTCTTCTGTGTCCACTGGCCCCCGTGTCTTTGAAGTCATGATCCTATGTGTTTTCATGGCATTGAAGTCATTATCCTATGGTCATGTCGTGTCATGCGTTTGATCCAAAAGTTCGTTTGAAGTTTTACGGGCAACTTTTAATGTAACTATTGGGCATCGGCCAAAGATTGTGGATCTATGTAAACCAATGCAATTATTAACAACCGATGATGATCTACACCAATCACCCCTGTAGTCTATTTATGAATCAGATTTTCTGTGACATATACAGTTTATGAAAAGGGGCATTAGCATCAATGGTTGTCGGTAGCTGGCATGCGCAAGGCAGTGCTACTAATTTAATTAAAAGCCCTTGAAGAAGAAGCCCAGCCTAACTTAATACCATCAATTAGGGGTTGCTCTGCCATCTGACTAAAATCCCACACCCCGTTTGTGTGATTCATACAGGAAAATATGCCTCTTTGTCTTCGAGGTCAACCAACTCTTTGGAGAAGCTGGCGCAGGGTCAGGAAACAGTAGTTGAGGGTGTAGGAGTGGGAACGAAGGCAGTAGGACCGGGGAATTGTTCTACTAGATAAGCCATAGCATGAGGTCATTCTGAATGAGAACTTGTGTATTTTCATCTCAGCTTATCACATCGTCTTTACAGTGCAACAGCTGGTCTTACGAGGAATCAGTTGTTGTAGCATGAGAGAATATGAAACAAGAATAAAACGTGTCCCAATTTAATATAGATAGGAAAAGCTTTTCTTAAAAATATCCATTGTAAAGTGTGCTCATAGAGTAGGTGCTTTGATTGTGTGCCCAGCAGGGCTCCAGACTAAAGTTTTGTTATAACTCGCGCGTGGCACTGTGTTGCAAGCCCTCCGCAGTTGGCGCGCAAAGTACTCACATGGCGTTGATGCTCGTCACGCTGTCCGTTGCAGTATTCTCTGAAACGCCAGAGGGCGTACCAACAAAATGTACCGTGAAGAAGCAAGAATACGAGTGTAACCAGCAAACACGTGTGCGGCACTTCATTTGTCTCAACGCGCGCACATGAAAACCAGGCGCATGCACGTTACACGGGCACACAGAGGGAGCAGAAAGGCTTCCCCGCGAAGGAGAATTCCCACTCCGCGTGCACAAATGTGGTCCTGCGAGCACGGGGCTGTGACCGGCTCGACTCTCCCTCCGATCACTTGTCAAGATGACTTTTGAGACTCTGGAGGCGGAGACGGAAAAGACGGTGGCTGGTGTGTCTGCTCCATAATGATCATCATGCACTCGCATTAATGCGACCACGTGAAATTGTTACTCGCACACTCGCACCACTGTTTTGGTTGCAGTCTGTAGCCCTGCCCAGGATCATTCTGTAAATGGTTTATCTAATTTAAATATTAGATATACCATGGGTATATAGATATAAATATATATTAAATATATACTCTTCATTTGTCACTTTTTATCCCTCCGTCCTGGCAACATCCGTGTCGTTATGTTATCGGGTTGTCCGTACGTTGCATTCTTGTCAACAGGATATCTCAGGAACACCTGGATGGACTGATTCGATTTTGGTGGTCAAAGGTCAAGGTCAAGGTGACCTCACTAAACATGTATTTGGCCTTTACTCAGTAATTCTTAAGATAATTATAACAACTCACACAAATGTCTAATAGGGTAAAATTATGAAGTGATGACATTTTGGACAAACATGGATAAAAACTGTAACTTCACTGGTTTGTGAAGGCATACAACCGTGAGGCAGTTATTCTAGTTTGCATTTGTTTTTTAACTTGGTGTTCAGAGAACTTTGATTTATGACAACTGTCAAGGATGTGGATTCTGCTGTTTTTGAGAGAGGGATGCAATCGAATTTTGGCAATGAAGCATTCTTATTATGTGACATTTATTTTTACATCAGTTTGTAAAAGAGCAGAAAATGTTCCGGGCAAGGTAGCAGACAGTCCAACTGGCATGGATCTAAGACTTTAAAAAGGGTTTCACTGTCATTTCCAAGGTCATAGCAGTCTTTTATTCACACCTGTGGGAACGTTTACAAGTCTGTGATGCAAGAAAGGTCTCTAAACAGTTGAATCATTCTCCCAGATCTGATCCGTCTCCCGTAGACTTGACAGGGCACTCAGACCTTCTGTCCCCGTTGTGAAGTAAAACCCTCTCCTGGCCAAGAACATATGATTTACTCATTCAAGGTCATGAATCAATGCTAAAAAAAATGAGCATGTGACCTTATGCCAATTTGGCAATTGAGTTAGGTGAATCTGGACGCATCGCCACACTGTCATTTATCCATGTCACTGTTCAGTAATCAAAGTAACCGCATGAACTATTGTGTACGATTTCATCAATCCTGTTTTATCAAAGCCTTATGTGAAATGTTATTTCTGCAGCATCTTACATAAACTAACGACAGCGATGGCAGACACAAGCTTTGTTTTTGAGTGGCAGGGTGCACCCCGGTAGTCTGTGCTCCACTCAATCCAGCCATCCCTGCAGCATGTCTCCAACAGTGCTCACCATGGAGACTAAAACGCTTTTTGGCTCAGGTTGAGAGGACGTCTATGTATGTGTGCGAGTACGTATGAGTCACTATTAGGGATGTTTTATCATTTCATAATGAAATGGAAACAGCATGTGTGTTAGATTAGGTGAGCAAAGAATGCCGCACCATGCTTGGGCATCGTTTTCTGTATTGTTTTGAAAAAAAAAAGTGTTCATGGTAATACCAGAAGGAAATTCCTTAAATTATGCATTTTTACATTTTTTGTTTTTCCCTACGGTCCTTTGACTTACCTTAAAGTTATCCACAGATTTTTATTCACTTTGGCTACATTTATACAAACCTTTGCTTAAAACGTCTTGTGAATTTTTACACTCCATCACTTCTGTGCTCCGGCAATGTTCCTCTGTGACTCGGGCTCTTTGATAGAGAATATTATTACGTTTTGATTAGTCCCCACTGTTACCACAGCAATATTGCAATGCTGTGTCTCATCAAATGTATCCCGGGCTGGAATGGAAGAAATATTACATTTCCTGTTTTTAATTTTGAACGAAAAGTTGAGCTGGGACATTGGCAGCCCAGTAGAGGAGATTAAAATGTGTGTGACTTCACTTTTTTTTTCTGTGTAAAAGATTTGGAGAAAATTAGGCAGGAAGTATGCGGCTTTCCCTGAAACCTAATGTTTCCTCTGGGAACTGCAGCATTTTTACACTGTTTATCAACTTCATGGACCGCATGTCCATTGAGTATTGGGATTTCTGCAAAACTGAGTTTAGTTGAGTTTAGTTTAATTCATTTAACTGAGACATTAGTGTTCTCCAGCATCATTTAACTTTGGCTGAACATTTTTTGTTTTTGGCAGAGAAATTTTGTAGTCCTTTAGACAATAAACCCAAAGTACGAATATCAGTCCCTCTGTGTGTTTTCTTATTAGCAATTATTTATACTGAAAGAAAGGCACTGATGCTACCTTCTCCTAAACTTCCATCCAAGAATGTATAATGTATGATAAGGCAATATGTTGCAGGACAGAAGGTTTGTCGAAGATTGCCCAGGCAATGGGCCATGTCTAAACCAGTCCATAGAGTCTTATTCTGATCCATTTATTTTTGTTCTGTCCCCAAGGTCAGAGTCGGGGATCTCCAAATTCACCCATCGTCTGTCTCTCAAAGAGCGTGTGGCCAAAGCAGAGAAGACTTCCACGGACAGGCCTCCATCCTACAGGAGAAGATCTCTCAGTGTGGACTGGTAAGACCAAAGACCATCTCTTAGTCTGTTAACTCAAATTCTTTCATGATCCCAAAGGTTGTGATGGTGTGCTCGGCCTTCACTACTGCAGGCTTTTAGGTTCTTAGACTTTGAAGATTAGGAAATAAGATTGCATCAGAAGCAGGATTTTGATTTGAATCTTTGAAACTAAAACTGGGCCTCGCTATGATTTGTCCGCGTATCAAGGCCGACGTTGATGAGGATTGGCCGGCTGGTGTTTGGGGCGGGGGAAGAGAGTGGGAGGAGTGGTGATAGGGTCCTGCTCTCTCTCTCTGCGTCTGGGTTTCGTTGAAGAGCGCCAAGCAGCTCCAGTGGCGCCGGCTCATCTTGCTCTTGTAAAGCTCCAATCCTCAGGCAGCCGATGAAAGGAGTTTGAAAGCTTTCCATCCAGAGGCTGCCTTCCCTTCCCCACCCATGGGACTCCTTCCCAGTCTCCCTTCTTTTAGCACGGCCTCCACTCATTTATCTACCCATCCATCCTGCCGTCTGTCCGTCTGGCATCCCCCCTGAGCTTCCTGCTATGTATTCTTGGCTCTTCCTTTATACTTCTCTCCCCATTGGGAAAATAGCCCCAGGTTAAAGCGGATCTTACACTTCCTTTGCACTTAATTTTGTCAAGTAAAAAATGTCCAAACAGTCACGGGTCTAAACAGTTTCCAGGTTTCTAATTGCTGTACGGGGACTACGGTAGCTATTCCGTCGAGTTACTTTGCGGTTTGTGGAGCTACAGGTGTGGGATTCTCTGAGGTCCCATCGAATCATGCTAGGGCCCGGTGTGAGGTCTTACGAGGTCTTTTGTCGGCCTTATGAGACCTACTGTGTGGTCTCGGACTGACATTGCGATGTGTGGTCCACCAGTAGAAATGTGGTGTTAAGTGTATGCGCGTTGGAGTGTATGTGCAGTGTGAGGTCCTTTACTTTAACAGCTTCGTGTTTTTCTCCCATGTTGCTGGAGAGGGGACCTGGCCTTTAAAGTTCAGGCCCTGATTGATGTAGTCTGGTTTTAATGAAACACAGTGGGTAGATTGGACATGCTCATTTACGAGAGGGATGAGGGGGGCTCGGCTACAGCTGGATTCTGACTTTCTCCGGGGCGAGGCGCCGTTACAGGAGTGTGACTGGTCTTTTGTGACATAATAAACAAGGGACCCCAGGAGGAGAGACTCAAGGTTGAGGTCTGAGTCATGCTACTGGGAGGTGAAACAAGGTCGGTCCAGCTCCTGACAAGACCAGCAAGGCTTCTCTGGAATGTACAGTCATCAACACGGTCGACAGGAAACACGTGTGCTAGTAGCGCCTCGAAGACGCCCCTTGAATCAGTTGCATTTTTTGAATTCTTTGACACTTATAGCACTTCCTGTAGTGAAAGCTGTCCAAGGAATTGGTGTTATTGATTTGCTCACAAGTAATTGTTATCACAGAGCCATATTTTTTTCAAGTAGTGTACTCGTCTAATATATTTTGTTAGAATGTGATGCCATGAGGCCCGGCTAAGTGTACAGGTAGAAATATCAAGGCTAATTTGCTCTGAGACATTCCCATTCTGTGACTCTTTCATGGACCGTGATGCATTTGGTTTATATTATATGCTGAGAAATAAAAATACAGTTGAGATAGATCTTTAGTAAATAGATACCTGTTATCTAAGAACTGTTGCTGCATCAGTGAGTCTTCTGTTTCCTGGGACAGAGGCTGTAAAAGCACTGGAATGTATTTGCCTCTAATGAAAGGGCAATGTGGAAGTGTGGCGTTATCTCCCAATATACACTTTTAAATTCAGGCTAAATTATGTTTATCTGCACCTTGAACCCCCTCCTTTCAGTCTTTAAATCAAAACTTGTAAGAGTAAAGTTACACAAGGAGTATATTAAATAGCAAGCTGGAAACCAGCAGCCCTCCGCAGTAAACCAGTCTCAGGTGGCTTAACACTTTACTATCTATTTAGTGGACCATTGCCGTTTATGTCGATTCAAGTCAGATATCCAAACAAACTGTGACCATTAAGGGAATTCTTAGCCAAGGCTGCCCATATACAAGCTTGAAACAGGAGCCGTTTTGTAGCTTTATCAAAGTCCATGAGAGCTGGCAGGGCTTTGGGAAAATGCGATAATAAAAGATAATGGGAGTGTTATTGTTATTGGTAATCATAGTAAATGGCCTCTAGAGTACGGGTGGAGAATAGAGTAGAAGGAGGGGGTGAGAGGGAGCACTAAAGGGGAAATAAGAGGGTATTTTCTGCCTGTTAAGATTGTTGAAAAAATATTGATAGGTTTTTTTTGTTTTTTTTTCAGGAAACCATTAGTATGAATAGTTACAATCCGGATCGGTGACATCTTTGGGTAAAAATGGTGGCCTTGTGAGGTTCGACAGTTTTGAATAAAAAGCAATTTTTACTTCTGCTTCCCTCGAAGCCATTTGAGAACCTTTTTCATTTTACCTGAGCCCGCTGCTGATACTACATGTCACTAAGAGAATTGTTTGCATTACGAGAACATTACGTCCAATATCTAAACTAATACACTCAGCCTATAGGTTGGTTTCCCACTGCCGGGTATAATTGCTGCCTTGTTTCCTGTGCATGACGTGGACACGGGAGACATCCAGTAGAGTCTGAGAGTCAATACTGGGGCTATAAAGGGACACTGGTTCTGTTCCAGCACAGGGCCAGTAAATAAGTCTTTATTTCCATATCCTCTCATAGTGACAGAGAGGCAGTTCCAGCCCTTTGCCAAAACCCCTGAGTACAATGGAGAGGCAGCCATGTATGTCGGCCAAGCAGTTTTTATTTCCCATAACAGTTCCCCCGCAGCACGCCTGGAGAGGAAACTCTATACATAAGTACTTAAACATCAACGTGTACTAGCAATCGGCACTAGAAACCATATCCACTTCATGAATTAAAAAAAATCAAATTTTAAGTTAGTACCACACCAGTAAGTATTATATTGTGATGTCTGTGGTTATGCAGTATGCATTGGAGTGTTTAAACCCTCTCCATCCCCTGAAGGCCCCTCTGCTCTGCCTGGTGCCACCCTGTCTTCAGGGATAACTCGGAGCTGACAGCACTCTTAGGATGACGTCCTAATTTCGATGCCAGGAGAGAAACCAGCCTCCCCTTCCCGTAGTTGATATATTTACACACACTCAAACACACACACACACACACACAGACACACACACACACACACACACACACACACACACACACACACACACACACACACACACACACACACACACAGAGTGGTAGAAACTCATGTCTGCATGTCTGATTCTCTCCTTGATATTCATGCTCACACACATACATTAGCAAACACACATTGTAATAGTTAGGACTGTGCTGAGTTGGGTGAGTAACGGGGGAATGGGGGTTACCAAGTGCTAATCCTTATGAATTGAGCACAAAGGGAATAAAAAAAAGAACATGGAGAAATCACCAAAGTCTTAGGGGAAAAAAAGAGGGCAATGCTCAAGGGGTCCGGGTGTAAAGTGGTTTTAGTTGGTTGTAATTTGATTTAATATTCCTCACTCTTTCTTTTTCATCCTCCTTTCATCCTTTAGATTGTTCTCCTTTCTTCTGAGGCTGAGAGCTGTCAGTTCAAACAAGAGGGACAAAAGAGAAGGTTATGGAGCCCTATAATTTTCTTTTTAGACATTCTGCTCAGAACACCCTGTTAAAGATCATTACAGCGGGAAACTGATCCCTGCTTGTGCTGGAATGTTTTACTTCTGCATTCTGGCTGCATTGAAATTATTCTTAGAAAGTATTAACACGAAGAAGCTTTGACACGCGTACATAGAATGGTGTTAAACGGTATTTCAGTAAGCTATAGGTCAAGATACGTTTTTTTTTTTTTTTCACGGTTTCACTGAAAATACATTAGAAATAGCGTAGTTATATGCTATATATACACACATCACATGCAAAACAGCTATTAGAATTTCTTGTCAGTGTGCAGGTGTTACTTATTTCCTCACTGGAAATATACACCATTGAGTTTCATCAGTGGCTTTCAGTCTTAATTTCAGGCCCGAGACTTGTATTAATGCCTTTTTTTAAGCCAACATGGACTAGAAGTCTCTGGAAACCATCTGCGATCCCATGACAATGACAAGCTTTGTGGTGAGATTGTTTTCTCATCTATTTTTAAGTATCTCCACGACGAAGACACTAATAGAAATACGTTTTTATTGACAAACCCTTTATATATATAAATAAGGAAAATGTTTCCTCAGATTCTTTTTTTTTTATTTGCGCTGTTTCCGCTGTCCTGCTGAGTTTGGACTTCAACTGCTTCTTGGCCTGTAATATTAATTTGTTGAGACCGAGTTATTGGCGAGATGAGAGAATATAGATTCCAGTCCACACAAGGGAGCAGAATTTCTGCTTACGTCTCTGCTTTTGGATAGGCCTTGTGGTGATCTTTCTCTCTCTCTCACACGCGCACACACACACACACACACACACACACACACGTAAACAAACACAGACACATTACACACTCACACAAATTAAGTAGATCAAGTACACACAGGCACTCATATCCATAAAAACCTACTGTATGTGCACACTGCAGACATGCATGCACGCACACAATATACGCGCGCTCAAATATGTCCACACACTCACACAGTGTCTTCTCGACTCTGGATGCTGTGGGCCGCACTAAGGGAGATTTATGAGGCTGGCTCCCTCTTGTCCTGTGTGTCTCCTACTTGATACTCTGGTTTCCACTCCAAACCTCAACTCAGCACACAGAGAGACAGGGGGTTGGGATGGAGGGCAGCGAGAGGGAGGGAGGGAGGTAGGTAGACTGAAAGAGAGAAGGAGGGGCAAGGGGGGTTATAGGTAAGGAGGGAGGGAGTGAGAATAATTGAGAATGAAGTAGATGAAATGGCAGATTGAAAAGATGATGGAGACAGACAGCTATAGAGTGAGTGACATCGAGCTCTCAAAACTGGACAGAAGTTGGAAAGAGGAGGAGAGGTTACGAAATAAAGAGCATGGGAGAAAAAAAAAAAAAAAGCCAGTTAATGTGGTGTGGTGTGGTGTCCGTGTGTGTTTGTTCCTGTTTGCGTGCGTGCGCGTGCGTGCGTGCGTGCGTGCGTGCGTGAGTGCGTGCGTGCGTGTGTGTGTGTGTGTGTGCGTGCGTGTGCAGAGACAGACAGCCAATGGGTCAGAGGGTTAGCGTGGCTCCATGTGTTGCTCATAAGCTGATAAAAGACAACCGAAGCTGGGAGACTACACCCCTCTGCCTACTTTCTGTGTGTGTGTGTGTGTGTGTGTGTGTGTGTGTGTGTGTGTGTGTGTGTGTGTGTGTGTGTGTGTGTGTGTGTGTGAGGGTTGTATTCAGGGTCAGAGGCAGAGAGAAAATCGGCTGGGG